>SJYV01000422.1:632094-715767 GCA_006410875.1 Neotragus pygmaeus | reverse complement strand
TTTTTGGTAAGCTGTGTGGTTTTATTTTATTTTTTATTTTTTTGGCCACATCATGCAGCCTGAGGAATCTCAGCTGAATCTCAGTCTGACCAGGGACTGAACCCACATCCCCTGCATTGGAAGCAAGAAGTCTAAACCACCAAGGAAGTCCTGGGTCATTTTTTCTAATTGTTATGATTTTTAATATCAAAGTATTTGAGGAATACAAGTCTAAATGCAGTCTCAGCTTTTACGCTAGTTGAGCAACATTTTTGAAAGTTCCCTAACCTCCATGTGCCTTCTTTTTTTCAGATGTAAACCAAGAGAGAAAAAGGAAGACAGGAAAATTATTTTATCTCAGTCATTCTTAAACTCTGCCCTTGTCTCCCCACACACAACTTTGAACAGTCTCTGTGATGGCTTACCTGGAGCCATTATTCCATGATAACACTTCATACTAGCCAACTGAAAAGACATGCTTGCTCCTTCTCCTCCACTCAACTAGACTGTGAAGGAGTAATAAAAGCATCTTAACTTATAGGGAAAAGCTAGAAGGGGAAACGACCAAAACCTGTAATGGTGAAAAATAAGAGGCGGATGGGGAAAGAGCAACTAGTTTAACAGAATGGAGGAAGTTACAACATGTGGTAGACTGTATTTTCCAAAAATGGCACAACCTTTCCTCCTGTTATATGTATTCTGCAATGTCACCTTGCCATTCTCCCTCTAAGAAGTGTGGTCTTACTCCTGTCTCCTTGAATCTGGACTGGCCCTAATGACTTTCTATAACCAACAGAAGACTAGCAGCTCTGCCTGGGTGTCTTGGAAAGCTCGCTCCAACAACTCCATGCTGTGAGGAAGCCCAAGCCATGTGAAGTAGTTACCTGAAGGCTCTCTGGTTCACAGGTCCAGCTAAGCCCAGACTTTGAGTCATCCCAATCCAGGTGGCAGACAGGCGAATAGAGAAACCTTGGACAGAGAAGCAACTTTCCCTGTCTATTCTATCTAAAACAACACCCTCATCCTGCTTCACTTTTATTCATAGCCATGATTTAATTCATTTTTTTATTATTATTCTCCCTAGGATATAATCTTCATAAGGTCAGAGGACCTTATCTCATCAACCACTATATTCCCAACACCCAGAACAACACCTGGCACATAAAAAATAGTCAATAAATATTTGATGAATAAGTAAATGAATAAATTATTTTAAAAAGGAATGGGGATGCAATCAATGTAAGGAACAAAATTAAACTTCAAAGAGGCATTAGTTGATACCCTCAGAGAGGAGTATAGTGTCCCGATAATAAGAACTGGAAGCTAATGGGATGGTGGATCGACAAAAATAAACAGAATGAAAAAGAGCTTTACAAAGTTCTTAAATTCAATAGAAGGTTTATTAGATTAAGGTGACAAAATCTTCCAAAAAGCTAAAACAAAAGAAATGGAGATGGAAAATTACAGGGAGGTAGGGAACAGAGGAGGCAGGGAGAAACTTAGGGATCAACCAAGGCGGCCTCGCTCCTCATACAAGTTCTGGAAAATAAGAACAGAGAAAATGGAAGATAGCCGAGCAGTAGAGGGAAAGCACTGGAAGCCACGTGTGCACCAAGCCAGAGAACCACAACCAGTGGAAGCAGACCACAGAGGACAGGGACTCAAGGAAGCTCGGGGCTGGAGGAGTGTGCGATTCGCATGAGCGTTTGGAGACACATTATAAAAAGTATTTTGTTGGAAATTTGTTGAAGTGCTTAGGAAACAAAAAACGTTTATATAGTGGTAGATCCACAGAAAATGAAGTCAATGATTAAAACCAGGAAAAGCAAAACATTATGGGATGGCAAAAAATTAATCAGTCGATCTAAGAAAGAAAGGGAAAATTTTATTTGAGCCAAATTGAGGATTATAACCCTGGAAGAGCATCTCTGAAAGCGTGGGAATTGTTCCACCCGTTAGAAGCCAAGGCACGGTTACATAAGTTTCTTGAGACAGAGGGTTGTACATCAAATGATGGATTATTGACAGTTTACACAGTCCAGATCTCAGCGTCACCATGGCCCCTTACAATATCAAGAAGGAATGTTATCTTTTAAGGAGTCGTCTTGTTGATGCTGGAAGAATGTTGCTCCTCATGGTTGAGCAGGTATTTCTGCCCACGGAGGAGGTTTGGTTGATGCATAGTGCAGATACACAATGCACAGTGTGGGAGAGAGGGGGTTGAAGGGCAGAGAAAAAAAAATTATGTTTAAATTTTTCCTGGTTTTGCCATAAAATATGAATTTTACTTCATGAGTGTAATCGAGCAGTAAAGAGATGGGACATTAATTTACCCCTCAACTGTGATTTTGGGAGGATGGGGAACAGAAAAGCAGAGAGAAGGGAGGAGCATGTAAGGAGCTAATTCTTCAACTACAGGGAGCCAAGAGATGGTGTCTGAATGGGTAAATACTACACAGTAATATAAGCATGCTACGAATCAGTATGAAGTAAATACAGAAGAAACAACCATTGAGTTCTCAATGCAGGGCTATGGAGAGCAGATACAAACAGAGCAGGAAATGAGTGCTTCTCTTTATAAGCCTTTTGATATGCACTGACTTTTCAGCTAAGTGCACACGTCTTTGAATAAATACATTCTTGTGTGTGTGCTAAGTTATTTCAGTCATGAACGACTCTGCGACCCTATGGACTGTAGCCTGCCAGGCTCCTCTGTCCACTGGATTCTCCAGGGAAGAATACTGGAGTGGGTTGCCATGCCCTCCTCCAGGGGATCTTCCCAAACCAGGGATCAAACCCATGTCTCCTGCATCTCCTGAATTGCACGTAGGTTCTTTATCACTGAGTCATCTAGAAAGTCCTACATATATTGTAAATGATACATACATTGTAAAAGAAAAGGAAACTGAATGAGATGCATGGGAAAGTATAGCGGATCGAGCGGTTCTAGGCCTGATTTTGCCTTCCTTCTTCTTTTTCACATTTTCCAAATTTTCTGTTAAAAAAAAAAATATATATATGTGTGTGTGTGTGTGTGTATGTATGTGTGTGTGTGTGTGTGTGTATGTATATATATATATATGTATATATATATATATAATGCATTTGTAAAGAAAGTGTTCCAACAAACATTTTTAAGAAACATACTTACAAATATTTATGCCCAAGTCATAGTCCCAAATGTTGATATGCATAGACATTACCTGGGGATACTTAAATGCAGGAGCCCAGGCCTCACCCTCTGAGATCTTGGACCATAAGAGATGCTCCAAATAGACCAGAGGGCTTCCCTTGTGGCTCAGCTGGTAAAGAATCTGTCTGCAATGAGGGAGACCTGGGTTCAATCCCTGGGTTGGGAATATCCCCTGGAGAAGGGAAAGGCTAACCACTCCAGTATCCTGGCCTGGAGAATTTCATGGACCACAGTCCATGGGGTTGCCAAGAGCTGGACACGACTAAGTGACTTTCACTAAATAGACCAGAAGTATCACAAACGGTTCAAAATTATAAAGCAATACCAAGCCAAGAAATTTTTAAATTTTCTAAATTACCCAACCCATAGTATATATTCAACAGATATGAAGTTTACATAGTGCCTTTCTAGACTGGACAGTTTTCTTACCGTGAGTGTGTGCCCCTGCAAATGCCTCTGATTTGCGCATGCTCTCAGCAGGTGCCAGCTGGGGGACAGAAATTTGCATTTGCAACATTTGGGAAAAAAGCTATGACAAACCTAGACAGCATATTAAAAAGCAGAGACATCACTTTGCTGACAAAGGCCCACATAGTCAAAGCTATGTTTTTTCCAGTGGTCAAATACAGATGTGAGAGTTGGACCATAAAGAAGGCTGAGCACTGAAAAATGTATGCTTTCAAACCGTGGTGCTGGAGAAGACTTTTGAGAGTCCCTAGGACAGCAAGGAGATCAAACCAGTCAATCCTAAAGAAAATCAACCCTGAATATTCACTGGAAGGACTGATGCTGAAGCTGAAGCTCCAATACTTTAACCACCTGATGCAAAGAGCTGATTCACTGAAAAAGACCTTGACGCTAGGAAAGATTGAGGCAGGAGGAAAAGCGGGTGAAAGAGGATGAGATGGTTGGAAAGCATCACCAACTCAATGGACATGAGATTGAGCAAACTTTGGGAGACGGTGAAGGACAGGGAAGCCTGGCTTTCTGCAGTCCATGGGGTAGCAAACAGTCGGACACAACTGAGCAACTGAACAACAACCCCAGGTGATGTCAGAAACATAGCTCTAGGACTGATTCCACGTGGTGGTGCTCTCCTAGCTTGGTCCCTGGACCTCACAGTCCACACAAGACCCAGTGCTTCATTCAGCTCACAACATCTGGGACCACTCTGTAATGACAGGGGCAAGAGAGACACTTTGCACTTTCCTGGAAAGTACAATTTGGTGGAGAGCAGCAGTAGGAGCTTGTAAATTCAACTGAAAAAAAAAAAAAAAAATTAACATAGTGAAGCAGATTCCCTCAGGAAGTAAAAGTGTTCAAGCATCACGCACTCAGCTCTCCGCTCAACCCTCAGCTCTCCGCTCAACCCTCCACAGAGAGCTTCCCACAGCCAGGAGGTGGCTCGATTTCAAGGTCCCTCATAACCTGAGAGTGGTGGTTACCTACAGCAACTTTTCCTTCCCCCCAAACCACCCCTAGGTGGTTCAGGGGTAAAGAATTTGCCTGCCAGTACTGGAGATCCAGGAGACATGGTTTTGATGCTTGAGTTGGGAAAAACCCCTGAAGAAGAGAATGGCTACCCGCTTCAGTATTCTTGCCTGGACAGAGGCGCCTGATGGGCTAACACTTTAACATACCACCCCCTAGCCCCCTACACTCACCCAACCCTGAGGACATTTAACAATGTTTAGAGACATTTTGTCTTTTAGAACTGGGGCTTAGAGGGTGGGGTGCCACTGGCACCTGCTGAGTTGAAGCCAGGACTGCTGCTAAAAATCCTGCAATGCACAGCACAAGCTCCCCCCACCTACTCCAACAAAGTATACTCTGACCCAAAATGTAAATAGAATCTAGACTGACAAGCCGTGTGCTAGAAATTGTGATACAATTATTCAAGTAAGATAAAAAGATTGGCTGTCCTCTTCTTTTATCACAATAAAGCTCTATTATCTATTAATACTTGTCTTGATAAAATGTGTTCCATGTGCAAAAGTTAGAACCATTTACAGACAGGTGCATCACTCAACCTTTCCCGAATAGGATCAAAACACACACTATTGCCACCTCTCCTTATCAGGCCCAGCTGTAATCTCATAAAAGATGCTTTGCATGGTATGCTTTTTTTAAGTCTTACTTTCCAACAGAAGCTGGAGATGGTGAAAAAAATAAAATAAAATCTGTACAAAAAGCGAGAAAAAAAAACAACTTGATGAGTGATGTCCAATGCTAAAAATAAAGTAAGACATGTTAGTTTCCTAATATTAAGGAGACTATAAGATGCTATAAAACAAGTTTCAAGATAGCAGCATGGCATTTGTTGGAAAGAATGGTACATTGTTAGAATTGTGATATCATGCCAAAAATAAAAGATCTAGCAATGTACTAGGATAAGGTGCTCCATTAGGTTTTATTACTGTGTAGATGAAGTGAGGCCAACAGAACAGGAGATGATAGCCATTGAAAAGGATGTTTGTGACTCATAACTCTCAAGAGCAGAGAGAATGCCACGCCACAAAGGGCCACACAAGGATGCACCAGAGTCAATTAGGAAGCAGAAAAGGGAAGCAAGGGCAAGAACCTTTTTTTTCCTTTTTTGGCCACACTGAACAGTATGTGAGATCTTAGTTCACTGGCCAGGGATGGAACCCACACCCGCTGCAGTGGGAGCTCAGAGTCTTAACCACTGGACAAGGGAAGTCTTTATTGTGGTCTTCATGGGAAGGAATGGGTGAGATAGGGTAAGCAGGCTAGTTTGAACACTTTGAGCAGGCTGGGCACAAAGGCTGTCTCTAGTTTCCTGGTCCTGGCCCCAGGTGACCAGGGCAGGCGGACAGGGGCCCCGAGTGTGACAGCCCCAGTGAAGAAGATGATTAGGGTTGTGGGCTCTGGATCAGTTGCTTTTGACAAGCGTACTGGAGGGCAAGCTGTTTCCTGTTTCTAGGAATTGGCTAACCCTGGGAGGGGCAGTCATTCCAGGGTCATCCAGGCCACAAATAACAAAGCATCAGAACATGGAAAATAAAATACATGGTTAATACACAAAGGGAATGTCAGAATGAATAACGAAATATGCGAAACAGTAAACTTATTCTTGCTGAGTGTGCATAGCTCCGTGGGAAGAAGATATATGTCCAAGAAAGGCGAATGGAACACGAGAGCGTGGTTTCTTTCTCTGCTGCAGATCAGGTTTAATTCAAATAGCTGGGTCATATACTGGGTTAACAAAACCAGACATACACCCAAATGCCATTTACTGATGAGTGGATAACAAAATGTGGCATAGTCATACAAAGGAATATTGTTGTTTAGTTGCTAAGTCACGTCTGACTCTCTTGTGACCCCACAGACTGTAGCCTGCCAGGATCCTTTGTCCATGGGCTTTTCCCAGGCAAGAATACTGGAATGGGCTACCATTTCCTTCTCCAAGGGATTTTCCTAACCCAGAGACTGAGCTCACATCTGTACTGTCAGGCTTTACAGCTGAGCCACAGTGGCTCAGCACAGAGGAATATTATTCACCAATAAAAAGGAATGGAGTACTGATACATGCTACATCACAGATGAACCTTGAAAATGTAAAGCTCCATGAAAGAAGGCAGACACAAAGGGTCATATACTGTATGACTCTACGTATATGAAACACCCATAATAGGCATCATAGACACAGACAGAATGTAGATTAGTGATTGCCAAGGCTGAGGGGAAGGGGGAATGAGAAATGATTGCTAACTGGTACAAAGTACCTTTGGCAGGTGATGAAAATATTCTAAAATGAGGTAGTGGTGACTATATATATGACTATAAATATACTAAAAAAATTGAACTGTACACTTTAAAATGGTGAACTTTATGGTATATTAATTATATCCCAATAAAAATAAATAAATAAATAAATAAGCAGACTGTGCAAGTTTCTTCCTAAGACATGGTGATGAATGTATTGTGAGTAAGCAAGAAGGCAGGGCTCAGGGCTGGCTGTCAGCCCAGAGGAAGGACCAGCCCCCAAGTCCCTTCCCCACAGCCTCAGTGTATTCCAACCTAAGCTATTTATGACTTTGAGACTTGAAGGCTTCTGATAGTTGAGAGCCTCCTATTAACATGCAAATACGCCTGGGAGAGTTATAAAATAGCAATCACTTCCCAAGGTGGAAGGCAATCTTATGAAAGAAGAGACTGCTGGCCACCTGCATTCAAACATGTTAGCGTAGGTATGCCCAAAACAACTGTGAGCCTCAGCTCAGCCCTCAGCCGTGTGTGTGTGTGTGTGTGCGTGCGCGTGCAGAGAGGCTGACAGCAGGTGAAAGCAGATCAAGGGTGGAGCGTGCCCCAATCTGGAACAGAGTGAAGGACATGGAGCCTGGGAACATCGGGGCTTCACTGGGAGTCAGAGCAACAGAGACACGCCCACACACCAACAGGACTCTTCATTCTCCCTGAGGAGACAGCGCAGCCACCCGCATCAAGATGGGACTTGAGAACAGACTGAAAAAGATCTCAAGATCTCAAGCAGCCTTCGGGGAAAGCAGAGCAGGACAGATGTGAAAAAAAAAAATAGCAGCCACAGCATCTGAGGCCAAGAGGCAGGGCGAGTGCTGCCTGGCTGTATAGTTCCTTGGGCATATATCTCCTTCCCATGGACCCATGCTCACCCAGCAAGAAGGTGNTCTCAAGCAGCCTTCAGGGAAAGCAGAGCAGGACAGATGTGAAAAAAAAAAATCAGCAGCCACAGCATCTGAGGCCAAGAGGCAGGGCAAGTGCTGCCTGGCTGTATAGTTCCTTGGGCATATATCTCCTTCCCATGGACCCATGCTCACCCAGCAAGAAGGTGAGTGTGAGCAGGCCCAACTGGCCTCACCCAGGTAGGAGGAGATGCCAGGAACCAAGGAGCGAGACCTTGAAGCAGCAACACCAGGACAGGCACGATGAGCCCGAATCACTCCCCACCTCAGGTTCTGCCTGAGCTTCTGTTCTGTACAAACTGAACACAAATGTTGGGAGAACCAGGCTGGCCCTCACCAGCCTCAGCAGGAGGAGGTGCACGAAGAAATCTGCTGCTGGTCCATGGACTCCCAGGACTTCCCTGCGCTAGCAAACATGACTGAAGCAAATGTGTCTACCTGGCACAGGCCCAGTGGCACAGGGAGAGACCGACACGGGGTTCCAAAGCAGTGGGGAGCTAGTTACACTTAAGAGTCAGAAAGAAAGAAGATGCCCTTCCAGTGGTCCCTGGCAGAGAAAGACATCCTCCTTTTACACTCTGGGACAGCATCAATTCAGAGAAGAAGGTCGAGGGCAGGAACCTAAACCGCGTCACCACCTCCTATTTTGTGAGCAGTTGCAACTGACGGTGTGAAGAAATGGTACTTAAGAAGGAGAAGAGGAAGGCACATCTGGAGACACTGCTGTATGCAGAAGCAGGAAAGCATCCTGCCTCTCAAACTTGAGCGAGCATCAGAATCATCGGTAACAGATGACTGGGCCCCACCCCCAGCACCTCTCTTCCTTGTCTGGGGTGGAGCCTAACAATCCCTGGATGGACTGATGCAGATGCTGCCCATCCTGCAGCCAGCTATTCAAAACCAGGCCCCTAGATATACTATCTCACCTCTTTTCTCAAGTCACCTGAGCAGATGGATCCCAAGAGGAAACACACACAGCTCTACAAGGAAAGGTCCAGGGACAAACAAGCCAGCTAGAGAGAAACAAGGGGCGAAATTCCATTGAAAAACACAAGTAGGGACTTCTCTGGTGGTACAATGGATAAGAATCCACCTGCCAATTGCAGGGGACATGGGTTCGATCCCTGGTCTAGGAAGATCCCACATGCCACGAAGCAACTAAGCCCGTGTACCACAACCACTAAGCCCGAGCTCTAGAGCCCTCAAGCGGCAACTACTGAAGCCTGCATGCCTGGAACCCATGCTCCACAAGAAGGGAAGCCACCGCAATGAGAAGCCCAAACACTGCAATGAAGAGTAGCCCCCACTCGCTGCAACTAGAGAAAACCTTCACACAGCAATGAAGACCCAGCAAAGCCAAAACAATTAATTAAAAAAGAGAAAAACACAAGTAGTGGAACAACAGTAGCAGCTAGCATAGATTTATTGTGTCCTTAGCCTGTGCAGAGCATACCCTGGGTACTTAATGCTTTATCTCACTTACACCACCAGACAAGCTGTGGTGCTATTCATATCCCCTGTTTACTTGGACTGGGAAACCCAAGCGGGAGGGAGATAGGCAGCTGGTGGTGCCAAGATTCAGGTCCTGCTTTAGGGCCCACATCTTTAACCGCTGTGCCCTGCTGCTGGTATAGGAAGGAGAGGTGACACTGGGAACAGAGACGCTGGAATCTTCTTTCCTTCATGAATCCTCCTGCTAGACCTTTAGGAAGGCACCTCCACTTTGCAAGTCACTCTCTGGAGAGAAAGGAGGTAAAAAAGGGAAATGTATTTATCTGGTAGGGCTGCCCAGACTGAGTGCCTTAAACCACAGTGTTGCATTGTTGCCCGTTCTGGAGACTGGCAATCCAAGAAAAAGGTGCTGGCAGGGTTCATGCCTTCTGCTGGGGTCACCTGGGGGTTTGCTGGCCATCTTGGGCGTCTTTGGTGAACAGACAGATCACCCCATCTTTGCCTTCATGTTCACATGATAGTGTTACAATGTGCATGCCTCTCCAAATTTCCCCTTTTTGTAAGGGCACATTCCTGTCGGGTTAGGGGGTCTGACCACATAACTAATTACTGGGTTTGCCAAAAAGTTCATTCAGTTTTAAGTAAAGATGCATTTTTCATTTTTACCAAGAACTTTATTGAACAACATATTCACTAACGAAATGAATTTTTTGGCCAACCCAATACATCTGCAATGACTTAAATTCCAAATAAAGCCTTGTTCTGAGATGCTAAGGACTTCCCTGATAGCTCAGTTGGTAAAGAATTCTCCTGTAATACAGGAGACCCTGGCTTGATTCCTGGGTTGGGAAGATCCACTGGATAAGGGACAGGCTACCCATTCCAGGATTCTTGGGGTTCCCTGGTGGCTCAGCTGGTAAAGAGTCTGCCTACAATGCGGGAGACCTGGGTGCAATCCCTGAGTTGGGAAGGTCCCCTGGAGGAGGGAAAGGCTAAGAAGGGAGATGCTAAGAGTTAGGGCTTCAACATCTGAATTTGAGGGGGGACATAATTCAATCCATACAGGAAGCAAAAATCTTCCTGGTATGAACTAAAAATGCCTAGATCCCAAAGACATCAAAAATATTTGCAACATGCCACATGTACACACTAAATAAGAAGCCACCCTTTTATCCAAGACTTCAGAATCGTCGCCTACAATATAGAATCAACTAGGAAAGAAAGAGGAGCCCACTAAGGGAGTTTTATAATGAGAATTCTGTTTTCCTAACACTTTACTTCAACTTTAATGCTTCTCTTTCAGATATGTCTACCATCCAATTATAAGGTAGAAATGCAGCTGTATAGTGAAAATTGTCTCCAGGTACCTGGCACTAACCCATGTGTGAACGTCTCCTCTTTGAACAGTATTTGAATAAAAACAGTGCTCATTTGGGAAAAGCAAGGTTGACTCAGGAAAGATGGATGTGGTGATTTCTCTAACAGAGGTCTAAGAAGTGAAGCAAAGAGAACTGATGTTCTGTATCAAATTACTCGGGAAAGACTTAGTAATATACTGATTTTATTATTTGAGATTCTCTCACTTGCTTCCAACACTTGGGGTGGGATGGGGCCAAAGGTAGAAAAACACAGAGTCTGAATCTTAAGAGACGTTCCTATGACTAGGGATGGGCAGAATAATCTTTCTCTGGGGACGGAATGGAGCCTCCCCATTAACTGGAGAGATGCCAGTTCACATCCAATGAGGAATTCAATTTGGCTTCACACATATCATGCTTGTTTAGAGGGGAGATGATGAAGGCACTTGGGTTCTAGCCTTTGTTGTAAAAATCTCATTCACACTCTCCTATATTCACTGTTTGCTGGACTCTGATGACGTGTCAGGTGTTGTGGCCACAGTGTTAGAAAGTCAGCTTGAACTGGCCCCCCTCTCATGGAGCTCTTCAACCTTGAACAGTACTTTTCTTCATGTATTAATTCCACAACCCAAAATCTGAAAATTGAATTTCCCTTAAAGAATTCAACTAAATTCAAAAAACATCTACCTAGCCCTTAACTTAGTGCCAGATCATGTATTCAATGCCAGAAGGCTAGAGAGCAAGGAAGGAAGATGGGGTCTGGGGTGAGTTAGATGGGACCGTGCCTTAACAATCAAAACTGCAATGAGACCTCACACCAGGCAGAATGGTCATCATTAAAAAGTCTACAAATAGGACTTCCCTGGTGGTTCAGTAGTTAAGAATCCACTTGCCAATTCAGGGGACATGGGTTCAATTCCTGGGCTGGCAAGATCCCACATCCTGAGGAGCAACTAAGCCCACGAGTACCAACTATAGAACGCTGCAGCGCAGAGGAGCCCTTGCTCTCTGCAGCTAGGCAAAGCCTGCACGTAGCAGTGAAGCACAGCCAGACAAATAATCTAAAAAAAAAGTCTGCAAATAATATGCTGGAGAGGGTAGGGAGAAAGGGGAACCCTCCTACACTGCTGGTGGGAATGGAATCATAATTTTACATAGTGCTGCCACTATGTAAAACAGTATCCAGATTCCTCAAAAAACTAAAAGTGGAGTTGCCATATGATCCAGCAATCTCACTTCTGGGCACATATTCAGGAAAACCTCTAACTGAAAAGATACGGACACCCCTATGTTCNTGGTAGATTCATGTTGATGTATGGCAAAACCAATACAATATTGTAAAGTAATTAGCCTCCAATTAAAATAAATTTATATTAAAAGAAAAGCATCCTTAAGTAGAAGAGAACAAGAATTTAAAATCAACTACCATATAACCAAAAACATGGATAGATCAATGCCAAACATTAGTCTTCAAAACTTGTCAGTTTCAAAGGCAGAGAGATGGATGAATAAAGTTCTGTCAGTGTTGGCCATTTCATTAGTGCTGTGGACATCTGCTTCTAGCTGCAGAATGTTAACTTTAAAGAAGCAAAGTACAATTCTGGAATGTACATGCCTGGATTAGAGAGATCAAGAAAAAAAAGCTCAAGGGGCTTCCCTGGAGGCTCAGTGGTAAAGAATCTGCCTGCCAATGCAGGAGAGACAGGTTCAATCTCTGATCTGGGAAGATCCCACACGCCACGGAGCAACTGAGCCCATGAGCCGCAACTGTTGAGCCTGTGCTCGCGCGCCCAGGAGCTGCAACGAGAAGCCACCGGTGAGAAGCTTGCACACTGCAACTCGAGAGTAGTCATTTGCCGCATCTAGAGAAAAGTCCATGCAGCAACAAAGACACAGCACAACCAAAAACTAATAATAAAAAATAATCTTTTAAATAATGTCCCACAAAAATAAAAAATCATAAATCTCTACAAGAGGAAAGTGTGATTAGACCATTACTAATTTTTCTTTGTGAATTTTGTCCTAGCCTCTATCAGTACCACACAATTCCTCAGCATAGAAAATGAAGCGTTCCAATCTACATATTTTTAAAAAAAGTAATTCAATTCCAAGGAGACACAAGGCAGGCACTTGGCAATGCCTTAAAGGAGGAGTGTTAAAAGTTTTCTGTTTGTACTACTTTGTTTATACAACATGAAGTTGTTCTTATACTTTTCAAACTATGAAGAGAAAAAGGTGCTCCTGATAAATTAAATAGAAACTGACTTGCAAGACCTCCATTATAGTACATAACAATTTCCTATGCAACTTCTGCTTGGATTTCAAGGTTGGATACCACTTTAAAGTCACTTTGAGTAGCACTTAATTGATCCACAGCTATGACACATATTAATCACTGTTAGTCTAAATAAATAAATGAATAAAGCCCCCTGGAGTTCTTGCCAAAATATGAGATATAAAAAACATGTATATATACTCTAGCTAACAAAGGGGAAAAAATCCTTACTCTGGATTAACAGCTTCCATCAACATCCAGGCAAAAGAAATTAAACCAAGAGCAAGGCTACTTCACAGCAAGATTTATTAATACATCCAAAAGAAAGAAAGAAAAATCATTTTGTCACACTATATACAGATAATACATACAGTGTTTTATACACATATTACATCAGTTTTTACACAAGAAAAATATACATAAAAATGTAAACTTTTGTATACAAAAACCCTTAAACAAATTAAACAAGGACCAGAAAACAAAAGGAGACCAATCCATTATTATTTCATCAAATTTTTAAAATGGTAATACAGTACATTCATTGAGATATACATGGAAAATGTGAGCCATCTCTTCTTGTTTAAAGGGAAATTACAAACCGAAGCCCATCATTTCCCCAAATGTGGTCTCCCCAAAAGCAATAGCACACCCAATACCATGGATACACCTTTCCTCAGAACTGGGGGCCCTGTCCCCAAACCTGCCAATCTCACCTTGCTCCTACAATCTGTGTAGAAACAAGTGGCTTCTAGCTTTTGTGCATATAACTAAGTTTCTAGCCACTATTAACGTAGAGAAGAGTCTTAGTTTGTAAGTTCCCTTTAAGCAGCTTAAAAAAATTTTTTGTATCTATATTCTAATGTATGGCCTGTTGAACATACTTGTGTGCCAAGGTAAAGGAGAACACTGAAAAGGAAGGGCTTTGAGGACGGCTCGTCCTTGCTACCGTGCAGCTACTTTGTTAGAAGAGATTTCAAAACTGTGCAACCTGTTGTTTTACTGGTTTTGAATCTGTTACCTCACCTTTGATTTCCCACTGCAACTTGGTTTCAGCGTGCACTTCAGTACTCTGGTTAGTACCATACAACTGCCAAGAGGCTTCTGTTAAAGGCTGGTTCTGATATCAGTTTTAGCTAAGCTACTCTGTGAAATCCCTCAAACCCCAACTTCTCTATTTGTGTCTTCAGGTGTATTCTTACTCCATCTGTTTTTTGTTAACATCTTACAATTTAGGATTGTCCATCTACACTCCTCTCTCTAGAAGGTCTTGAAATAGAATCTGCTGCCAACTTATCACAAAATAAAATACTGAACAGTTTTTTCTTAATATTCTTCCATTCAGCATGTCAGATTAATATACTAAGGAAAAATGCCTGAAGCTGTGGGGAGTAAGAATTAAATCTACGTCGGGTACATGCAGGCTTGGCGTTCTTTAAAAAAAAAAAAAAAATGTCTGGGAAGACCTTTGACTAAATAAATGTAAAACCTGCTTAAGATAGCTTCATGAGAGAGCTGTCTTTTCTCAAAGTTGAATTTTGAACAAGGCAGAATACCAAGTAGGTGATAAATTTCTCTGCAGCTAGAGAATAGTTAACTTCCCCCAGGCAAAATGATCTCAATGATCATTAATTATTAATGAAAGGAAGAGGCAAATTGGTGAATTAAGTTGATCTGGGAGATGGTGGATGACATACGGTAATGGAAATGTAGGGTTGCTTTATAACTGAAATAAACAGGCTGGTTTGTGGTATATCTCCATTTCAGAGAGAGGAAGACATATAAGGGGTCTCAAGTGAGTCTCCAGTTCTCTTCCTCTCCTGGGATAGGTGGCATTTTTAAAATGACAGTCTCCCTTTCAGTTAAAAAAAAAAACAAAACAATAAAAGGAAAAAGAGGAGAAATAAATAATGTGTGGACCTCTTTAGATGAGACTTCTAAATGTTCTTTAAATAACTTTTGATAATGTATTTTAAATCATTACATACAACTGCTATCGCAGTGACAATATTCCAGTAGGGGTAGCATTTTGCTAAATGTAAAAGATTGCCATTTAAAACTCATACATTTACATGTGTATATACAATATATCAACACTATTTATATACATATATATCGAGAGCAACATTTCATTGCCTTTGAATATCTATATATTCACTCACACAATATATACTAGAGACATACTGTGTGAGTATATAGGAAAGTATATGTACACATGCTCCAACATGTATATATACACTTCTGTCTGTGTGTGCATAAAAGCTTTAAAGGCACAATATATAGGGATGCAAGTTTTCCAGAAAGCTGCAGCAAAATTAAACCAGAATGTCACAAATGTGAGAAAAGTCAAAAGGAAATATAGCAGAATTCATTAAAGCAGTTTCATCATGAAGAAAGTGAGTTATAGAATTCAAGAGGCTTTCCATTAAAATGAAAATGGTAAAACTATGATCAAATCACAAAGTAAAACAAAATTTTAAAATGACAAATTAGTCACAATAAATGACAAAATATAATACTAATGTCAATCAAAGCACAATTATATTTTTTCAATTTAAGTAAAACATCCCCAAATTATCTAGGTAAAACTTTCAAAGTAGTTCTGTTGGAATGTTGGTCTTTTGTTTATTGGTTGGTTGTTCTGGAGACAAATGATGCCCAATTTTCAAAATTACCATAGAAAGTATTGCTAAAATCTGTCTTCCGGGAAATTTCAGAGACAAATGAAGTGTTAATGAAATATGGTTAGGCCAACTGATTCTGGCGAAAAGGACCTAATAAAGGAGAAAGAAACACAAAGAAGTGTGATTTTTAAGTGGTGAGAGACTGACTTAGAAGTCAGTGAAAATGAAGAATAGTGGGATTGGCCAGTAAGAACAGTTCTAAGAGGAATTCATAAACAAGACTATAATCCTAAGGACTTCCATCTTTGTATGCTCTGATGATTACGCTAGACTGTCCCTCTTCTTGCTTACAGAATAATCCACAATTCTCCAAAGATGTATAATCTTGCTTAACAAAGGCTGTTTATCTATTATACACACACTTTTTTTCTTTTAGGGAAATATATGTATATAGATTTATCTATACACACACATATACATACGTGTATATATAGATTTATACAAATGTATAAATAAACATAATACTTCTCAATCTTTCCATCGACAAGGCAAGTTCACATTCAGCAAAGTGCCACCACATCCCATATACACATCTCTGTACAGATATACACAAAAGGGCTTAGCTTCACCCTTCAATCGGGGAAATTTATTCTAGCAAATCCCATTAACCAGTAACTGAAGGGAGAAATGGCACCAATACAACCTCCCTTCTTTCATTTGCATGCATATGTACAAGAAATATGCAGATTTTTTAAAAATCCATAAAGCAAGAGTGAATGAAACTGGGAGATGCTGCAAAAAATACAACTGTAAAAACATAGAAAAAGCTTTCCTAGGTCTTGAGTATATCTAAAATGAATGAGGCTTCAAAGATAACAACAAATCCAGACGCGATTAATCAGAAGTTTTTTTAACATGTTTCAAAGTACGATTTTTTTATGTTAAAAATAAATGTGATTGGAGCATTTAATAAAACTCTAGCTTTGACTATTTTAGACCACCAGACACTTCAGTAATGAATGCAGAGCAAAATGACAAAACTCAAAATATAGGAATGCATTTTTTTTTAATTGCATATAAACCAGATAAAGTCAAGGGTAGAATAATTTTCCTATAGCCAAAATACGGTGGTTTGGGGGCATGCTAACTTCATAAAATAACAACACAACTGAGTAATTAAAAAAATTTTTTTGGAAATAACTGAAATCAACCCAGCTTTGAAATGTGCATGGTGAAATGATCCCACCAACTCTTTAAAGAAAGGAGCCCCTTTAAAAATGTCATTCTTTATAAAAGGCCTCTACTTTTCTTTATTTCACCAAGAAAAGGTGATCAATAACATTTTATAACTCAGAATATGAAGAAATCTATTATTAACATAAAAAAAGTTCAACTAATCTCTGGTCCCATCACCCCAATAGACAAACACAGCTCATGTCCAGGTCTGTTTTTCTCTTATTTTTACACTCAAAAGCAAGAGGTTGGTCTTAGAACCTGCTGTTTCTTGTTATTTTAAATACGTAGCATAAGCTAATCAAAAGCTTGAAATAAAATGCACATGATATCAGAGCTAGCCTTTTAACATAACACAATCAAGAATTTGGTGTATTTATACAACAGACAATGAGAAAGGAACTCCAACGCCATCAACTAAATAAATCATATTTCTACCATACATTCTGTTGCCTTTCTCTTTACATAAGCACACATTCATCTCTCTCATACACGTGCCCTCAATGTATATTTTTGCATGTGTGTAAAAACACAGACAAATACATGCACACAAGTACTTGAATTCTAAAGTCACAGTGGGAATTCCTTAGTGAGGAGGGATAAAAAGTTCCTGAATAAAACACTGAGAACATCTAGATTTATTACTTTTCCTATTTTACTTCCCAACTTACAGAATAAACTGTAATTAAAAGAATAAATCCATAGGAAATAAAAGAGGTCTTAAAAACTTAATTTACAAATTCCAGCTACAGTAGTTGGGAGTTTTTACTTGATCTATGTATTTCTATTTACCCTGTAACTAAGCTTCTAGCCATCTTAAGTGTAAACCACAGATCATTTACTAAGGAAACGTGATTTCTCAACGGTTCTATGAGCAGTAATAAATGGTCTAAAGGTGTTCTACATTTTGAGGCCCCAGGATATCCTTCTATTTTATATATCTGCAAGGTAGCAAAGGATAGCTATACACCTTGACACGGCAGAGATCCAGTGTAAAAAGGTGCTTCACTAGTTTGTTTTGTAAAAAAAGAAAAAAAAAAAAAAAGCTCATATATAATTTTTTAGCTATTAAACACATAGGCAACATAATTCATTACACTCAATACAGCTTTAGTATAAAACTTATAATTTATGAGGTGATGTTAATAGCATAAATTAATATACCTTTTCTCTTAAAATCTACAATAAGTATTCTGAAAGCTCATTGGGGAAGGAAATTTTTAAATAAAAGTTTTAAAGCTGTGCGTGGTGGGAAAGGATTCTGTATGCTGAGGCTGAGATGAGAGCCTGAAGGAGAAGGAGAAGCGTCCCAAGCAAGACACCATGGGCTACGAAACCAAACGTGTTCTCTTTCCTGCACTCTCTCAATGATGAGTCACCTTTAGTTGCTTTTAAAACTAATTTCTTATTTTAAAAACTGCCCTAATTTCCACAAGGAATCCCTGAGACATACTCAACACTATACAGTGAAAAGAATTATCACTGTTGAGAGGAACTGATTCAACCCTTCTGAGCAGATGAAGACAACGTCCTAAGTACCAAACTTTCCCATCCCTTCCAGGCTCATCAGCTGGAGCCAACTGTACTTCAGTGATGCAGGGTGGAGCCATGTCAGGGCAAATCAGTCTATTCTCCAAGTAAAAGCAAGGGTGGTGTTTAAACTGAATTGGAGCCTTCTGCACTGCATGTTAAAGTTTTCCGCGAATACCTTTGGATGCATATAGAGCTTACTTCAGTGGCCCCCAGCTTAAAAAAAAAACAAAACCTAGTGAAAGAAAAGGTTCTCTTGGGCCAGGAGCAGTACAGATCATGCATGTGTGTGTGTACACATACTTCAGTGCTGGGGGTGGGCTGAACAAGCAGGCAGAAGGGAAAAACGGAAGGAAAGCTGTGCTCCCCTACTTTGCTAAGAGTGAGACAGGTTTTCTTTTAGAAGACTGTTTTCCCAGACTACACTTGAGACCACCACAACACTGCCATTCAAAGTAGCCAAACATTCCCAAGCTTTGGGAACCTAGGGGGAAAAAAAAAAGTCATCCCACATTTGCTCTTTCACTCTCTCTCAAATGCCACATTTCCTTTTATTTGCTCTGTATCACAGTGCAGAGAGAGGGAAGCTAACAAAAAATCAGAGTAGGAGTAAAAAGAGAATTTTTGCTATTTAGAAATAAGGCTAAGTTTGACCCACAATTTTTGCATTAATGACACTGGTTATTAGAAGAGACATAATTACTCATTTATGTTTTCTTTCCTAACTCACTGATGAGGAAAAAACACTTGAGATATTCAAATATATTCTTCACTGATCTCTTATTACACATCTTTTTAAAGACAGTATTATTAAAAAAGAATGTTGCTTTAATCTACTAAACATGGATTTTGTGTCCCTCCAATATATGATATTGGGCTTCCCTGGTGGCTCAGAGGGTAAAGCGTCTGCCTGCAATAAGGGAGACCTGGGTTTGATCCCTAGGTCGGGAAGATCCCCTGGAGCTAAGGAAATGGCAACCCACTCCAGTATTCTTGCCTGGAGAATTCCATGGATGGAGCAGCCTGGTAGGCTACAGTCCACAGGGTGGCAAAGAGTTGTACATGACTGAGCGACTTCACTTCACTTCAATATATGATATTATAAATCTTTATAAAGTTCAAGGTATTAAGCAGTCACTATACTGTTTTACTTTTCTATAGAATGCCCATTAAAATTCAGTTGTTTTCTATGTATTGAGGGGGGGAAACAAAACCTATGTTCTGTCACATATATATTCCCTCACTCACCTTTTTCCAAGAAACATAATTCTCGGCAGGAAAAAAAATCCTTGGAGCAATGTAGCTGTCTGTGATGAAACATTCAGACTGACTACACTTTCTTCCAGGTAATCCTTTAAATTGTCTCATTAAACTGCAGAATTCTGTTGACCATTTAAACAACCACTGCATTATTCCATATACACCAAATTAAAAACAGAATTTAATAACAGTGTTAAAAGAAGGCTAAAAAGAAAGAGGATGAAGAAACCAGAAACTAAACACCTAAACAAATTTTAAATGAATTTCAAACCTATTAGCTTGAAATGATAGTTTAGTGTTATTAATAGCCTCAGCTCTTTGCAATAACAAACCACAGCAACCTTTTGAACTAACTTGGAGAAAAAAGCAACTTCCCTCCCACAAACACTGCGGATGAAGCTACCACCATCATTACCAGCCCAAGACAGGGGCACAGGAAGGACTGCAGGCAAGTATCAGTGAACTTACAGGATGGGTGTGACCTACAGAGGCTCAAATTCTAGTGCCAAATGATAAAAGCCCAATAGTACAGATCAATAGAAACATTTTTTTCAGGTAAGAAGAAAATCACACAGGTGGGGCAGCTGTGTGTACCATGGACACTGTCTTTGCCTCTGTGAATTTACAATCATGGACCGAACAACCTCTGATAAGGAAAAGCTTTAGTGTTAGTCACAGAAAATGATGCTACTTAACTTGCAGTTGAAAGATTAGGTTTATTTAAGAAATAAATCTTATAAATAATTATTTGGCAAAGATAAAGTATTTGCTTTCTTTAGCCTTAAACCACTCAAGACAATAACTATGATTTTAAGGAAAAGAAAATTTTTTTTCCAACTTTATGTCCATACCTACTATTTGCTTCTCATTAAATTATACTCTTTTCATGGAGGGACTCTAGGCACATCAAACTGCCAGCCAACATGAAATTGCTCAAGAAGTCATTTATGAGACAGTTCTAGTTCACTTGGTAGGTTACTAGAGAAAAGAATCCTTTGCCATATAAGCTATGTGGTGATAATTAGAAAATTTTTCCATTGCATAGTCTGTCACTTGGTGGGTTAAATGTAATTGCTATTTACTATTGTGGATTGTTTACTAACTACATAATCTACCCAGATGTGCAAATAGCTAAGCCATTTTACAGGGGAAAATCAATGTCTTAAGCACTTTAACTAAAATAATATTAACAGTTATGTAGAGAGCGTAAAGGAGAAAAACACATCTTTCCTTCGGATGCTGTAGATCACAGCCAGTGAACATTATACATTAGCATGGAATTCAGATTCTCCGAGCACAGAATGTATCCATTAACTGCAGCAACTTTGTAAATTGAATCACATTAACACAATCTAACTGGCTTTTATAAATGGTCCCAAAGAACTACAGAAACAGAACACTGTTTCTCATGAGTTGAGTTTTAACACTAAAATGAAAACTAGTATCCACGTAATAAGATAAAATCTTATATAAAATTTGTTTCTGATTTCAGTATTGCCTTATTGGAGCATTAAGTGCTATTTTAAAAGACACTAATTTTCATATTTCTGGAGTAAAAGATATTTCATTCCTTTCTTTCCATGTTAATAGCAAACCTGCTGCTAAGAGACTGAAATTGCTCCATTAGCTCAACCAACAACATAATGGTTATCTCTGGGTTCACAGATGTTTTTCTCTTTCCAAAAAGGGACTCACAAGAAACGGCAAGAGTAAAGTGAATCGCAAGCTTGGATATTTGTTTTGAAGTAGACAAAGTGAGTAGAAAAAAATTTTTTTTGCTACTTTCTTAAATCTACACGGGTACTTTCTATGGGTGCCCTTTCTTCAGCTATTATCATGGGCATCTACACAAAAATGAATTTACTCAAAAGTTTTTGGTGTGAAGCTGTAACTGGCAACATTCCTGATCATTTCATGCCTCCTTACCAGAAAGCAGGAAAGGGCTTAAAAATGCACAGAAAACAGAAAATTGCAAACAGTAAAATGTGCAACTTACTGCAAACTCAGTTTCGATAACTGAAGAATTTTAAGCAGCTACCACAAGGGACAAATTGCCAGAAAAATTCAAATCGACATCCCATGACTTTCCCTTCACTGTCAAAGAAGGGCTGATAAGAAAGTCAATGTGTATGTACCACTTTTACCTCAGTAAAAAAGAAAGTCAACGGGCTGCTCTGCTACAACCTGTGATTAGTACACAATGCAGACGGAATCGAATCACTAAGAATGGACAATTAGCATGTGATGGTTATAATGGGATGTGAAGAGTTCAGTGAACTAAATGACACTTTTGAGCGGAGGTAACTACTCATAATTATTTCATTACAGTACATTAAAATTAAAAAGCTTACTAACATAGGTTCACAGGTGAGAAATATTCAGATTATCTGTTCTCACCATTCAGAATAAAAATTTACGGTGCTACCAAATATAATTTTGCTTTGTGACATAATTTTATAATTTAGAAATTTCTCAATCTGCGAAAAAGGCAAAGCTATTAAAAAATAAATCTTCCAATCAATTATCATGATTAAAAAAAACCTAAATATATTACAAACATATTTTTGGCCCACAAAAAGAAAACTTCAATAAATATAAAATAGGGCATATCATGATTTCATACAGTCATGTGACATTTCCCCTCCATAATCTCAGGCACGTGGTATCTGCATAATGCCTGCTGATCACCATCATTCCTTTAAAAAGCAGAGAAAGAAAAGCTTTCAAAAGAAGGGACTGGTTAGAATTAGCATGGCATAAAGAGAAATACATAGAGGAAGTAGGAAAATACATCCAAATCTATACCTATTGAAAAGGAATTAAGATCAAATATTCCCTGACAAATGAATTATTATATCACATCATTAATAGATATGTTCTCTCTACGCATCTTTTAAAATATATATATGTAAATTAGACTAGATTCAGGTATAAATAGCCAATGGTATCTCAAGGGACAGTGAAACTTCTCAGCAAAAGCAGAGAACAGATGCCTTTAAAATCTAGTTCCACCCTTGGGCAGAGGGTGGGGGGTCAGGGAGAAGGCAGGTTAAAAAGAAACCTCACATATTCATCTCATAGTCACCAACTTACTAAACTATCCAATATGATTTTTAACCTTCAAGATCTGGTATTTCAAAAAAATTCCCCAAACTTAAACCTAAATACTTAAAATTATTTTAAAAGTACCAAAGGGTGAGTAAGATTTATGTCTAATTTCCATATTTTGCTTTGAAAGTAAATTTTAAAATGTGTATCCTTTAGATATTACATGTCACTTCACAACTGGTACATTGATTCTACAAGTGTCATCAACATTTTACAAACTTTACCAAAGAATCACTACTGTAAACATGAAAAATCCCAAAGCAAAAGATGGATCAAGGAGTTCACAGATCCCATCTCTCCAAACCAATCTTGAACTATCCTGCTTTTCACATCAAAATATTTTCTTTAATTACATCTTGCAAATATATTCCGTGGAAGAGGGATTCAGAAACAAATGTGTGTCTAAAAAGGCAATACAACCAACCACCAGACCTCAGAATCGCAGCAACCCCTGCAGTTCCTCTGGCCAAGCTGTTCACCACATCCGCCGGGCACTGATGTGAATTCAGCTTTTTGTGTTCTGGGCTAACTTAGCAGAAAAGGGTTGTGCTACTCACGCCGCCAGACCGCCACCCTTCTCCATTCACCAAGGTCGGCTAACTCAGTGGGAAAGAATGGCCAACCGTATTAGGGCTCTGAGATGTGGGAAAGGAGGAGAGATTTCTACTTGTTAGGAAATAAGAAAAAAAAACAGCAACATCAACAATGGGACAGCTGCTTCCTGCCCTGCACAGAAATACACGCGTGGGTGCACACACACACACAGGCAGTCAAAAGACTAATTCTTTTTCTTTTTAATTAAACATGATCACAATTAGGAATGGAATCCTGGCCTCATGTGGTGTTTGTTGAGCAGTTGGTGCTAACACAGAGGCTTGAATCTGCCTCTGCACACCATTTGCCATCTCTTACACAGAACTCGATGAACAGGCTCATTCTGGCTAGAACCACCTGTGTAAAGACCTGGTATTAGAATGGAAAGCACTGATCTGCAATACTAGGAAATAGTAAAGGGCACTGGTAATCTGAGGTATCTTCCACTTCTAGGACTTGCTGCTGAAAGTCGATTCTATCCAGTCACTGTGCTGAGCCGCTAAGGACACCACTGGGGGGAGGGTGGACCCGCCAGGAGGGAACAAGCACCAGTGCCAAGGAGCACACGTGAACACTGAAGCGAGGTCCACCGCAGGGGGAGCTTGTTTAACTGGAAAGGGGGAGTTCTCCTCTAGTCCCCGTCCGTTATTTTTAAAATCTTCTTGAGGAAAGAGGGGAGAGGGGGTGGGTGATAAAGAGGGAAAAGAAGATAGAAAACACCAGGCTCCCCACCTGCCTGCAAACACACAGACACGCTCAGTTAGGGGAGGTAAAGGGAGAAGATGCGTTATTGGTACTTGCAGCTGTGGCACCTGTTACTGTGAAGCCTGTGGGAGGCGCTATCGAGCTGTGGCTGGGCTGCAGGTCCTTGGGAATGCCACTGTGAGAACTCAGCTGGTGGCCGAAGGCTGCGCTGAACTGCGGGAGTTGCTGCTTGGGGGAGGTGGAGGCCAGCAGTTCAGCGGAAGGCCCCATGCCACTGAAGCTGGTCTGCGGTAACCCCGGAAGCACACTGGAGCTGCTGGGGGTCACGGTGGCGAAGGCAGGCTGTGTGGTCTCTGAGTTCGAAGTGGTGGGCGGCGTGGAGAGGGACGTGGAAAGAAGATGCCCATCGGCGACGAGAAGGTTGCTGAACGGAGAGGGGTCTCCGAGGTTGACGGGGAGATTGCCCCAGTGAGTTCTGGGGTTCACGACCCCTCCGAGTGGCACCTCAAGTGGCGTCGGGAGCAAGTGCTGCGCCATGACGGGCATCTCTGCTGAGAAGGTAGCTGCCATGTTATCACCAGAGTAAGATGTCGTGTGGGGAGAGGTGATGTGGTCACTGTAGGGAGACGGCACGTGCTCGCTGTCATAATGGCTTCCATGGGGCGAGGAGTGTGAGTGATCACTGCTGTATTGCTGTCGTGAGGTGATTAGGTCATCTGCCTTGCTCAGCAGCTGGGCAGGATGTGGCCTCTGGGAGGCATGGCTGCCATCATGAAGTCCATGAAACTGTCCTGGGAAGGCTCTCTCCCCAAGGGCACTCTGGCTCATCAGAGTGGCAGAAGTAAGGCCGACGCTGGCGGGGGCAGAGAACTGCCCCTGGATCTGCCCTGCCAGGGGTGTAGGTGGGTTAGACAAGGTAGCTGAACGGAGCAGGCTCTCATCCAGCTCTAGGCTAGAGAAGTTGTCATGGACTATACGCCCATTCAGCAGCTCCCCCAGGTCCGTGTTGACCTCTCGGCTCAAGGACGGGATCCCCGACGCTCCCGTCCCTGTGGAGAACACCCCTATTCCTCTGTCTGACAGCTCCTGGACGGGCACACCATCTGACTGGGTGAGCACCCCAATGGTACTCAGGCACTCGAGAGAAGTCACGGCCTGCAAGGCCCGTTCAAGTTCCTCGGCCTCTTCGGTGGTGGGGAGGAGGTCTCCGTTCTTTCCTGGGTAAACAAGAGCTATCAACAAGTCAGTGGGGCTTCCACCATCCTGACCACAAAAACCATACACTGGAACCATCTGTCACGACATTCTACTAAGGGCTGGGTTGGAGAGCAAGAGTGACATATGCACGGCAGGACAGGTGAGCCTGAACCACATTTTCGGGTCACTGACAGCATCTCACAGCCATCTCAACACAGTGTGCAGTACTTAGGAAATCTAAGGATTACCTATTTAAAACCCGGGGTGACCATCTGATTATAGGTATGTTTTTAGCCAAAGTTATATTAAGACATTAAAACAGTCGTTCACATTTGAGACAAAAGGCTGTGCAGGAGGAGCCCTGTTAGCTCTCCTGCTCTCGGGCTCTTTCAGCTGGAGGCAGCCGTGAACCCAGAACACAGAACTCACACCTGTATCTTAGCACAAAAGCAAGGGCTCAGCTCACTTCATTGGTTACCTTTTCCCACGTTTCTGCCTTACTCTCTGTTCTTCCCCTCTCACACATCTCCCATTTCTAAGGAATTTTCATAAAATGGAAGCTACACTCATTTCCTTTCCAATATCAAAAAAATCTACTGTTAGGAACTGGAGTAATCACTATAAAAATATCCAATTTTTAATGGTGAAGGAAACATTCTCAGAGTAGAAAAGATTTCCCTTGAAAGCACTAAACAATTGGTGTGGTTAAGCAAACTTTGTTGTGGAAAAGTGCACTTCAACTGAAGTACTGGGTGGGGTGTCAAAATGAAGACAAGTTCTGGAAAGTTCAATAAACTCAAGATTAAAATGTCTTTATTCAAAAACAAACTAAAGTAGGGGCATTCCCTGGCGGTCCAGTGATTAGGACTCAGCGCTTTCACTGCCCTGACCCCTGGTCAAAGAACTAAGATCCCACAAGCCATGCAACGTAGTCAAAAACAAAAGGTTAGAAAATAAATAAACAAATTTCTGATTTGGGGGCTTCCCTTGTGGCTCAGTTCAATGCAGGAGACCAGGTTCAATCCCTGGGTCGGAAAGATCCCTTGAAGAAGGGAATGGCAATACACTTCAGTATTCTTGCCTGGAGAATTCCATGGATAGAGAAGCCTGATGGGCTATAGTCCATGGGGTTGCAAGAGCTGCACTCAATTTAGTGACTAAACCACCACCGCCACCACTCATTTTAAAGGAAATAAGTTATAAACATAGCTATCAAACCTACTGATTTACTAAGCCTAATTTATTATTTTTTTAAAAATGTATACCTTCTAAAGAAAATAAAATAGCTTCGGCATTTTATATTTTCCGTCCATGTTACATGTGAGGAAAGTGAAAGTGAAGTCATTCAGTCGTGTCTGACTCTTTGCAACCCCGTGGACTGTAGCCTACCAGGTTCCTCCATCCATGGGATTCTCCAGGCAAGAATACTGGAGTAGGTTGCCATTTCCTTCTCCAAAATGTAAGGAGGAATACTTTAAAAACATATTAAAAAAAAAACTATTTCCCTTAAAAAAAAAATTCATTTGAAAAACCAGTTTTCTTGACCATACCTTCAAAAAAATCGAAATCTTGTAAGTCATCAGGTAGCCGCGGAAGGACGTCAGAGAAGTCCTCCTGGTTCAATTCCAAGTCGTGTGGAATGTCAGTGATCTCATTGGCAATGTCATCCGGCAACTCATCAGCGCTCAGCTCCGGTGTGGACGGGCTCCTGGGGAAGATGACACGGTTGGCCCACCATTCCCACTTTACCTTCGCACCAAGTCACCAGAAGCAGAAATGGAAAACCCTAATTCAAAGTAATCTCCTCGCCTACTTTAAGATCTAAAACCAGAACGGCAGACCTCACCATATGCAGTCACATATTTCTGCAATTTTTCACCCATGTATTAAGAGAAGGAAACCATTTTGAGATACTATTTTTACTGCAAATTAGTAGAATGAATTGCAATTTGGTGTACTAGTAGAACGAATTACAATCTGGTCTATCAAGTGTGTCTTACTATTTTCTGGTAGAATTTTCAATCTGACCAAAATAATTTAAAAAACAAAAAAGATGAAAGAGATAAAACTGAAATTTATAACTGAAACAGAAGCATCATTCATCGGGTCAAAATGCTTACCCCTATCAAAATTAATAATGCATCACATTTCTGATGGAATGTTTCTGTTGGAACATATATGCAATTTCTGTTGAAACAGAAAAATCTGAGAATAGACAATTAAATTCCCAATATCAGCATCTGCTCTCTTGGGTTTTAATCAAAAACTTTACTTCATATCTAAACCCGTCAGGTATCTGGTAAAAATCCTACTGGAAACTACAGAGTCTAGGCTGATACACCACGGGGTGCCTTTAGCCTACTTCCAACAGGAAAGGAAGCCGATGTTCTGAGAACAATTGGAACACGTAAAGGAGATGTGAGTGTTGGCGCAGTCACTGACCGCATGTGGGAGGCCTCCACTGGCAGTGAGACGCTGGTGGGCATACTGAGGTTCCCCTGGGGGACTGCAGGGGGGATGGGCTTCTGGGGTCGACGAGGTCCACGCCTTCTCTTCTTCTTGTGTTTTTTGGTAAGTGCAGGAGGCTTGGTTTTTTTCCTGGGTTTCCTCTGCTGCTGGTGCTGAACTTTACGGGAGCTATCTCCTCTCAAGAAATTATCCTTTGGAATGAATAAACGGGTATTTTTAAACTCAGATTATTCGGGAAAAAGCAAACTGCTATCTGAAAAAAGTACTTATATCTCTTATTATTTTAGACAGTGCCCCAAACCATGTATAACAATAATTAAATGAGTATGAAATTCATTTTAAAATTTAATTCACATCAATTCAATAGATACAGAAAGCTCATTCCACACTTAAAGGCACTGTCACAGGTGCTATAGTATAAAAGAACCGAATAAAACTTGATTTGCGCTCCAGAGGAACTTACGTGGTATCCCATGGGAAAAACATGAATACGAGTATACATAAATACTTTAGGAAAAACTGGGCAATGATGATATAAATACCGTCTAAGGGTATGCAAATGGAAATTCATTATGTGTAGTTATGTGGGATTAAAGGGTAAACAGGACTTTCAGTTGTTGGGATAAGGGGGAAGACCACTCTAAGCTAAAGGAAATAGCACAAATGAGACAAAAAGGACAGCAAATAACTGGGAATGGCCTGCCGCTTGAGGATATGACGGAGGGTCAAATATAAAAGTCAGCTCTGAGGAAGTCCGGCACCAGATCCTACATGACTCTGAATACTCTGCTCAGAATTTTAAACTTTATTTTATAGGCAATGGGGAATGATTTTTGATGACAGCAGACGTTTTAAAAGGATTAACTGGACTTCCCTGATGGTACAGTGGATAAAAACCCGCCTGCCAATTCTGGGGATGTTGGTTCGATCCCTGGTCTGGGAAGATCCCACATGCTGCGGAGCACAGCTAAGCCTGTGCGCCACAGCTACCGACCCGCCCTCTAGAACCTGCGATGCAACTACTGAAACCCATGTGTTAGAGCCCGTGCACCACAACACGAGTGCACCCTGCTCTCTACAGCAAGAGAAAGACTGTGTGTGGCAACGAAGACCCAGCGCAGCCAAAAATGATAGGGATAATAATAAAAGGATTAACTAACCTGCCAGTAGCAATGTAAATGAATAGAGAAGAGGCAACTGAATGAAGGTAAAAATTCCAATCGGAGGGTGATTTCAACAGATATTAGAAGATAAACAGCTGAGGGCAAAGTGAGCAAGAACAGAAAAGCAAGGGCTTGCTGAGAGAGAATTCTCAACATATGACAGCTGCGTGGATGTGGTGAGGATGAGGGGAATATAAAACTCTCAAGTGTTTCTAGAGTTTCTAGTTGAGGTGATTGTTAGGTGAGGATGCCATTCGTGGGATACAGAACACAGCAGAATAAACAGAATCAGAGTTAAGGAATTCAGTTGGTTCAGTTGGGCTCACATACAGTTTGAGGTGTGAAGATGGCCAGGGGATGGGGTGGGGCCAGGAGAAAATTGTACCTGGTGCACAGGATGCAAGAAAGGCATGGAAGTGTAGACTCGGAAGTTATGACACAGTGGAAGTCCTTCAAATAATTCACATGGAGCAGGGTGACAAGGTAAAGAGAGAAGACAATGGGGACACAGCTTTATAAAACTGCTGCAATTAAGTGAGGAGGGAAAGGAAAAAGAAGCAGCAAAAACAAGAAGCTTGCAGTATAACTAGCTTCCTTCAGCTAGTACCCTTAAATCTGAATACAGTATTTCATCACTTCCCAGATGCACATTTTACTATCACTACAGTGGGGAAGCATTTTACAATAATGGCATATTATTATCTCTGTCAGCCAGGTTATTATAGTTGCTGCTGCCTACATGTTCAAAGTTGGTCATAGCTCTCTGTACTCTCCTTGTTTGAACTGAGATTTGCGCACTGTTGGTTTTACATGTAGAGGAAAAACATGGGTATGCAGAAAGGCACAGAAAGAAGCAAGGTAAAAAATTGTTATTAGCGAAGCAAATATTCATTATTAAAGAACTGACCATCCCCACCTCTACCTTTTTTTTTTTTTTGCAAAGCAACAACCAAATGAGAAAGGAAAATAATCACAAAAAGAACAAAGTTGTGTTATAGCAGATGTTATATACTGTCTTGCACACATCAAGAATTAGCTGAAATCAGGAGTAAAATAGAAGATAAAAATATTCATGTCTGTCTACGTCTAAAAAAGCTATTTTGATAAGTATAAAATAAAAAATTTAAGTGATAAGAAATGCACTGTACAACATTTTTTCCATCTGGGTGGTATATAAAATAATTGTGGTTTTTATGATTGATTTCACCTTTGAGTTGATGAATTCAGTAATAACTTTTATAATCAAATACATTAAAAGATCTGAAGACTAATAAGTATCAGTAGCAACAAACATACCAAGAAAGAATAAAATCAAGCATAAATCCAAGAAATCTAAAAGAAGGTTAATCCCAGCCAAACACGTGAATCCAAACACAATTNTTTGCAAAGCAACAACCAAATGAGAAAGGAAAATAATCACAAAAAGAACAAAGTTGTGTTATAGCAGATGTTATATACTGTCTTGCACACATCAAGAATTAGCTGAAATCAGGAGTAAAATAGAAGATAAAAATATTCATGTCTGTCTACGTCTAAAAAAGCTATTTTGATAAGTATAAAATAAAAAATTTAAGTGATAAGAAATGCACTGTGCAACATTTTTTCCATCTGGGTGGTATATAAAATAATTGTGGTTTTTATGATTGATTTCACCTTTGAGTTGATGAATTCAGTAATAACTTTTATAATCAAATACATTAAAAGATCTGAAGACTAATAAGTATCAGTAGCAACAAACATACCAAGAAAGAATAAAATCAAGCATAAATCCAAGAAATCTAAAAGAAGGTTAATCCCAGCCAAACACGTGAATCCAAACACAATTACAAACTCAAAACTCGCAAATAAATTTAGAAAACAACAGAAGACAGGCTGCTTTCCAGCCTTTGTAATTCCTTTTGGTTCAACACTTGATGTCTACATTTTTTATGCCCACTATGCAGTGAATAAGCAGCTGCCAGTCCCCACAGGGAGCTAGAGCACTCCAGGATCTCCCTCTAGGACCAGTGTGGGTCTTGAATATGAGGAAGTCAGAGAGCTCTAGTTAGAAATACATAAGCCCTACTAGTTCTGGTTCTAGGCTTCTTCATTACTCTTCTACACTTACGCTGTGTATTCTGGCAACACTCCACATGGAACCGCCAGTGACCGAGGCCCCGCCTGGCTCTTGCTATCCCCTTTCTTGGCTCCTCCAGAAAGCCCAGCACCCGTGTCCTGGAGGCGTTCCTAAAGCCAATTGTTCCTTTACCTACGCGTTTCATGAACACTGATCACAAACCCTATTCACGAACACTGTTTACTCCCAACGTTCTCAACGGTCTCCTTCTATTAATATTTCTCTGCAGGACAACCCATTTAATATGTTACCCTCTGTTCTACCAGTTCATTCCTGTTGAATATCATGTTCTGTCTGCCAGCCTGGACCTCGTACAGCTTGAGTCGCTTCTACCAATGGCTGTCCTATCCAGTGGCTGAGTCTAATTCAGAATCTCCCCCCACCCCACAAGCCATGTGCCTACCAATAATTTATTCAACAATTACTTATGGAGTATCTTTGCTCCAAGCACTGCAGATATAGCAATGAACAAACAACGTTCCTGCCTTTGTGAAGTTTACATTCTAGTAGGGGGATTCAGAAAATAAACAAACAAGTAACATTAGGTAAATACAAATGTTAGGAAGGAAAATAGGTAGAATATGAAGATTCCCTGGTAGCCCAGTGGCAAAGAACCTGCCTGCCAATGCAAGAGACTTGGGTTCGATCCCTGGTTTGAGAGGATCCCCTGGTGAAGGAAATGGCAATCTATTCCAGTATTCTTCCTTGATAGCTTGGTTGGTAAAGAATCTACCTGCAATGCAGGAGACCCCAGTTCGATTCCTGGGTCAGGAAGATCCACTGGAGAAGGGGTAGGCTATCCACTCCAGTATTCTTGGGCTTCCCCTATGACTCAGCTGGTAAAGAATCCACCTGCAATGCGGGAGACCTGGGTTCAATCCCTGGGTTGGGAAGAATCCCTGGAGAAGAGAAAGGCTACTACCCACTCCAGTATTCTGGCCTGGAGAATTCCATGGACTGTATAGTCCATGGGGTCGCAAAGTGTCAGACATGACTGAGGGACTTTCACTTTCTTTCTTTCATTCTTTCTTGCCTGAGAAATCCCATGGACAGAGGAGCCTGGTGGGCTATAGTCCATGAGGTCACAAAAGAGTCAGACACGACTTAGTGACTGAAAAACAACAAATGAGCATAAAAAGTGGCAAGGTAGAGGGGAGGTGGAAATGAACGGACATTTGATCAGAAACTTGAATGATATGAAGGAGTGAGACATGGAGAATTTGGGGAAAGAACATTCTAGGAAAAGACAAAAACAAGTACAAAGCCCCTGAGATGGGAGCATGCTGTGCTGTGCTGTGCTGAGTTGCTCAGTCATGTCTGACTCTTTGAGACCCCCGTGGACTGTAACCTGCCGGGCTCCTCTGCCACGGCAAAAGGAGGCATGAAGGTTGGAGTGGGTTGCCATGCCCTTCTTGAGATGGAAGCATATGTAAAGTGTTTAGAAAGAGCAAGAAGGCCAGTGTTGCTGGAGCTCTGGAGCTGAAGAGAGGGTGTAAGATGAAGCTGGAGAGGTTGCTAGGGCCAGATGAGGAAGTGCCTCACAGGCACGATTAAGAATTTTGAACTGGATTCTAGATGCAATGTGAAGCCAATGGAAGGTTTGAGCAGGGAACTAAAACGATCAGATCTATATTCTGAAAGGCCTGCTCTAAAGGCTACATACTGAACAATTCCATTTATAAGACACTGGAAAGTGTAAACAGAGACAGAAGTAGATCAGTGGGGATAAAAAGGGCTGACTACAAAAGGCAGCACTAGTGACTTTTGAGGGGGTGATGAACTATTGTGTATCTTGATTGTGGTGGTGTTTATGCAACTGTATGCACTGTCAACATTCACAGAACTGTACAATGAAAAGAGAGAACTTTATGTAATTCAAAGACAGTGGGACCCATGTACACGGTCTACACTGGCTGATATGCAAGCAACACAGGTGGGTGCAGAAGGCATGGCACGAGGAAGAGAGCCTAATTAGGAGACTATTACAGTAATGGAGGGAAAAATGATGGCATATAGTTGGAAAGTACAGTCGTGAGATTAGCATGGCTTTTACCATCGAGATTCTCTCACTCGTGCACTGGTGGAATACAAGTGTTGCTATACTCTCTTATGTAATTTTTCACTTAAAAATAGCTCAAACCAGTGTCAGATTCTACAACTGCCTCCAGAGAGAAAACCATTTGTATCATTCGTATCACTGTAAAAACTTTGCATTGAAAATACAAATCTGAAAATCTGATTAATATAATTTTATTTACACTATATCTGTTATATAATAAATATTATTTATGACTCAGTTTATTATACTAATTCAACCTTATGTTTGCCCAGCTGAATTTGTCTAAGTAGAATATTTAACCAGCTGAAAAGAATAAACTGTGTTTTAGCACTGCTTTCAATTTCTTTAGAAGTATTCACATAATTGTTATACTGATCAACTCACTGAATCAATAAAGCAGATCCAGAAGTACAGACCTCCGCTTTTTAACAATATTTTCCTAGTCTTATTAGAAGTATGCTAGAATGGTGATCATTTACTTCAGTGGTTTGAAAGCTACAGAGCCTGTGTTACCAAGGGTCCATCAGACCACCAATGAAGGTCCTCAAAAGTGGTTCAAAAAACATATGGAAGTCATTCTTTAACCATGATAAAGCCTCAACGAGCTAACAAAAATGTCTTTATTTTAAATGTTAAAGTAATTACTCAACGTTTATATGCATAGTGTTAGTATACAACATTTGAAAATATATGGTCAATAACGGAAATCTAAAAACCAAAAGATGTTCAGAAAGAAGCAGCCAGTAAACTTAATATCCGACAACTGAGGTCTAAAAAGAATGAGATCTAAAAAATCCTCGATATGCACTGAGCTAGTGGCCATGCCGAGACCACGGTGTTACAATACCAAGTCCTGTGCAACGGCCCCTGGGTGACCCTGACGCAGCCCTGCACACTCAAATATGCTCGTAGCAAGTACGGGCTGTCCTACTCAGTGTTTTAGCACAGGCACCTAGCACAATCCTTTGCAAACAGCAGAACTCAGGAGTGGTCTCATGGGGAACTGCCTTTATCTTAAGCGATTATATAATTCAGACAGTTCACTGATTCAGACTTGTCTCTCCTCTCAATTATTCTGCATTAATTAGGGCTTATGCTACCAGCACTAACTAAAGCAATAATTAAATTCAATGGGATTATAATAGGGTTTGGCTTTTGGCTGAAATTTCACCAGATAAGCAAGACATCCACAGAGTTATATACAAGTAAAGCAAAAACCTAGAGAAATGAGGCAAGAAAGATCTTGGAAAATCTGCTTAAGTATAAGATAATTTATCTTAAGAAGTATAAACTAAGGTATAGATAAGCAAAATGACCATGTCTAAGTAACTCCTAAATATNACCTAGAGAAATGAGGCAAGAAAGATCTTGGAAAATCTGCTTAAGTATAAGATAATTTATCTTAAGAAGTATAAACTAAGGTATAGATAAGCAAAATGACCATGTCTAAGTAACTCCTAAATATTTTCTAGTTTTTTTTGTAATGAGGGTATAAAATTAATCAATAGTTTATTATCAACATTTTTTTTTTAGTGAAATAGAACAGACTACAAAATATGAGGTACTAAAAGAGCTTCACAAAACTTGTTTCAGTGATACATATACACACATTGTTTGTACCAAGTCACAAAACATTTCCTACTATGGATAGCTATCAAACCATTAAAGCCTCAAACTATTATATATAAGATGGATAAACAACAAGGTCCTATTGTATAGCACAGGGAACTATATTCAATATCTAGTGACAAACCATAATGGAAAAGAATATGAAAAAGAATGTACATACGTGTGTAACTGAGTCACTTTACTATAGAGAAAAAAAAATCAACACATCATCATAAGTCAAACATATTTCAGTAAAATTTTTAAAATACCAATATTAAAAAAAAAAAACCTTGAAAGCCTATGTTGCAGAAAATAAANACTAGATGTGTATAAGAGACAGACATACGTGTGTAACTGAGTCACTTTACTATAGAGAAAAAAAAATCAACACATCATCGTAAGTCAAACATATTTCAGTAAAATTTTTAAAATACCAATATTAAAAAAAAAACCTTGAAAGCCTATGTTGCAGAAAATAAAATCTGAACTTACCATTTTTTTGGCATGTTCTTCACACAGAGGTGTCTGGTGGGTAATGTCAAAGACGGGCACAGAACACTGCTGTCCATCTGCGAACTTGGCTGTGCAACTTGAGAAGAGTTGCTGAGAGCGGTTTAAGAGGATATCTGGGGTTTTTATGAGTTAAGAATAAAATAACACTGAAACAATTTAATTTTTCAATTTCTATAAAAAATTTATTTCTTCAGTTACTCATGCTTAGTAATCATAAATTTTGTTTTCTACAAAAGCTAAAGAACCAACCCAACTACTGTTATAGAAAATGGTAACAGCTGAATTTATCATCTTCAATTATCAGAAGATACTTCTAAAGGAGTCTATTTTGCTAATGAGTTCCTAACATGAGTCTCTCTTACGGCCATTCTGATTTCTGTTATTTAGAGGGGCAGGTCATTTCCTTCCTAACACACTACCTCCTAAAAGTTACACTATGATGGTTTAAACAACAACAAAACTTTCTTTTAAGGAAAATTTCTGCCTATACTAATCAAGAATAAACAGTTAAAGATTTAATTACAAAAAAACTTATCTATCCATATTTGAATTTTTCACTTCACATTTCCAATACCAAACTCAAACTTCAAACTTATGAAAAATTGCTTTGAAATTAAAACTGTACTATTAAAAGTGGAACACCAGCTTTTTGTCATCATCATTTTTAAGCACTGATACCGTTAGCCACTAACTATATTTCCACAGATATACTTTATATCTACTAAGGGAATATCTTTCATTCATTCCTTTATGCTTTTACAATTAAGCATACAGGAAAAAAACCTTTACTGCATAGAAACTGTTGCTGAAAAAGCTGTGAAAATACAATACCAAGAGAAAGGAAGGAAAAACTCAGAAAGATAGTGAAGAAAAGTAATTGCTACTATATTAATTTTTAAAATCCTACTCAACTTTAAATGTTTAATAGATGTGAAAGTAATAAGATTTCATGATCACCCTGAAGTTCCTTAACATAGGTTTTCCTCATGTATATTCTGTCTTGTGGTATGTTCTTTCCTAGTTAGTGATGTTTGTTATCTTTCATACATTTCAGATCAGCAATGTACTCAATAAAAAGAGCAAATTAATCCCACAGTAAAAAAAAACATACACAAAAAACTGTGAAACTGTATAGCTTTCTTGGAAGACTGAAGACACAGCTTTTGAATAATGGGATTTGATTTTCCTGTCAATGGGTGTCATGGTTATCTCTTACAAATCACCTACAACTCCTGGAAGGACCGGAATCCTGTTTTCAAAAAATTTTATTTAAATGACAGCCACTGGAAGAACCTACTACTTGCTGTCCATTTTGCTCATTTTGATATAATTGCTGAATACAGAATTATAATGACATAAGCAGAAAAAAGGAGAAGGCAATGGCACCCCACTCCAGTACTCTTGCCTGGAAAATCCCATGGATGGAGGAGCCTGGTGGGCTGCAGTCCATGATGTTGCTAACAGTCAGACACGACTGTGCGACTTCACTTTGACTTTTCACTTTCATGCACTGGAGAAGGAAACGGCAACCCACGCCAGTGTTCTTGCCTGGAGAATCCCAGGGACAGGGAGCCTGGTGGGCTGCCATCTATGGGGTCGCACAGAGTCGGACATGACTGAAGTGACTTAGCAGCAGCAGCAAGCAGAAAAAAAAAAGCTATTCAGTTTTTGAGCAAAACAAATGCAAGAAACTTTGAGTAAACACCAAGAAAATCAGAAGTAATATAAAAACTATTTTAAATACTAAATAGCTATGATTTCAAAAATCATTCACTTGGTCTAAGAATGAAATATATCACCCAACGAGTCAGTACTTTCCAATGTCCACTCATGTTAGTTAGGAGGATACGTTGGAAGCAGTGTCTGGTGAACGGAAGGGCTTTGTTGGTGCACTGTTCACCCTTCACGGTCCCACTGCACGCTGCAGCTTCCATCTCCTTCAACGTGGTCCGACTTATGCTAAGGAATGAAAAACATAAGAATTTTTTAAAATGCTTTAAGAATCTAGGGCAATTATTCCATAATGTTACTATTCTATAACATTCACACTTCTAACTACCTAGATTCATTAATTAATATGCAAGTATGAATTACAATGACCAGTTCTAATATTTCCCCCACTGACAAAACAAATAATTACATTATAATTTGGCCTCAGCTATGTCTATCTATTTTGGGGTTCTGTTTGGCTTTTGTTAAAGTGATATTTTGGTTTCTTTTACTTCACAAGGAAGCCGTAGAAAACAGTGAAGACCATGAGACTAGATCAGACGAGACCTGGTTCTGAATTTCGGCTCTACCTCTTACTAGCTCTGTGATCTTGGACAAGTTACTTAGTCTTGCTTAAGTCTCAACTTCCTTACCTGTGGAGTAGAGTCCTCTAGCTGACGGGCAAGCATCAAAAGACACATCTAAAACACCACATGCAGTATAGAGTATGGTACATAGTAAAGAATCAATGGTTGTCAGTCACCACTATTATCAACGTTGTTAGATTTTGGCCTCAGAAAGCTTCTAAACAATACATCTGCAAAATAATGAACCTAATACGTGAGGAATGGGATGCAGGAACAGACAGCTAAGCAATGAAGAATCTCCCTTCCACCCGTCTCAATTTGCCAGCTTCCACTCGCTCTATTAATTAATGTGTGTTCATTTTATTAGTTTGTAATCCTTCCATAGTTTCATACAAACATTAAATTTTTTATTTTAATTCTTGGAGGTATAAAAACTATGCTATCTATGTGATTCTATCAAATGTCATAAACTATTAGGCCTTTACACGTGCCTGAGTATGGAAAAAGAATCTACTTGGTGCATTGAGTCACCAGTCAGGCATCAAAAATTGAAAAATCTTTTGAACTGTTTGTTTCTAGTATCCTTCTAAGGATTTAAGTGAGATGATTTACATTAATTAGAAAAGGTCATATAGAATCTAAGTTACATATAATATTTCTATTACAATTGTAACTTTCATATAGTGAATGTAAAAAGGTGCCTCCTTAGAAGCTGCTTTAATTAAAGAGTTCTGCTAGGTTTGTCAAGATCACGAGTGAGGAAGTAGGTCATTAAGCTCACAATTTCCAAAAACTGAAGCTTTACTATTTTGGCAGCTAAGCCCAATTTCTCTTGGTCTAGATTTAAATAGAAGATAGCTCTCCAATTTGAATGGGTAACTTTCATTGAACTCTTTAGTAATTTACTCAACCATCTGCCAGGCCTAGTGGTACAACACAGCCCTCACTTTATCCTAAACTTCAAAGTAAATCATTGGCTTCAATTTAGAATCATCATTATGTTCTAACTCACCAATCTCTCTCTTAAAATAAACCCAAAATCAGGATTTCAATATCCCCATAGAGAATAATCCCAACAAAACAAGGATTTTGATGCTGTTAACATGAAAATATTTACTGTGGGCTTCCAGTTTGTATGCTCCACTGGATCCCCTCTTAAAAAAGAAGATTCCACACAAACAATACTATCTCTCTGCAGAATTGTGGGCTATAAGATATTGAGACTCAGGTTTATAAATTTTAAGCTATTTTAATGGTTTATTCTACATGCTCACCCATCAATGACAAAGTTAGTAAAGAACATTTTAATGTTGTTTAGTTTATATCTAAACCATATTAGAAGGTAGCCATTATAGTTTCAATTTCTAAAATATTTAACAGCAACTTTTTAAATGTTTTCTGTGGAACTAGCCCTCCGATAACAAAAATATTAAATACAGAGGAAGTTAGTCAACTGAGTTGATTTTTGAAGACCTTATATATAATGTAAAGGAGTAAGGAACTAATCACCAAGCAATGATGATGGCACAGTGGCATATGATTATCAGCAATGCAGTGAGCAATAAAGCATTCTATTAATCATGGGGGACATAAATGATATCACATAAATTTGAGATCTTTAATTTGAGTTCATCTTGGTGTCTGTCTTGTAACACTTGGTTATCATGAAATTTTCTGAAAAACATCACTAAAGGTGGTTTGGGAGATGATAAGAAGGGATCGATTCTGCCAGTTAAAAATCATAGGTAAGTACAATTTCCATACAGATAGCAAATTGTCCCAAACTCACAGTCTCTTTATATGTCACATCTTTGACAGAGTTGTACAATATATGAGACCCAATATACGCAATGATCTACATCTAGATTGCTTCATGCTGGACAAAACTAAAATTTCTACTGAAATTATACACTTGAAAGCATTATATCATATACATGTTAGGTATCTTTATTTTAAAACGTGTATCAAAATGAGCAAGTTCTTTTAACAAATAGAAAGCAGACCCTCACTTGTTCAATTCTATTCATTCATTCATCGACACTGGAGATTAAAAACAAAATATACTTTGTCCCTGCCTTCGTCTGGTATGACAGAGAGACATTAATATAAGTATAAAATTCTACAGTGAAGCAGAGTACAGAGCACAAAAGCGTGTGTATTCGGAGATCAAACATGGTCAGGGGAATCTGGGAATGTTTCTCTGAGAAAGACAAGTCTCTGACCATGTAAGAAGTAAGTTAAGCCCTAAACACCTTCTAGTGCAGACACTACCTCCATGAGAGGAGACTGAGAGTTCTAAAAGTGAGAGGAAATACTGCAGGCTGCAGTCACTATGGAGGTATGTCAGATACACATACACAGTTTCAAACCATTCCAAATATGCCAAGAAGCAGAAAATTCTTAAGGGCATATTATTTTTTGAGATACTCAACTGGAAAATAGGTTACTTTGTTAAAGCAAATACAATGAAAATCAAAATACACAAAATGAAAATGAAATTTCGAAAAGTATAGTATAGTTATGTAAGGAATATGATCAATAGCTACAAAGCAAAGGTTAATTTTTAGTTTTCAGCTTGTTTTAAACCCCTTTTCCCTCAAATGACTTATGATCGTCCTTGAAAAATTAAAATACACAAACTACAAATTTTTTAAAACTTTATCAATAATCCCATCATCTTGAGATAATTCTGGTAATATTTAGGTATATAAACCCCAAAACGTTCTACATATATAATATTTATTTGCATACGCACACAGAGAAAAAGACTAGAAGGAAAAAGAATAAAAATATTCATAGTGCTCATTCTGTTTTGTGAATGGTGATATTATGGAGATTTTCTATTTTCCATATTTTTCAAACTTTCACAATAAGCAAATATCTTAATTAAAACAGAAGCGATATTTTCCCCCCAAAGAAATCCAATGTAATAAAACATTCTGAATATATTTGGGATAATGTATATATTATCAGAAAATGTAATGGAAATGCTTATATAAAAAAATGCTTATTATATAAGTCAAAAACATAAAATACCACTTTGGTAGTTTAAAAAAAAACTATAAGTATTACTTTTACAAGAAATTACTTAACAAGAAATTTTTTAAGCATTGTATTTTTTAAAGACAGGTAGCATTCTCAAATTCTCTACTAAATAAATTCTAATCGAACTCCAGCAAAATTCTAGTAATACTTTTTTTTTTTTTTTAGTCAGCTTGTGGCAGGATTATTTTGCCAGTGCTGTAGAACTTTGAGCAACAAAACCAAAATACAGGGCTTAAGTACTTCAGGGTAATATGTCCACCACTCTCTGTGTCTTGACTATCCTCTCAAAAAATAGAGAAAACAGACAAGGTGAGTTCTTAGAAACAGGTGGCTGTGTGGAGCTCTGACCTGGCTCGACTGTGTGTAGCTCTCTGCAGTTCCTGGATCAGCTGGCCAGCACACTCTGGTTCTCTACTAGCCGCCTGCAGCAAGGCCTTCCTCAACGTGTGCCGGCATTTCTTTTGACGAGATTCTGCCCGCTCCAGGCGGCAGAGGTGCTTATATTTCTGCTGAAAGTAAGTGCAAAGTTGGGTCACCCTGGAGCTCCTACTCTCCGTGTCATCATCATCCGACCTAGAAAGTGCAGAGAGAGAAGCAAAAAACTTGATTACATGGGAGGTGCATTTTAGAAAGGGGAAAAGCAGGTTGAGGAAAGGGGGGTGGATGTACAGGGCTAAAACTGGTGGCTCATGAACACACACGATGAAACGAGAGGAACAGAATTAAGTAGAGCAGCTGAAAACGAGTACAGTGTTTAAAACTAAGTGGGCAGTAGAGACAATCCAAGGCTCTAAGAGGCTTAAACTTCTTAGTCTGTCATAATTAAGACATTCCATGTATCTGTGTCTTCTAAATTTTAAGTGAAGAGGTATCTGGGGGAAGAAAATAATTTCTTTACCTCTATTTACTAAAAAGTCTGAATTAATGACATGAAGGTTATGATGAAACACTCAGCATAATTTCATAAAAGATGGGTCATAGCAGAAATGGAGCAGTGAATACACTGGTTTTTAACTACCTTCTTTTGCTAAGCACTAAAGGAATTTTGATTGTAGGGATCACAATCATTCTACAGCATTTGTTCAAACTAAGGAAATATCCTAAACATTTCACATCCCAGGGAATTACACAGAGGCTTTTCTGTCTTTGGGTTCCCTAGGTGGTGCAGTAGTAAAGAATCTGCTTGCAAATGCAGGAGACGCCAGCAATGTGGGTTAGATCCCTGGGTCAGGAATATCCACTGAAGGATAGAGGAGTCTGGTGGGCTGGAGTCCATGGAGTTGCAAAGGGTCAGACTTTTTTGTCTCTAGGCTAATAATGATTGATGGGTGGCCCTGGCTGGAGCACTAGGTTGAAAAGGATGCTGAGAGTACATCAGGCTCAAAAAGAAACAGTACGGTGGTTAGTTACCAACGTCTACCACCAGGGAGAAGGCAATGGCACCCCACTCCAGTACTCTTGCCTGGAAAATCCCATGGACGGAGGAGCCTGGTTGGCTACAGTCTATGGGTCGCAAAGAGTTGGACATGACTGAGCGACTTCACTTCACCAACAGAGAAGTTAACAAAGTCATTTTCCTAGGGAACAAATGTGACCTCATTCTTTTTTTTTTTTACTACTAGGAATAATGCACATAAGACTGGAAAAACCAACCTGTGTCATATTATATATTACCTTCCTTCTCTTATAACATAAACAACACACATGTGACACTCCAAACGATATATAGTATCTTACTAATTTGCAGTAAATCCTACTCGGTTTCGAGTGGTTATCTCCCCTCTTTCCTTCAAAATAGCTCATAACCAGCTACTCTGTAAACTTCTGTTTAGTATATGTCCTAAGTCGTGTTTTCTTCAGCACAGTTTTTACTACAGATATACCAACTGAAGGATCTCACTTCAATCTCTTCCTCTATTTGACATTCAACATTTGCTCTATGTCTGTCATGCTCTGTAAAAAGCTAGGCGCTATTAAAATTTCGATTTCCCAAGACCTATCCTAGATATGCGTGCATGTGTGCTAAGTCATTTCAGTCATGTCCAATTTTTTGCATCCCTATGGACTGTAACCCGCCAGACTCCTCTCTCCATCCATGGGGTTCTCCAAGCAAGAATACTGGAGTGGGTTGCTATGCCCTCCTCCAGGGGATCTTCTGGACCCAGAGATTATACCCATGTCTCTTATGTCTCCTGCACTGGCACGTGGATTTCTTATCACTAGCGCCACCTGGGAAACCCACCCTAGATCTACTGACCCAGAACTTCCATGGGAAAGAACGCAGGAATCTTTTAATTGCTCCCTAAGTCTCACAGCAGGTCTCCATCTCAGAGTTCTGGTAGGGCCAGTAAATGCTATTAGTATGTTTATGTGAGATAGAGAACAACAAGTAACATAGGAGAGGTACAGATAAAATGCTTTTAACGTCTACTGAAAAGACTCCAGGATGAAAGGCTTTGTAGAGGAGATGACAACAGAACAGAACCTTGAAGAAAAGGTGGAATCTGAAGATGAGAAAAGAAAGGGATCTCCCAAGGATAAAGCAATACGTCAAGAAAAAGAGATGGACAGGATGGGGAACAGCAAGGACTGAAGAGCTTAGGTGGGCTAAGGAGCCGGGTATGCAGCGTACTGATGCGTAAGGCCAAACACAAAGGCCAGATTACAGAATTTAACCTGTATTCCACAGGCAATGAAGAACTCTAGATTATTAGGAACACAGCTAACAATAACTGAGCTGTGCATGAGAAAGATTACACATGGGCAGATATAAACGGAGAGATAGAAGAAAAGAGTAACGACGAAGTTACTACAAAACCCCAGGGAAGGGCTTCCCTGGTGGCTCAGTGGTAAAGAATCCACCTGCTAATGCAGGGGACATGGATGTGATCCCTGGTCCAGGAAGATCCCACCTGCCTCTCAGCAACTAAGCTTGTGTGCCACAACTATTGAGCCTGTGCTCCAGAGCCCGCAAACGGCAACTGCTAAGCAAACGCGCCACGACTCCTGCACCTGCGCACCGAGAACCTACAAGAGTTCTCTACAGTGCGATGAAGAGTAGTGCCTGCTCACCACAACTAGAGAAAAGCCCTGCTGCTGCTGCTGCTGCTGCTGCTAAGTCGCTTCAGTCGTGTCCCGACTCTGTGCGACCCCACAGACGGCAGCCCACCTGGCTCCCCCGCCCCTGGGATTCTCCAGGCAAGAACACTGGAGTGGGTTGCCATTTCCTTCTCTAATGCATGAAAGTGAAAAGTGAAAGTGAAGTCGCTCAGTCGTGTCTGACTCTTCGCAACCCCATGGACTGCAGGCTACCAGGCTCCTCGGTCCATGGGATTTCCCAGGCAAGAAAGAGTACTGGCAGCAACAATTGGCTGTAACTTGTAGACCAAAAAAACCCTCCCGGTAAGAAATAACAAAGACCCCACACCAACATGGCAGCAGCAGGACTAGAGAACATGAGGTCATCCGCATGTATTAAAGATGTGTCAGCTGGGCAAGGAAGAAGCCGAAGGGACAATTCTCACCCAGCAGTTCCACTGGCAAAGACCAGGAAACTGCAGCAAGAGAAAATCTGGGGTAGGAAATAAATTCCATTTTGCATGCATACATGCACAGTCAAGTCCGTCTCTTTGCAACCCCAAAGACTACAGCCCACCAGGCTCATTTGTCCATGACAAGAGTACTGGAGGGCTTCCCAGGTAGAGCTAACTGTAAAGAACCCTCCTGCCAATGCAGGAAACGTAAGAGACTCTGGTTCGATCCCTGGTTTGGGGAGATCCCTTGGAAGAGGGTGTGGCAACCCACAAGATTCTCCAGTATTCTTGCCTGGAGAATCCCATGGACAGAGGAGCCTGGTGGGCTATATAGTTCGCATAGAATCACAAAGAGTCAGACACGACTGAAGTGGCTTAGCACACATGCAATAATAGAGTGTGTTGCCATTTCCTTCTCCAGGAGATCTTCCCGAATCCGGGAGTGAACCCCCATGTCCTGTATTACCTGCACTGGCAGCAGGGTTCTTTACCACTGAGCCACCTGAGAAGCTCAAATTCCATTTTAGACCTACGTAATTTAAAATGCAGAGGAGCCATCAAAGGGAGTGGTAGAAAACCCGCTGGAAATTATAAACTTAAGTACTTTTAGGGAAGAGATACAGATTTCAAAGTCAACAGCTAACAACTGGGAGTCACTAAAAGTAAAAGACCACAGAGATAATAGAAAGAACAAGACACATAAAGGCCATTATCACAAAAGAATTCGGTGACTGGGCATGAAGGATAAGAAAGTCGATAATGACTGAATCTACATAACTAAGAGAATGGAAGGGTCATAATAGAAAGAGGAGAGAAACAGCCAAGTCTTTAAGGGAAAATAAAGGTAGGGTGACTAATCAACTGCCAACAATGTTATTTAAAAAGACTCTATTACTGCACAGAAAATGGACTGAATGAATGGTTCTCAAGTTAACCATGGGAAGCTGCACCTGGATGTAGAGGCGTGTTATGTAGTGATAAAAGTTTTCAGAGCTTATTCATAACTTTCAAATTTATCTTGCTGTGGCCCAATAACTGGCAGTCTGCAGACTAGCACAGGTTCACAGACCATCCTGGGTACGGTCCTAAACTAGAAAGTCCTCAGGGTGCCTTCCACTCTAAGACGGCTTGAGAGTAATACTTCAAGGGGCTTCCCAGGTGGCTTGGTGATAAAGAATCCACCTGCCAATGCAGGAGACTTGGATTCGATCGCTGGGTTGGGAAGATCCCCTAGAGCAGGAAACGGCAACCCACTCCCGTATTTTTGCCAGGATAATCCCTTGGACAGAGGAGCCTGGCAGGCTATAGTCCATGGGGTTGCAAAGAGTCTGACAGGATGGAGCATACAAGTACATTCTTCAAATCTAGTTGCTTAGGAAGATTACCAAACTAGGAAGAGAAAGGCCAGGTCCTATCATTTACCAGCAGTGACGAGAGCTTGTACCTACAGCATTCCTCAGTAAGTGCTGTTTCCTTCCTTCTTTAAATTTTCTCACTGGTGAAATGAGAGACATAGCTGGCTCCTCTCTCTCCCACGGTTAAGAGAAATAATATGTGTGAAATCACAATGTAAGTACAGGTATTAAGATGCTACTAATAGCCCCACGTACAGAGCAGTAAAATTCTAAACCTGATTTCCTAAGACTTTAGGCTTGTCTGTAATCTCAGAGCAACAATAAATTTTACACGTTAATTTATTAAAACAACAAAAGATCAAAAACTTTCCACAAAGAAAAAACTCAGGACCAGGTGGCTTCACTGGTGAATTATACAGAATGTTTGAAGAATTAGAGCGCTTTCCTGGTGGTCCAGTGGTTAAGAGACCATGCTCCCAATCCAGGGGCATGGGCTTGATCCCCGGTTAGGGAATTAAGATCCCACATGCTGCAGGGTGCAGCCCCGAAATGAAACAAAACAAAAATAAAAACTACAGTAAGATGGCACCTCCAACCTGTTGGAATACCTACTATCAAAAAGAAATAACAAGGGTTGGTGAGGCTGTAGACAAAAGAGAACACTTGTACACTGTTGGTGGGAATGTAAACTGGAGCAGACACTTGGGAAACAGTCTAAACCGTTCAAAAAATTAAAAATAGAACAGAATTACCACATGACCCAGCAGTCTCACCTCTTGAGACATATAATCAATGGAAATGAAGTCACTGTCTCAAAGAGATATCAGCATCACCAGGTTCACTACATCATTACTCACAATAGCCAAGATGTGGAAGCAACCTAAGTGCCTACACACGGATGAATGGATAAAGAAATTGCAGGAGATCCTGTCATTCGTGACAACACGGAGGGACATCAAGGGCATTATGCTAAATGAAATTAAGTCAGAGAAATAAATGCCATATGATCTCTCCTTGTACGTGGAATCTTAACGAAAGACTTGATTGGTGGATGCTAGAGACAGAGGTATATGGGAGGAAAAATAGATAAGCTATGTTTTAGGGCATTTTGTTTTATTTATTTTTTAGTTTAAATAAACTGCATAATAAAAAGGATTCTGCTTAGTCTCTCATGGTAGAAAAAAGACCGCAAAACACTGATACCAACAGTTTCACTCAGGAGCTGGCGGTCCAGCACTCCATCTACATTGCCTAACCCCATCTTTCACATTCAAGCATATACATGTTTTCTTTATTGGCAAATGTAGTAATATTAAGGATAATTTAACAATAAAGAAGATATGTAATTTTCCTAAAAAAAAAAAAAAAGTCAAATAGAGATTTCAACATCCCATTCTCAGTAATTGATAGAACAAAATGAAACGAAATCACTAAAGATGAAAAGAAAGAAAATCAGAGAAAACCTCAACACTATTAACCAAGTTGACCTGACATTTACAGGACACTCCAATCTAAACGTGATCTCTGATCACAGTACAATTAAATGAGAAACCAATTTCTGATAAATCTCCAAATATGTGCAAACTAAACATCACTTCTAAATAACCCATAGATCAAACAAGATATCAAAAGGGGTATTAAGAGTTCCCTAGTGCGCCAGTGGTTAGGACTTCTAGATCTTACTGCCAAGGGCCTAGGTTCAGCCCCTACTCAGGGAACTAAGATTCCAAAGGCTGCACAGAGGTAAAAAAAAAAGGAGGTGGGGTGGATATTAGAAAGTATTTTGAATTTAATAAAAATGAAAACATGTCATACCAAAATTTGTAGGATGCAGCTAAAAACAGTGTTTAGAGGAAAATGAATAGCACCAACCAACTATGCCAGAAATATCTCAGATTTACATGACTTAAGCTATTATCTTAAAAACTTCAAAAAATTAAAGCCAAACAGAAAAAAAAATAAAGAACAGAAAGCAACAAAATAGGACTATCCTGACGGTCCAGTGGTTAAGACTCTACACCCCAGTGCAGGAGGCAGGGGTTCAATCCCTGATCAGAGAAGATGCCACATGGTGGAGCCAAATAGAAAAGAAAGCAATGAAATAAAAATAAGCAATTAAAAAGGAAGAAAAAGCAATGAAACCAAAAGCTTTGTTTAAAAAGATTTAAATCTATTATGAAGCTATTTTAATTAAAACTTTGAGTTATTGGTACAAGGACAAACAGGCCAATGGAACAGATTAGGAAATGCACAAATAGACAAACACATATATGTCAAGGGTTCCAATGCAATGGAAAGCAAGTGTTCAATAGTGTTGCTTAAATAGAAAACTCATATTGGAAAAAAAAAAGATCCTTGGTCCTAACTCACATCACATATAATATATACAAAAATAAATTCCAGAAAGACTGCCAGTAAAACAATAAATCTTTTAAAAGATATTATGAGAAAATAGCTTCATAATCCTGGCATAAGCCATGATTTTCTCAAGTGAGTCACAAATAAACTAACCAGAAAGGAAAAAAAAAACAAAAACACTAGTAAATTGTACTCATTAAAATTAAGAACTTTATTCTATTGAAGACATCATTAGGAATGTGAAAAGGTAAGTAGTTCCTGGCAGTAATTACTGTTCCTTAATAATATATATAAGATACCAACCTACTTCTGCTACTGAGAGACCTCGGTAAAATCCTGCTGCTGCTGCTAAGCTGCTTCAGTCGTGTCCGACTCTGTGCGACCCCATAGACAGCAGCCCACCAGGCTCCTCCGTCCATGGGATTTTCCAGGCAAGAGTACTGGAGTAGAGTGCCATTGCCTTCTCCGAGTAAAATACTGAGAGCTCTGCTTTGGCATATGCATCTACAACTAAACTAAGTAACCAAGGAACCTTTGCCAAAACAAGGCCAAACTTTCTCCCCAAATTTCCTTAAGTACCAGTTTAGTTTAGGAAGAAAGTTCATGAAAAGCTTCTTCAGAGGGGAATGCGGTGATCAAACCACTGTCCGTTTTTCTTCCCCAGACGCAATGAATGCATTGAGGGATTTTAAATGGCAAAACCTTTTGAGAAATCTCACATGGCAAAAATTTCTTGAAGATATAATGGACAGGCTAGGCAGGACCAGCTTCCTAGAGCTCTCCATTTGCTGTTACAGTGGAGTACTACTAGAAGCTGGAAGGAAGTTGTTCTACAGGTCATCTGCAGTATAGGACAGAGTTCCTGAGAGAGCACAGCGGTGCACGCAGACGTGCAGCTGCAGGCACAGGAGGGATGATAAACCAAGCAGCCCGTTTCACCCAAGGGAAAGAATGCAGTGCCCTGTGCCTGAAGCAGAACACTGCCTGAAGCATAATATGAGTTCAGCGAGAGTATGCTGAGTGAGTGAACAAACAAATGAGTGAAGAGGAAAGGATTAAAGGGACAGCTGGGCAAGAACAAAAGACAACTGCTAGTAAAAAGGAGAAAATACACAGTGAAGGGAAAGGAGAGCCAGGAAAGCAGAGTATCATGGTGAGTCAAGAAGAAGCCAGTCAGCAAAACAGGCCAAGAAAGTAAAGTGCTACAGAGATACAGACGATGACAACTGGCCACACGTCCAACACAAATTCTGAGAACTCTGCAATTAAGGAAGAAATGGAATACAAACTGCTCCTGATCAAAGGCAAATACTGCCAGTACTAATGTTCAGGTCACCTACAGAATTAAAATAGGTCGTTTTTCATGAATCAGGTATTATGCTGAGCATTTACTTATGTTACCTCATTTAGAGCAATTTGTTAAATTAACTCAAAATATTCCAAGTCAAGCTAAGCGGATATGAATATCAACCTTAGGAAACATGTTTGATATTATCTATAACTTGGAAAGAAAGCTTAAGCTTAGTTGTACTTCCATCTGAAAGCAAGAAATGCTAATGATAGGGAAATAGTCTTGAATTGACACATAAAACAGAACCTCAGAGAGAAAAAAAAAACATAGCACTTTCCAATACTAACTCAGGGACAGGAGAGACAAAGACAACTATATGGGATATAAGTCCCAAGAGTGGAAATGGAAGCATTAGGAATTAAGGTTAAGGACAATGATAATTAATAAATACAGCTAACTCTCCTGCTCTGACTCCACGTCCAAATAAACTTCTGACTATAATTTGCTTCCCGTATAGTTTTGCTTAGTGAACATTTGTACCACTTAATGATTGTATTTCTGGCTATAAACTGGCATTTTGGCTTACACATTAATCCCTAGTGAATCAGTTTCTTAAGCCTAATCATCTTCGGGTATACTAACAAATAACATTGTATGCCTATAAATTCAGAAACCAGACCCTAGAATGTATATCCATACAAGGATATTTTGAAATTCTAGGAGCTGGCCTGGGACAGATAGTCTCCCCTCTATCTTGTTGAACATCTATTCAACAGAACTTAAAAAAAAAAAAAAAAATTAGCTGAATCTGTAAGTCACCCTTTGGCCTGACAGAAAAGGATCGATCTCAGTCCTCTCACACTGCACCCAGACCATAGCCCCATGATGCTGAGGTAGTCCTCTGAAAGAGAACTGAAGGAGCTGGACATTAACCTACAGCTTTCTGATAAGGCAGGTACCAAGAACCTCTAATGAGACTACTTTGGAAACTACTTTAACACATTAGAAATATTCAGCACATTGGAAATACTAAAGAAAGAATCAATCTTGCATAAGATGGAGGTGAAGTAAAAAGAACGATTCCCAGCTACTGTGTGGATAGGGCCAAAGAAAACACGGAGAAATGAGACGGGGGACTCCAAGTAGGCCAGGGACACTGGCAAGTTCCTTAACCCATCAAGGCCTTGATTTCCTCTTCTATAAAATGAGGAAATGGGGTCAGATCAACTCTCAGGTCCCCTTCAGTTCTAAAATCTATTACAAGTGGTTCCTTCAGTCATAACTGAAAAAGGTACTGAAACAAATTTACCAAGGAAACATAAACATCACTCTCCTCAAATAATATAGCACATCTCCTCTCAAGTGGAATTTATTTTTACCTCCATTACAATAAAACTACATCCAGTAACATTTTAAAAATTAGCATACATAGGAAGAACCCATTTACTACAGTGGAAATTGAAGAATAAAAAGGAAAAGGAGGACTCACGTGTGTCTTTCGTATCTGAGGGTCTCTCGGATGGACCATGCCACCTGATATGGCGAGGCCTGCTCTGAGTCCTCAAGTTCTTCTCCACTCTCTTCAGACCAGTCCAACCCTAGGACAGAGAAGAGGATGTGGCAAGTTAGAAAAAATTCATGTTTATTTAAAATTTAGATGAAAAGCTACCTGAAACACATAACCAAATACCTGTGGCAAACACTACCATAGTATGAATAAATGCCTCCTGATGAGTTTCATCCCTGTTTCTAGCAAAGATATCAATAATGAATGTATGCTGCTGCTGCTGTGTCCAACTCTGTGGGACTCCACAGACAGCAGCCCACCAGGCTCCCCCGTCCTTGGGATTCTCCAAGCAAGAACACTGGAGTGAGTGGGTTGCCATTTCCTTCTCCAGTGCATGAAGGTGAAAAGAAAAAGTGAAGTCGCTCAGTCATGTCTGACTCTTAGCGACCCCATGGACTGCAGCCTACCAGGCTCCTCCGTCCATGGGATTTTCCAAGCAAGAGTACTGGAGTGGGGTGCCATTGCCTTCTCTAATGAATGTATAACATGCACTCAAATTTAAAACAATGACATTGTAACAAAAAGGCTCAGAGGAACTTCTACAGGATGCGTCACAAAGGGAGAAGAAACAGCAGAGAGTTCAAGTCAGAAAAAAAAATAAAAATAAAGAGTAGAATTTCTTAAGTATCAAAACATATAGACTAAAATAATGTCAGAAAAACATGAGATACTCAAGGCAACGGGGAAAGAAGCCTAATGTATGTTCAGGCAAGAAAAAGGCAAAAGGGACCACTGGACTCATTCTACCCCGAAACAAAGAAGGGCCCTCGAATAAATTGTTAAAAGGCAGGCACACTGCATCCCCCCTCTCCCAACAATGTCTCTGGAGGAAAGAACTCCATCCACAAGGCAGGAACATGCCCAGTCTCTAATTCCCCAGGGGGAGAGGGAAAGGCAGGACTGTTTTTAGTTGTGTCCAACTCTTTGCGAGCCCATGGACTGCAGCACACCAGGCTTCCCTGTCCCTCACTGTCAGAGTTTGTTCAAATGCATGTCCACTGAGTCAGTGACGCCATCCAACCATCTCATCCTCTGTTGCCCCATTCGCCTCCTGTCCTCAGGGCGAGGATAGCAACGGTCTATTTCTAATGTTACTGGGGTTTCTTTCAGTTAAACAAAAGCTGTCACGTTTTGAGTTCCATTTTGAAAACAAGATTAGAAGGAAAAGCAGAGAAACAGACTATGAATAATGCTTATTCATTTTGTTAAACGCATTATTTTTAATGACTGGATAATTATTAGCTTCCATCCTAAAGGTTCTGCCTTTTTAAAAGTTTTGTATCTTGAAGAGGTCTTGATAAATACTGGTCCTGCATAGCCTAAAATATAACAGTGTGTGGACTACTTAACATATTCAAAACCACTATGAAACTTTAATTAGACACCCTGATGTCTAGTAATCAATGTCTTCCTTCTTGAGACCCTCAAAAATCAGAGACAGTCTTTAATACACACAATTTGTTATAAAGGATCTCACAGATTCCTTCCATAATTCAAATGAGTTTAATGTCCAGTATAATTGCTTAGTCATGTCCGACTCTTTGCAACCCCATGGACTGTAGCCTATCAGGCCCCTCTGTCTATGGAATTCTCCAGGCAAGAACACTGGAATGGGTAGCCATTCCCTTCTCGAGGGGATCTTCGCCACCAGGGACCAAACCTGGGTCTCCTGCATTGCAGGCAGATTCTTTATCGTCTAAACCACTAGTTCCCATGTGCCAAACTAGGAAATTAAGAAAAGGTTCACTGAAATGCAAATTAGAAATGCTTGAAATTAAATAACACTGCCACCGGCATAAAGAAACTCTAAACCTAGTTCCAAGATGACTATTCAAACTATCAGGTCATCTTAAAAAGTTACTTTCTCTAACTAAAATAATTATTAATTTGTTACAGAGTAAGGTAAAAAAAAAAAGTGATCACATCATTAGCTTCAGGATGTTGAAAGGTGAGTTCTTTCGAACACAAAGTGACACTTAAGACACCTTTAAAAATTAGAACATGAACTGTTATTTTTTAAGTTTCCATAAAAGTCAAAATAATGTCTACTAAGTCACCTATGCTTTTTCTGAAAGAGCCAAGATCTAAGTCATAAGAACTGAGATTGAAGTGCTTCTCCTGTTGTAAAATTAACTGTCCAATAAAGCAAACCTTTGATCTTGGCTTCATTACCACCAGTTTCAACGTAACTAATTGAGATAACCAACCCAAACAGGACGGGAGGAGCCAATGTATTTGCGGACATGAATGCAGACTTGGTTGTAACACTACATTACAATTTCTGGTTTCTCCAAAATAACCTGTTTTAAAAACTTGGTGGCAGAGAACACACAACATTGTAAAACAATTATCCTCCAATTAAAAAAAAAGAATTAAAAAAAAAACAAACCAAAACTTGAGTTCCTCAAACATTTACATTTCTAAAAATAAAAAAACAACACTTTTCTATCAGTTTTAGTTCTGTTCAAAATGATTGAAAGTCAGCCTTCAACATAATGTAAAATTTCAAGAGCTAAAATATTACCAGTATCTAGAAATAAATAGAAATACAAATAAAAATTTAGCAGATGATGTGGGTAAAAGCTGGAATGAGAGGCAGATGTGCAAAGAAAACTTAGATCTATGCCTCAAAACTAATGTCTAATGAGTTCCAAATAGATGACTGAAATAACAAAAGGACTAAAGAAAATGTTAGTGAATACCTACATATACATATATATATATGTTTTCTTAGAATGAAGACAGCCTAAACAAAGGGAGAGGGAAAAAATACTGATTCAAAAAGAAATCTTAAAAACAAAAAGAACGAGAGAGAAAGAGAGTTTACATAAAAAATTTTAACCTCTAAATTCCAAAACCTTTATACTGCTGCTGCTAATTCACATCAGTCGTGTCCAACTCTGTGCGACCACATGGATGGCAGCCCAACAGGCTCCTTTGTTCCTGGGATTCTCCAGGCAAGAATACTGGAGTGAGTTGCCATTTCCTTCTCCGGCTTTATTGGACAGTTAATTTTACAACAGGAGAAGCACTTTAATCTCAGTTCTTATGACTTAGATCTTGGCTTTTTCAGAAAAAGCATAGGTGACTTAGTAGACATTATTTTGACTTTTACAGAAACTTAAAAAATAACAGTTCATGTTCTAATTTTTTAAAGTGCCATGTCACTTTGTGTTTGAAAGAACTCACCTTTCAACATCCTGAAGCTAATGATGTGATCACTTTTTTTTTAACTTATTCTTTAACAAATTAATAGTTATTTTAGTTAGAGAAAGTAACTTTTTAAGATGACCTGATAGTTTGAATGGTCATGAAAGTGAAAAGTGAAAGTGAAGTCGCTCAGTCGTGTCAGACTTTTAGCGACCCCATGGACTGTAGCCTACCAGGCTCCTCCGTCCATGGGATTCTCCAGGCAAGAGTACTGGAGTAGAAAACCTTTATAATGGGAAATAAAAGCAAATAACAAATGGGAGGGAGGGGAGGCTTTGCAACAAACATGAAATATGTGTAAAAGGCCCTTAGCTATCAAGTAAAAAGAGAAATGCTTAAATAAAAGTGGATGAAAAAATTGACAAGATAAAATAGGAAATACGTATGTTCGAAAAAGGCAGTATGAACCAACAGTCAAAACTACATTATTAATCTAGAATAGCAGTTTTTACTCAAAGTTTGGCCTACAGAGGTCCCTTAAACCCTTTTGGGGAGACCTCTAGGTCAATACTACCTTCAAATATTAAGATATCATTTGCCTTTTTTACTGTGGTGACATTTGCACTGTTGGTAAAAACAACAAACCATGGTGGGTCAAGCTGCTGATGCTAGCATGAATCAAGAGGGGCAAAAAACTGTACTAGCTGTCAATATGCTCCACACAATGACTTACAATGAAATGAAAAACAAACAAACCAAAGCTCAATTCTGGAGTAAAACTTGAATTTATCACTGATGGTATAACAAATTCTTAATAGTCAGACTTTTCTGATATGATTAGTGTTAATATTAATGAATGCAACCTAAAATTTTAATATAACAAAATATGTCAACATTTGGGACATGTGTGTAATTCAGTAAGCCAGTATTTACCAAATGACCAACATACGATGTTACAATATCACCCATGGGGTAAGATATTCATTCAAAGTACAAGGCATTGTACTTGTACAAAGTACAATGGATTTTAATGTAATGGTACGCAAAATTCCTTGATATGGTTTCAGATTTCACATTGAAAGTAATCTTTAAAAACTATCACTTGTCAAGTTATGGTGATGAACCAATTACAAATATCTACAATTGTTTGGGAAAAAAAACTATTAAAATACCTGCCCTCCTTTTCCTCCAACATGTGTAAAGCCATCTTTTTATCTACTAACCAAAACCACATTGAATCAGGACACAATGAATGCAGATATCTAGCTGTCTTGTACCACATCAGACATTGAGTTTTGCTAAACAGGGGCTTCCCTTCTGGTCCAGGGGTTAAGACTCCACGCTTCCATTGCAGGAGCACAGGTTCAAACCGTTGGTCGGGGAACTAAGATCCATCCCACAGGCTACACAGAGGTGGCCAAAAAGATTTGCTACATAAGGTCAAAAAATGCTGTTCTTCCCATTATATTTGTTTTTGTTTTGGAAAGTTATTTTTCATAAAAAGAACATGTTAACATGCAGTAAGTTCATTGCTATTTTTAAATGAATTAGTAATTTTTTAATTTCTCAGTTTTAACTTCTAATCCAGTAACTAGTAACAGATATAACTCACATATATAAAATCTCAACAGTGACCTCAACAACTTTTGAGAGTGCAAATACAGTGATTCTAAGGCCAAAAATTTGAGACATACTGGTCTAAAGTATTAAAGCACACCTCAGAAGTTTTTTATATGTACTTCCAAATTTTCTGTCAAATTTGTAAAGGCAAAATAATAATAATAATATCTGATATCCATGTCTATAAAGAGGTAGAGAAACTCATACACTGCTGAAAGAAAAGTAAAATGAAAAAAACAATTTTGAAGGCCAATTTGGCAATACATATCAAAAACCTTTTTAAAAAGTGGAGAAGCTTGGAATCAGCAATTCTGCTTCCAGGAATCTATTTGAAGGAAAAATTAAAGATGTGATGGTAATTATTTTACTGCAAGGGCTATACAGCTGCACTACTTTATAATTAAATAAATTGGAAATGATTTAAATTAGAGAAAGAATTCAGCTGTGACAAATTATGTTGTGTATGAAAAATTACTAACTTAATACATTATAAAAATTTTTAAATAGGTTACAATACTGTACATGTAGCAGAAATTTAATTTTATATACTGAAAGAATATGCCAAGGTATTAACAAATAAGTACTAATAAGGCTTGCTTTGTTATATTTTTATCTATATATTTTTTTCTTTAAGCTTCATTAGTTTCTTTAATAAACAAAAGTCAAGCTTTGTTGTTTAGTTGCTAAGTCCTGTCCGACTCTTTATGACCCCATAGCCTGTGGCTCACCAGGCTCCTCTGTCCATGGGATTCTCCAGATAAAAATACTAGAGTGGTTGCCATTTTCTTCTCCAGGGGACCTTCCCGACCCAGGAATGGAACCTACGTCTCCTGCATTGGCAGGTCGATTCTTTACCACTGAGTCATCTGGGAAGCCCACCAAATGTCATACATTGCTTAATAACAAGTGAAACAATATAAAGCTATATAAGAGCTATCACTCCCATCTCCCTAAAAACACATCCTGTCCAATTCCATCCCACATGGCAGCCAGTGTTAACAGCCTAATAGTGTACATTCATTCACACTTTACGCTTGTAACAAAGAGACAAACATTTATTCATATGCTTGATCAACAGATATACTAGTGTCCCTTGTTTATTCATTTTGCTTATTTTTACAAAAATGGGACAGTACAATACCACGGTATTTTTCTCCTTGTTATGATAACATGGATATATCCAGGTAAAAGAGATTTCACTTATTTTTTACTTATTTTTTTAAATAGCTGTGTAATACTTCATAAAATGTATACATATCAGAATTTACTCAAAATTTCCCACAGGTTATAAAGGTGGTTTGCAGATTTTTAGTATTGCAAGTAATGCTGCAATAAAAATCCTGGAACACATATCCTTATATTCTGGTATTTTTTTTTAATACACAGAGTTCCAAAAGTGAGCTTGCTGACTATACATATACTTTTAATTTGTAGATATTGTTGCATTACTCACCAGCCACGTATGAGATCCCATATTCTCATTAACAACGGATATAATTTTTGCTAATCTGATGGTAAGTGATTGTTATTTTAATTTGCGTTTCCCCATCTGTTAGGAGGATTGAGGTTTTCATTTGTTTACTGACCATTTATATTTCTTCTTCTTCTATTCCCATCGTTTTCCCATTTTTCTATTGCTGTCATATATCATGCAAATAAACTTTCCTAAAGTTAGAATCACAGCTCACAACACAAGAATAAATTCCAAATGCATCAAAGGTTTAAATGAACAAAAATAAAACAATCAAACTATTAACAGAATATGTAGAATATCTGTATAAACTTGCTATCAGAGGATTTTCTTGATTAAGTAGAAAACTCAGAAACAACAAAGGAAAGATAGATATTTGTCTCCACTACAGTTTTCTGTAACTTTTTGCTTTTAAATCATGAACAGGCATTACTTTAAGAATTTTTTTTTTTTAGAAAACTGTCAGCAGATGCCAACAGTACTATCTTTATTCCAAAGTTATGTGATAAGACATGTCAAAAACTTCATTAGACACACAAGGACTGAGCTCTCAGAAGTACAAAACCAAACACAACAGCTTCCATTATTGCCACTACCCTACTAGAAGCTGTAACTGGAATTCTAAACTCCCAGCTCCCTGTTTTTCTGTATCCTGTTCACCAATACTGTTCTCTCCAGTAGCATGTTTATGTTAAGGTGATTTATCTAAATACAGAGTCTTGATTGGACACTCTGTCCAAGTATCCTTCTACCCCTATCACATATGAGAAGGCTATGAAAATAAAACCTTGTGCAAAAGGGCACATTTTGTTACACTACACACTCACATGACAAGGTAAAAGAGACAGTAACTCACCTAAATGGGGAAACAGATCAGTGTCCAACTGATGTTTTTGGGTGCACAGTTTCACCAGTCTCTGCAGTCGACTTATACAAGAGAAGTGTGGAGAGAAGGCTGTGGCTTTCATAAGGACCCGGTCAGTCCTGGGCGGGTCCACGGCGGGAGCCCTACTGGATGGCAGGAGGGGCAGAGGCCTCTTGTGAGACAACTGCCTCGCTTGTGCTATAGTGTGTGTGGTGGGGGCCACTCCCTGCATTGGTAGGCTGGTGTTCTGAGGTTGAGGTGACTTGCAGACTACACCCTGCGGTGGCGCTGGAGGTTTTAAAGTGGGTAAAGGTGACAGGTGGGAGTGCTGCTGCGGAGGCTGCTGCTGAGAAGGGGCAGGAGGGGGACTAAAGTGCTCTTGTCGAACTTTTAAAATCTCTGTCTCTCTCTGGCGCTGCCGATTCTGGGCCAACTTGCTCTGCAACTTCTTTCTCACAGTTGCCCCTTTCTTTAGGTCATCATCTTCCTCGTTGAAAGCAAAGGGGTCTTCCAACTCGGTTTCCAGGTAGTGGACAGGGACCCTTGCCCCTGGTGGAGAGAGGGACATTCCATCCAGTCCATTGGGCATCTTCAAGGCCAGCGTGGGCACTGTCAGGCTAAAGGCCATGGTATCCATCTGGTGCCTGACCTTGACCTCATCTATAGGGTCATTCTTTTTCTTCCTCTCTTTTTTCGGGATAAAGCCAAGTACCTGCAAGTGGCTGTTGCAGTACCTATAAAAATACACACATATACAGGAGACTGTTAATAGTACATCTTGAGAAAAGTAGAATACAAAGCTACATATCATAAAATGTGAATCCTTGTATGCTCAAAACGCATGATTATAACTCTGCATTCGTGGATGTAATTTATACAACTTCCATTACCCTCAAGCAATCTGCAAAGTCTGCAGTTGTGCTAAAGCAAATAAATGAATTGCACATGCAAAGAGGCTACCAGACAGAAGCAAGTCATTCAAATAGTGAGTGGTCCTGGATAAACACCTAGCTATTGGTTCTCATGTGGCTTTGTTATTCTCTATTCATAGCATACAAAGTAGCTCATCAGGAATCTAAAGGATCACTTAAAATTCTCTTCCAGAGAAAAAAGTCACATGTCCCAATTCCATTCAAGTATTGGAGGTTCACAAAGATCTCATGACATAACACTTAAGAATGTCAAATGTCTACTGTGTGTTCTACACACACACACACACACACAGAAGAGGAGAAAATAATACAACTAATTGGTGTGATTACAGTTAAATGAGTTTCTCAATAGCCATGTGTTGAGTATATGAATTATCTCTTCTAATTTCTACCTGCAATAGGTACCAAAATAATGTCCTTTATACAGATGAGGAAGCTAAATTTTATATAAATTAACTTACCCAAAACTACCTATATAGAAAGTGACAGAGCTAAGNAGTTTCTCAATAGCCATGTGTTGAGTATATGAATTATCTCTTCTAATTTCTACCTGCAATAGGTACCAAAATAATGTCCTTTATACAGATGAGGAAGCTAAATTTTATATAAATTAACTTACCCAAAACTACCTATATAGAAAGTGACAGAGCTAAGACTTAAACTAAAAATCAAAGCTCATTTAGCACAGGTAACAATATTTAATATCCTGTGATAAACTATAGTGGAAAAGAATATAAAACAGAATGCATGTATATATAACTGAATCACTGTGTTGTACAGCAGAAATTAACATGTAAGTCAAATATACTTCAATTAAAAAAATAGAAGAAAAAATTCAAAGCTCTTGAAGACTCTTATTAAGAATGCATGTTATTTGAATAAAATTACACTGAAAACCCACAGAAGTTTCTAACTAATAGAAAAGTCATTTGTCGTTTAGTTGCTAAGTCATGCTCGACTCTTTGCAACTCCATAGACTGTAACCCGGGAGAAGGCAATGGTACCCCACTCCAGTACTCTTGCCTGGAAAATCCTATGGACAGAGGAGCCTGGAAGGCTGCAGTCTATGGGATCGCTGAGGGTCTGACACGACTGAGCGACTTCACTTTGACTTTTCACTTTCATGCATTGGAGAAGGAAATGGCAACCCACTCCAGTGTTCTTGCCTGGAGAATCCCAGGGACGGGGGAGCCTCGTGGGCTGCTGTCTCTGGGGTCACACAGAGTCGGACACGACTGAAGTGACTTAGCAGCAGACTGTAGCCCACCAGGCTTCTGCGTCCATGAGATTTTCCAGGCAACAATATTGGAGTGGGTTGCCATTTCCTTCTCTAGGAAATAGAAAAGTAGTATTTCCCAAACTGGTATACCTCATGCAGTTCTAAGGTATGCTGACAAGTATGCCATAAAGACAGTATGCCATGCTTAAATAAATTTGGAAAAATGCTGGCTTAAACAGAGATAATAATTATATCATTTGTTTCTGCTGAACAATCTCTCAAAGCATCTTGTATGATATGTGCATCATACTCCAAGGGTAGAAATGTACCCATGTGGCACTGTTTCCCAAACTTATTTAAAATGGCGCCTGTTTTATCTCCATAGAACACAGTTTGGGGAAAAAGGCAATAACGTAAATAATGTCAATTCCCAAACTCGCTGGGCTGCAACAGAAAAGTGTTTTAAAAACTGTTAAATACACAGATTCACCAAAAATGAGGACACACGGTTTTGCTGCTTTGTCTCACTCTTTCATTGTAAATACAACTATTATGAAAAAGCTTTCTGGACTGTAAAGAGACTCTGCACTGCACGTGTACGTGTGTATAACTAGCAGGTTTGAGCTAGGTCCTACCTACTCTAAATAGGAAAGATTCATAAAACTACAGCTAATAAGGAAAAGGGTTTCAGGTATAATTGTTTTAAGCTTCCCAACAAAGTATTGATGGTTTTTGTTGTTTTCTACTCATTTTCAAATTATCAAAAGGATTAGTATTTTTAGAGAGGAGTAATGAAGTGGGCTTTTTTAAATTTAGAAATCGCGCTGCTCTGCTCATTGACATGGGCCGTCTAGACTGCTAAGTGAGGCTACTATTCTCGAATCACCTAACCCAGCGGAGGCCAAGCCACAGGGACAGTCCTGCTTCAACCCCACCCTCAGCCCACTCCAGCCACTGCCACGCTGCGACCACAAAATTAGAATTACAACAGCTTAGTTATGAACAGCATTTAAAATAAGTATATATTTAAAGTAAGTGTGTAAATATGAATTCCCAGTCAAAAAGAATACAGGGAAATGCCTGAAAATGTGTTCCTTTGCGGGGCTGAAAATGTCAAATTAGGCTATGTTGATAGTTATACACTCCTGTAAAGTCATTAGAGAATACTGAACTGTATACTTCAAATGGGAAACTTGATTCATATATGAATTATATCTTAAGCTGTTTTAGGAAAGAATATAGGAAACAAGAAAATTTCTTGGTAAATACATACTACTAAATAAATATATATATATATAACTATATCAAACTTAAATTTACAATACTATATAAAATAACCAATTTAATATAACCATTTATCTCTAAAATATCAAGGCTACAGTACTAGGCCTTAGCTTTCCACTGTAAAAATATATTAGAAAATAGACATTACTTTTTAATTATACTAGTCCTTCTAACTGAATTTAACACTATTCTATCCAAAAGATGGAATTTCGTAAGTTAGCATTTATAATGCACACCAGGTAAGTTATGTACTTATTCTAGCTGAGTACTGACCAGGTATTTTTGTCAATTAAAGTCCTTGGGAATTTGTTTTCTAAAACTATACATAAAACCATTTCAAATCCCTTAAGTGTCCAAGGAGTAACNGCATTTATAATGCACACCAGGTAAGTTATGTACTTATTCTAGCTGAGTACTGACCAGGTATTTTTGTCAATTAAAGTCCTTGGGAATTTGTTTTCTAAAACTATACATAAAACCATTTCAAATCCCTTAAGTGTCCAAGGAGTAACTGCCTTAACGATGATAAAAGCTTATTTTCAAAAAAATATTAATATTAATCTTTTCTACATTGTGTCATATAGTATAGTTACAAACATTACATTTATACACAGGTTTAAACATATTATGATATGAATATAACCTGGGTTTCTTGAGGTTAAGTAAGAATATTACTTCCTACCAACATCTACTTTAATCTGTTTTCAAACAGCCCTACAACAACAAAAACACAAAAATATTAATAGCATTTGTGTTCATATGGTCTTGGACCAATTTTGAAAAAATATATAACTCAGTACTTTTTAAGCCCAGATTCTCCTGACAGAGCAACACAAACGTCCTTTCCTTTCTTGCTCTTAAAAAAAAGGAGAATTAATATTTTGGAGAAATTCAGAGTGACTCTCAATTTACTTCTTGGTATTTGCTGTTAAGATAATATTTCTCAGCTGAATTGAAAAAAAAATCCAAGGTTGACAACAACTGCACCTCTGATAAACTGAATTTAAGACAAAATTATAGAAATGTGATTATAATGGATCTTGATGTGAAAAAAATAATAAAAACAATCCAAGTCCATTCATTCTTCAAGTTAAAAAGGGGCAGGAGTAAAAAATTATTTTTAGTCAGCTAAAACCAACTGCACAGACATGCTTAGCCTAATACACTGGTACCTTTCTCACTTGAGATTAAAATTTTATTTCTTTCCTCACTAAACAGCTGTTTCTAACTTTCAGGTATTGTAATTTGAAACCTGAAGTGCTCACTAGATATTCTAAGAGAGTATTTCCAAATCACCACATTATGCTGTACTCATTTTGGTGGGATATATATCAACACAAATTATTTATTTCACCCTAAAAGTTTAGAAGCTGCTCACCATGACATACAAAATACATGATTCCTTTTCAACCAATTTATACAGGTGACATTTGTTTACATATAGGAACAAAAAATAAAGGTTGTATATGTATTTTTTAAATATAGAAGTAAAAAGTTCAAATTGTCTACCTAAAGACAAGTATTTTAAACTTTCAGGAAAAGAAGCATGCATCTCTCTGTAATATCCTACAATGATCAACATGGTTTCTGAAGAACTGACAAAAAGAGACATAATAAAAGAGATTATATATAAAATACAGTATAAATTTTTCTAAGGATATGAAAGATGAATAATCAACATAAAACTGCTTTAAAAACATCTCATTATTTTCTTTAACTCAGAAAAGTATAAATTCATAATCCCAGTCATAAAGCCTACTTCACTATGAAAATACAGGTTCTAAATTATAGTAAACATAGTTTATAGGGAACTCTTTTTAACCAAAGAAGCCTGAGAGGAAATAAATTTTCTGAATGATTCAAGTAATCATTCTTTTGAATAATGCTTTTTCAATAAGTATATCATATATATATCATTTGCTACCTTTCAAGTGCAGATTTAAAAATTCCAAAATTATTATCATTAACTATAACAACAAAGTAGTTCCTATCATTTGTCTCATTTAGGCTGACGAAATACTAAGTAGAAAAATCAGAAAATACTTTCTAAGGCTGTAAACCAAGAATATCTGTACCAAGACTTCAAGCAAAAAAAAAAAAAAAAATTTTTACACACTTAAACATACTTCACAAAGAATTCTCCAAGGTTACTATTCCATTTCCTAAAAATTGCCATCTCTCCTCTTTAGAACCATTCTAAAGTTTACTTAGATTAACCCCTGAACTCAACATTTAATTGCATCATGTCACACATCAAACAAAACAGAACCAACTTTCAAGCTTGCTGATTCAATCAAAGGCTGCTCCCCACTGTCAGCGCTTACCTGCGGTCCTCCGATTTAGGAATGGGGTTGGTGCAGCGCTGGCTGTTATACTTGGCCACATATTCACATTGCTTGAAGGGGGCAGTCTTGTCCTCCAGAACGTGTCTGATACAGAAAGCGTAGCCGTTGAGTCGCCGCTGCTTGCACAGTTTGGGGCTATATGAGCACAAGGGCTTATTGTCAACCTCAGAGAAGTGTATATGTTTCCCTTCATACATCACGTGACTCTATTCCTTGTGAACATCAGCTAAAAGACCACCACAAAAAAAGAAACCCAAATGATAAATCAGAGAGTATAAGGCAGGTTTAAGTTGAGAATTTCACTGAGGGACTTTGGGCCCCACAGCCATACCTGATTTTAAATCTTCTGCACCATAGCACCCCAAGGATACCACAGTTTGGAATGCTGCAGAATCAAGATGAAGCAGATTGTCTACAAAAATATCAAAAGGCCTAGTTAACAAATAGAAATAAGCAAGGTTTGCTCACCTGGGAAGTAAAATTCTAGGGTATCACCCTTCCTAACAGGATGGATTCTTCACTGTAAACCAACATCCCAGTACTGAATTCAAATAATAAGACACAAAATATTAAGTTAACCTACCACTCCAAATTGAACTAAATAATTTTTGCTTTAACTCTTGTAAATACCTCAAAATAGCAGGGTTCTTCCACCAAACTCATGTTATAAGGTGACGAGTCCTTTTTTTTTTTCCTTTACTGATGGTTTTACCTTAAGCTGATTTTCAGAACTCAAATCTCTTTAAAATGGTAATGGAATGAGCTCTACAGACCCAAAACTTCCCCCCAGAAATTCTACATTTTCTGATGCGTTGGCAAAAATATTTAGCAATTTGTAACAAACATTTCTATGAAATATTAAAAAAGAACAAATCCCTGTTTTTTAAAAGTTATTTTTCCCTCTAATACTCCCCCACACCTGTCCTATCCAGACTATAGCCTTGAGCCCAAAGACTAGTCGCTACCACATTTCCACCATTCAGTTGAGTGCTCTGCACCACAGAATGCTCCCAATTACACCAGATAGTATAATTGCCATGGCTGATGAGTCTCTGGAAGCTTAATAAGACGACAGAAAGAAGAAATCACACAGTAGTCACTACCTCTCAACACACAAAAGGTCTAGGAGGAACGTGTATGATAACACCATACTGTCTACAATGAAACTGAAACAACTGATCGGTCACATCAGGACATAGGGGGCTGCTGTGGTCCAACCTGCTTGCTCTACACTCCAGAAGTCACCGAGACGGACGATGAACAGCTTAGACATCAGCTACAGAAAACCTCGAGAAGCACTCTCCCCTTTACAAAACTAAATAAAACACTCCTTTACATCAGTGAATGACAAGATACACAAATCCTTGAAGAGTCAGAAGATATGTTTGCTTAAGTCAGAGATCTGCCAAGATAACTACAGTGTTTACCTTGGACAAATCATTTAACCTTGGTTTTCTCATCTTTAAAATAGAGATAATATTAGTAGCTACGTTATGAGGTTGCTTCAGGGATCAAATCACACAAAGCATGCCACACACTAAGTACCATGCCTTGAACAAATGAGAGTTGTTACCCATAAAGTTCTTATTATTACTACATTTTACCTGCTGATGATAAAGGTAGAGAATTTATGTTACCTTTAAGAAGCATTTCACTTACATCAGTAGAAAAAAGTCTGAAATATTAACTTGGGTAATAAAAAAAAAAATCACACATTACTGAGTAAACCTAATCATGCATCAATGAAAAACAAAAATAAGAACTTTGCCTTTTCACTTTATTAGGAGGCAAGGAAGAAAAGTTGGACTAAAAATTTAAATTCAGCTGCCCTGAAGGTCTGGATGTTCAGGACAGCCAATTATTTCAAAGCAAACCCATGCGGTTTCATTTTTACACTCTCTTTGGCCTGCTCATCCACCTGGCAAACATAAATCTTTCATGAATTAGTTAAGTAAATCTATATGAACTTCAGGAAATAAATAGGCTGGATGTAACTAACTGAAAAAAGGAATTTACATATTCAATTTGATTGCCATTATGAAAAAAATCAGCCTATATATCTGGGTGGATGAGAATATTTTATAAATCACATGAAGGGTACATTCACTTTTTATTCTGACATATCCTAGGTGGCATTATGTCTATTAAGACTGATGATTCCTCCTTGCTTGCCAATGTTCATGCATCCTTTTTCCCAATTTGAATTGGCTAGAACTGTTGAAACAATGTTCATAACAGCAGCCACTGTTACTCCTAATTTTAAATAAGAATTGCTTCCAGGCAATGGCAGTAAAATGCTGACTTCTGTGTTATGTTAAGGAAGTATGAATTCCTATTTTATTAAGAAAAAAACAAACTCAGAATTGACAGCTAATTTTTACCAAATTCTTTTTCAGTTTCCAGGAAATTATCATTTTTCTCTTGCACTTTAAAAAATATATACTAAAAATATTTAGTACTTCCTGATACTGTACTCTTCTTACACTCCTGGGATGAAAGCAACCTGGTCATCACCCATTACTCTTCTAATGTAGACTGGGCTATATTTGCTAATATTGAGGATTTTTGTATTTTGAGACTGTCTAGAGTTTTTTCTATATGTGTGCCTTGGCAGAATTAGGTATTAATATTTTAAAAAACAATTTATAAAATCTGTGTTCCCGAACAAGTTAAAAAGCACCACAGTTGTAACGTTCCTTAGAAGGTTGCCTGGGCAGTGTTTTGTGCAGATCAGGTTTTCAAATTTACCTGTATACAATTTAGCAATGTGACCTCTTAATTTACTAAATATCTATGACTCATTCTTGTATTATACGTATGTTCATACACATTTGTGATATTTGTGCTTTCCTCTTTTGTTCATGATTGGGTTCAACAGGAGTTTATCTGCTTAATATTTTTACCAGTATACTTCCCCCCGCAAAAAGAAGAAAAAAAAAAAGAAACCTCTTGGAATTATCAGTGAAGTGAAGTGACGTGAAGTTGCTCACTCGTGTCCGACTCTTTGAGATCGGCAGAGCCTGTCCATGGGATTTTCCAGGCAACAATACTGGAGTGGGCTGCCATTTCCTTCTCCAGGGTATTTTCCCAACCCAGGGATCAAACCTGGGTCTCCTGCATTGCAGACAGACGCTTTACTGTCTGAGCCAAGTACCTCCATGTATTTTCTAATTCATCAACTTCTGCTTTTGTATTTGTTAATGCTTTCTTTCTGCTTTCTTTCCACTCTTTTCATTGTATTTTTTAACTTCTTGGGCTTAATTCTTTTATTTTCATTGTTTTCTTGCTTAGTAATTTGTTTACATCCATGAATTTTCCTGAGTAGTGTTTTAATCATATTCCATAGGTAGTAATACACATGTTGATTTGGATTTTATTTTTTAATTTCTCCTTTGACCCAAGAGTTATCTAACATTTTCGGATGGCAGAGTTTTAGGCTTCCCTTTGTTTTAGTTCTAGTTAAGAGTAAGGACCACTGGGAATTCCCTGGCAGTCCAGTGGTTAGGACTCCATGCTTCCACTGCAAGGGACCCAGGTTCGATCCCTGGTCAGGGAACTGAGATTTCCCCTCCCCCGCACACACACACAAGAAAAAGGAGCACATTGGTGTCTGTCTGATTCCCTGGGCCGAGCAAAGGACCAAGCTTCCAGAGCCCTGAAGACAAGGGGTAACACTCCAAAACACAGACTAATTTTCCATCCTGCCTTCACTGACCAAGCAACTGCCTCCCCAGACCCCTAGTAAACAATGAGGTACTTCCTCACAAATGCTTCTCTGAGGGTTGCCCAAGTGTATTCGGGGAGAACTCGACCAAGCTGAGGAACGCCTGTCCTAGAAGACTGAAGAGATGCCACAGAAGAATCTGGATGTCATGAAGGAGGCTAACGGTTCAGGCAGAGAGAGCAGCTGCTGAGATTACTAGGAAGCTGGAGAAACAGAAGAAACACTGGAAGGAAACAGCTGGCTGCAACTGCCCTCCTATTATCAGAAAACAGCAGATGTGTGGAAAAGGAGTATAAGGAAAGAGAGGTGCTGGGACCTTGCAGAGAGCCCAGAGGGCTGGCTGGAACACACTCTGGTTCCCTGGGCTCGGCTGCCTCCCAGGAGGCTAGGACCCTAATGAAGAAAAAGCCCCAGGAGACTCCTCGGGAGAATGGAATGAGAGACCTATATCTCTTTTTCCAAAGCCAAGAAGAAATCTTTTCCAAGGAGAAGCTGGTTAGCAGCGATCTTGAAGACACAGCTAGCATGGAAGTCTTCCCAAGAGGAAGAAATCTTTCCCCAGAGAGGAACCAGTTAGCGACCCTGAACTGTCAGAAACAAGAGTGTCCCCAAGGAAAAGAGGAAATTCTCTTCCATGGAGGAGCCACTCAAGCAGGGGGGCCTTCAGAGTCCGCTGGCAGCAAGAAAAGCAGCTCTAAGAAGTTCCAAAAGCTATCCCAGGAAGATCGGAATGGACACCTCCCTGGTGGGGCATAACCCATGGAGATATTTCTCAAATCATCCCCTGTATTCTAATAAAAACAATTTCACAAGGAAAAAAGAAAAAGAAAGAGCATAACCTGCATATATCTCTGATTTTGGATTGGACTGCATTTTTATTTGGGGACTAATAGGTGCTCCTGGAAAAAAGTATTTGTTGTTTCTGGGGTATCTTACTAGTTACACCATATATCATGCTATTAACATTCACTGTTATTTAGTTTGCTTTTTCTGTCTACCAAGGGATGAAACAAAATCTCCAACTATAACCTTATTTTCCCTTGTATTTATTTTATAAATTTTAAAACCATATTATTTGATACAGAGATTTCATGATCATTAGACTGTCACTCTTTATCATTAGAAAAGGCAATTGATGTTATTTGTCTTAAATTCAACCTTGTCTGATATTAGTATCTGGACTTCATTTTTTGAACCTGAATTCGCTGGTTAAGTCTTTGCCTATCCTTTTACTCTCAGGTTTTCTGAAGCACTATTGAAGATCACAGGTCAACAAACTCTGGCTTATAAGACAAATCAGACCCACTGCCTGCTTTTGTACATAAAGTTTTATTGGAACACTGTCTTGTTCATTCATTTGTATATCGGATATTATTGCTTCCATGTTGTAACAGGAGAAGCGAGTAGCTTTAACAGACTGTACGGCCACAAAGCCTAAATATTTACTAAAATATTACTTGCTTTTCCCTTTTTTAGTACACCTCTTAACAGGTTTTTTCCCCCCTCCAATCTGAGTCATTTTCTTTTAATGAGTTCATCCAACTTATAATTTAATATTTACTTACATTACAAATGTTTCATCTTAATTTTATTACCTTATTTTTTATATTGTTTAGCTTTCTTTTTTTACATATTTCATTTTATACCCTGTTTTCTTGGAAGACTTATAGTCTGTGTCCTTTAAATCACATTTCTTTACTCCAAACTAAGAAAGTTAGTGTGGTTAGCATTCCTGTGATTGACCTTGCTATGAATGAGAAAAAATTACATTTTTGTTAACTACCTATCATCCCAACTCAGTATTTCTTCCTTATATTATTTCTACATTGTTATAGCTTACGACACTTTAATGTTTGTCCTATATTCAAAATTATTTGATGCTAATCACTAATCTTTTAACTTAGCTTTCAATCCATCTCTAGATTCAATAGTTTATAATTTACTTACCTCCATTCTCCATCTTTCCCATCAAGGGCTGACTTACTGAAAATAAGCCATGGTTTTTCTATGTAAAAGTATGTCAATTGATATTACACTTAAACTAAAGCTTGCCTGGACATAAAGTCTTAGGTCATATTTTCCCCGTATTTTAACCTAACAATAAAAGTCTTCATAGGAATTCTCTGGTGATCCAGTGGCCGCTTTCACAGCCAGGACCTGGGCCCAACCCCTGCTTGGGGAACCAAGATCTGCAAGCTGCAAGATGTGGCCAAAAGAATTTTAAAAAATTTTTAAATATATAAAGTCTAGGAATCATTTTAGAATTTAAACTCATTTTTTATTGTGGGAAACGCTTCCTTAATGTCTTGAAATTGTTTTTCTATTTCATTTATTCTATTGTATTTTTCAGGGGTATCGATTATAGGCATGCTAAATTTACTGTCTTCCGTATCTATCTCTGTCTCTAGGCTTTCACTGTTTCCATTTTGAATTGCTCAAATTTCTCAAGTCTACCTCCATTATCCTCAGTTATCCGGTACATGTGGTACTTTGAAAGTGACCCTCATTTCTATAATAAGTATACATTTCTCTTTTATTTCATACTTTGGTTCCATTAGCGCCCCTCTTGTATCTTATCATTTATTTCTTGAGCTTTTGTATCTATCTATAAACTTCTGTTTCAGAGGAGCCATGTCTTACCCCAACTCTCCAGACCGCCTCCCACCATAAGGAACTATTTATTCATAATTTTTACTTTCTCAGGTCTTTCTGAAAACGATCATCTTCAATACTTCTCCCTTAAGACTTGACTCATGCGGGACTAGTCTCCCCTACTCGAAAGGGCCCACACGGCATAGATTTTGGGGGATGATCATTTAGGCTTTATTTCTCTTCAGCTGACCAGATACACAGCTATATAGCTACACGCTGCCAGTTTCTCCTCTATGCTTAACTTCTTGCAAAAATAGTTCAACTGTACAGCTTGCTTAGAGAAGGGCATGGCAACCCACTTCGATAGTCTTGTCTGAAGAACTCCATGGACAGAGAAGCCTGGTGGGCTACAGTCAATAGAGTTGCACAGAGCTGGACACGACCGAAGCGACTTAGCACACATATGGTTTGTTATTCAATCCCATCTCTCTCGCCACTCAGGGAGCACAGTGTACATACCAACCTTGCCATTCCTAGTGAGGGCATCAATGGTTTTGTCCTCATGGTGTTTCCCAGCACTCTGCTTGAGTTATATAGAGGAAATCATCTCCTTGCGGAGAAGGCGATGGCACCCCACTCCAGTACTCTCGCCTGGAAAATCCCATGGACGGAGGAGCCTGGTAGGCTACAGTCCATGGGGTCGCTGAGGGTAGGATACAATGGAGTGACTTCACTTTCCACTATCATGCATTGGAGAAGGAAATGGCAACCCACTCCAGTGTTCTTGCGTGGAGAATCTCAGGGACGGGGGAGCCCGGTGGGCTGCCGTCTATGGGGTTGCACAGAGTCGGACACAACTGAAGCGACTTAGCAGCAGCAGGTGCATCTCTCCTTGCATCCTTTCTTGCCTGGGTCAATTCCCATTGCACTTAAATACTAATTCATATGTTCAAATTATAAGGTTTTGTTAGCAAAGACTGAGTTTCTCTTCTGTTTCTCATTCTCCTCATTCTTTTTAGTTGGTTTAGAGAGAACAGAGATGTCAGTATTCTGCCATTATTAACCAGAAGTATTTTTTAAAATTCTGTATAGTAAGATATAACAAAATATAAAATCATAAAACAAACTTATCTAACTTTTGCAAACATATTCTTTTGCAATCATTTTGAATTTATTTTAAAGAATAAACATGCTATTAAAGAAGGTACTAAATTTGATTTATAATCACTATGTCAAATCCACGTGATTCTAGCTTTAACAGCAAGTATTCGTTTAAACACTTATGACAAGTCCATCATTTTCTGAGAAGCTAGAGTATAGTAATGGTAAAAGACAACTTTTTTTCCCTTAGAAGATTACAATCTATGCAATGCACGTGTGCTCTATTGCTTAGTCTTGTCTGACTCTTTGCAATCCCATGGACTGTAGCCAACCAGACTCTGTCCATGGAATTTTCCAGGCAAGAATACTGCTGTGTTGGCCATTTCCTCCTCCAGGGCATCTTCCCGACCTAGGGATCAAATCTGCATCTCCTGTGTCTCCTGCACTGGCAGCTGGATTCTTTACCACTGAGCCACCTGGAAAGCTCCATAATCTATGCAGTGAGATGCTCTCAAAAGAAAGGAAATGAGTAACTGGAGGATTTTACTCACATCTCTGAGCACCCAGGCTCCTCCAGTCTCACCCTAACCAAAGACAGGCCCTCTGTCCAGAATAATGGGTGTCTTCCTCTTTTTGTCCCCTCCTCCGGACAGTCCTAGCCTTTAGAATACAGCTTAGTTGTCACCATACGCAGATTCCCAAAGGCAGAGTTAGTTCCATGCTCTTTTGAGGTACTCTGTGCATTTACCCGTTTTAACCCTCATTAGAGTCTACTTTGCTTCTTTTTCTGCTCTCTTCCCTCTTAGGAAATGAGCTTCTAGAGGGACAGTTTCCTGTTCTTCATTATTCCCAGAGCCTAGCACAGTGCCCAGAAGTAAATAGCTGCTCAGTAAGTACACACTGCCTACATAAATGCCTTCTATGATAGCAACTCAATTCTATGTTGTCTACCCAAAACAGGTTACTAGATTCACTCACCAATAATTAATTTTTAAAAATCACTAAATTGGTACTTAAGTCTACACAGTTATTTCTAATAGCCATAGCCATTTGCCAAGAGAAAGTATAATTTAGAACCTTTAAAATGTTTGAACATCGCCGTATATCTCATGAACATCAAATGTTTCAGGGGCTTTCCATGAAGTCCAGTGGTTAAGAAACCGCTTTGCAATTCAGAGGACAGTTCAAATCCCTGGCTCTAGAAGATTCCACGTGCTGCGGGGCAACTAAACCTGTGAGCCTTGAAGCCAGTGCACCTAGAGCCCAAGCTCCACAGCAAGAGAAGCCACTGCAGTGAGAAGCCCGTGCACAACAAAAACCTGGCACAACCAAAAATAAACACATGTTAAAAAAAAAAAGTTTCATCAAATAGATTCATATAATTTGCCACTCAAGGTCTATTTAGCAAATAACTTAAAAAAAAAACATTAAAATAATGTTTTTTAATAAATGTAACAACATATTAAAATCTGCCTATTCAACATCCTTCTAACTCTAAGAATTCATTAATCTATCCATTAGTCCATCTTTCAGTATTTGCTACCAGATGCCAAAGCCTTGCTAACGATCTCTATGCCATTACAAAGCGTTTAATTGCAACACCTTAAAAACAACTCCTTCCAGTCATGTTTTTTACATCAACCTGTGATTATTTTTTCTATTTCTTTGAATTGTAACATTTTAAAAATCTTACTAAAAGCCAACTTTCCATCTTCTTTTTAAATAATCACCTCCCTATTCTCCATTTTCAAATCCCTCTTTTAATAAGCCCAATTTAATCTTTATAGCTATAATTTCAATTCCCTGATGTGTTCAGACTTACTTTATACACTATAAAAGGAAAGAATGTTAGGGGAAAATGGCTTTCTGCTTTGAACCTAACTTCTTTCTTAAGAAGTATTGTTTAATCAAATAATATTTGATATTATTTAATATAAAAATCACTTGTCTATAAACTGGAAATGACCATTAATATGGTCTTCTCTATCTTTAAAAAGGTTCCCCTTTTTTATTTAAAGAAGTAATCATGATAAAGCACTAAAATAGATTTCAACGGAAAAAAAAAAACCTCTACATTTTTAAAATTTTGTATATCTAGCCTCCCAACACTGAAGTTCCTTACTGCTACTCCACCAAAGGTGCAGTTCACATAGCCTTCATTCATTGACATTCGCTGTAACATAAAATTTGAGGAAACATATAATGTATGAAGGCCACGCGATCTTAATCAAATGTCTTATATTTAAATATGGTCCCACTGAAATACTATCCCATTCTCTAATCCATTTAGAACTACATCTTTTAATATACGATGAATATCACTTTAAAAAGTCTTAATCAGACCAAATTTATTACTACAATAGAAACTATCTTCATCTGTGGAAATAGCTTGCTTAGAAACAGAATACAAATAGGTCTATGCTTCCTTAAAGAGAATTAAGGTAATTAAGCACTCTCAGCAGCACTAGAATATACCCTTTAATATACCCTTATTATTACCAAAAAAACAAAAAATACCTGAGAAGAGTCACAGAAAGAAATTTTTCATGGCAAACAAATCCATATACGAGAATTGAAGAGAAGGAAATATGGGTCGCTGTAAAATCTTCCTAAAAAATTCCCCTTGTTATTAGGTGCCAGTTGCTCAGTCATGTCCAACTCTTTGCAACCCCATGGACTATACAGTCCATGGAATTCTCCAGGCCAGNCATATACGAGAATTGAAGAGAAGGAAATATGGGTCGCTGTAAAATCTTCCTAAAAAATTCCCCTTGTTATTAGGTGCCAGTTGCTCAGTCATGTCCAACTCTTTGCAACCCCATGGACTATACAGTCCATGGAATTCTCCAGGCCAGAATACTGGAGTGGGAAGCCTTTCCCTTTCTCCAGGGGATCTTCCCAACCAAGGGATCAAACTCAGGTCTCCAGCATGGTAGGCAGATTCGTTAGCAGCTGAACCACAAGGGAATCCCTTGATACTATAGGCTGAGTTTAATGAAAAATAAAACAATTCCTTTCCATAGTCTCTTTTTTCTTGCAAATACAGAGGGATAAGACATTAGTAGGAAAAAAGGAAAGAAAGATAAGGTTTTAACAAAAGCAACGTACAGCCCTTTCACTTCCAACAGCAACCAGAAACCAATTTGCACAATATGAACAGTAGTCTCTTTGGGACTGCCACTGTATCACCTCCATGCGGAATCTCTGTGTGTCATTACTGCTCTTTTGAGTCTCCTGTTTCAGAAGCATGTTCATTTCACTGCCACACTATTTTCTCCTAATTGCCATCTGTAATTTTATATAGTCAACCCCCGTTTAAGGACCTGAACCTACAACATACAATTTTTTTCTAATCCAACGTGAACCTAAATTCTCAGAACGCTAGCTAATATATTTAATACAAATGAAAAGAATTTTTGCTTANTTTTCTCCTAATTGCCATCTGTAATTTTATATAGTCAACCCCCGTTTAAGGACCTGAACCTACAACATACAATTTTTTTCTAATCCAACGTGAACCTAAATTCTCAGAACGCTAGCTAATATATTTAATACAAATGAAAAGAATTTTTGCTTATCCCAGATCATATAAAGTTTGAAAAAGCTTAAAAAGTCTGAAAAAAAGCTTAAAAACTTAAAAAGTGTCCCATTAAAAAAAAATTTAATGTTTTGACTCAACTTCATGCAGCATAGAAATGTGAAATTAAACAGATGAGTATATTGATTTTAAAAAAAAAAGCAATATCCCACACATCAGTGTTAGACTCAAAAATTATAAAAATCTATCAACTGGTGTGATTCAAAGATCAGTGAGAAAATCTGCCTATCAGCCCAAAATATAAACAATATTCAACACAAAGTGCAAAGGAGAGTATTTTAAGCTAAGTTAAATGCTTATTGAATATCTACTATGTGCCAAACACTGTGCTCAAATAGCACTGTGCAAATAAGTCTGCATTATGAATTTCAGTTAAAATGATCTTTATGCTAGTTGAGCTTCTTACCTAATTTATTAGAAAGGTAAGGAGAGCTCATGCAGCAGTGGAGAGCACTTACTGGCTTCAGTGGGTATCAGAGATGGGGCTTAAAGCAGGCTCGGCTCATTACTAGGTGTTTGACCTTGGGCAAGTTATTTAGGTTTCAGTTTTCTCAGTTGTAAAGAGGATTATAATAGTATGTACCTCATTGAGTCACTCAGGAGAATTAAATTAGTTATTTCAATATGCATGGTATCGAGCACATAGTAATCACTTAATGTTAACTACTATTAGAAGCAGTTAAGTAGTGGTTTATTGGTATTATCATTTTAATCAAAGATCTGCAGGGCTGAAAGGCAGTGGTTCTCTGAATGATACAGTGTAATTCTCCAGTAAATCAGGCCCTCCCACCTTCTTGAGGCTAGAGTCACAGAATCTGCTGAAAACTGTTTCCTATTATTATCCATATTAAAAATCTAACACTAAAAATGTTTTCAACATTCTATAGAACATCTAGACACTGGCGTTCTTGGGACAAAAATACTAGCAAAATGAGCAGTGTTTGATTGGGTTACAGCATTTATTAGCTCCAACTAAGACTCCTTCACAACAAATGCTTTCTGAGTTTCTATCCCTGCTATGGGGTCACTCTCAATTGTTACAGAAACCCTATACTGCATGACAAAAAGAAAAATTAAGTTGTAGCTACAGTTCTTTCCTGCTAAGAATCTGAAACTAACGGCCTCTTTGTTGCTCAATTCCAGGTACTCTTTTCCATCCTTATCTCACTTGACCTCTCTGTGGCATCTGACACTGCTGACCACTTTCTCTTTCTTGAAAAATCTCTTTTTGGCTTCTCAGTCAGTGGCTTCCTTTCTCTTGGCGCCCACACTTAAATGTCAATGTTCCCGAAGATGCTTTTAATCTTGTTTTATAGGGATGTAAGATGAAATGCCTACATGTGCCACAGAGGTGGGCAAAGACTGGCAAACTTTGCTTATCTAAAGGCAGCAGACTCAAACCAGTTTCAACAAGTTGTTGGAATTAAAAGACACACACACACACACACACACACACANGAGGCACAGGGCGACCGCGGCACACATCAAGGACATCGAGCAGGGCGAATGCGGCACACAGCCTGAACATCAGTGAAGGCTGACTGCGGCAAACAGCCCGAACCTCAGTGAAGGGTGACCGCAGCACACATCCCGGAACTTGATGCAGGGCGACCCTGGCACACAGCACGAACGTCAACTGAAGGCGACCACGGCACACAGACCAGAACTTGGCGCAGGGCGACCGCGGCACACAGCTGGAACCTCAGTGAATGGCGAACGTGGCACACACCATGGAACTAGTCACTAGCCGACCACGGAACACAATCCGGACGTTGGTGAAGAGCGACAACGGCACACAGCCCGGACCTCAGAGCAGGGGGACCACGGCACCCAGGCCGGACCTCTGGAAAAGGCTACCGCGGCACACAGCCCTGACCTTGGCAAAGAGGAACTGCGGCACAGACCCGGGAACTGGTCGCAAGCCGAGGGCGGAACACAGGCCGGACCTCGGCACAGGGTGACCACAGCACAGAGCCCGGACGTGGGGAGATGGTGAACGCGGCACACAGCCCGGACTTCTGCAGAAGGCTACCTCGGTACACAGCCCGGACCTCAGAACAGGGCGACCGTGGCACTCAGGCCGGATCTCTGCGCAGGGCAACCGTGGAACACAGCCCGAACCTCAGTGAAGGGCAACTGCAGCACACAGCCCGGACCTCGTCTCCAGCCGACCACAGAACACAGCCCGGACCTCGGTGCAGGGCGACCGCAGAACACAGCCCAGAAATCTGTACAGGGAACCCGCGTCACAGAGCCCGTAAATTGTCACTAGCCGACCATGGAACACACCCCGGACCTCTGCGCAGGGCGATCACAGCAAACAGGCTGGACCTCGGCACAGGGCGAACTCGGCACACAGCCCGGAACTTGGAAAAGGGCGACTGAGGCACACTCCCCAAAACACAGTGAAGGGCAACTGCGGCACACAGCATGGAACTCATCACTAGCCGACCGCAGAACATAGCCCGGACTTCAGTGCTGGGCAACCACATCACACAGCCCGAAACTCAGTGAAGGGCGACCACGTCACACAGCCTGCAACTCGTTGCTATCCGACAGCGGAACACAGGCCGGACATCAGCTCAGGGCAACCATGGCACACAGCCCGGACCTCAGCGCAGGGGGACCGCGGCACACAACCCAGACCTCTGGAGAAGGCTACTGCCGCAAACAGCCCGGACCTTGGCAATGAGGTACCGTGGCACAGAGCCAGGAAGAGGTCGCAACCCGAGGGTGGAACACAGGCAAGACCTGGGCACAGGGCGACCGCAGGACACAGCCCAGACCTCGGCGCAGGGAAACCGTGGCACACAGGCCAGACCTCGGCACAGGGTGACCGCGGCACACAGGCCGGATCTTGGTGCAGGGTCACTGTGGCACAGCCCAGACCTCAGCGCAGGGGGACAGCGGCACACAGCCTGGACATCTGGGGAAGGCTACTGCCGCACACAGCCTGGACCTTTTCAAAGAGGAACTGCTGCATAGAGCCCAGAAATCTGTGCAAGGCGACCGCAGCACAGAGCCCCGAATTCATCGCTAGACCATGGCGGAACACAGCTTGGACCTCAGCGCAGGGTGACTAAGGCAAACAGGCCGGACATTGTCACAGGGCGACCAAGGAACACAGCCCGGAACCTGGGGAAGGGCGACTGAGACACTCTGCCTGAAACTCAGTGAAGGGTGACCCCGTCACACAGCCTGGAACACGTTGCTAGTCGACCGCAGAATACAGTCCGGAACTCGCAGAATGGTGACAGTGGAACACAGGCCGGACCTCAGCCCAGGGCATCTGCGGAATACAGGCTGGACATCGGCTCAGGGTGACCGTGGCACACAGCCTGGACCTCAGCGCAGGGGGACCACAGCACACAGCCCGGACCTCTGGAGAAGGCTACCATGGAACACAGCCCAGACCATGGAGCAGGGTGACAGTGTCACTTAGGCTGGACCTCAGTGCAGGGCGACAGCGNACTTTTACCAGCTCCCATTTTGATGTCTGTTCTACGTTACCCCAGGTTTCCAGCTGAATATATAAAACTGTAATTATGTGTAAATATATTTTACTGGAGCAGGGTCCAGAAAGTTTATCAGATTTCCAAAAAAGACTAAGAACCACTAAGCCAAATTTTTCTACTTCTACAACTTCAGCTGTTATTTATACAAGGATGGATCCCAAATCGGCATCTGATCACCCAAAGAAGACCACTTTACCTCTGTAACCAGCCTCTCCACTGACTTCTCTCCAAGCCCATTGCCATAGCCATCAAGGTAGTCCAAACCTTCAATCTCTTCTCAGCAGCTGTCCAATTGCCCTCCTTTGTTCCACTTTTTAAGGATCTGAATCCTCTAAAATGCAAATAATTTGGCCAAAGGCCTACATAAATGTAGGAGAAATCCAAACCTCTTAAGTACAGACTCCTTAGGACCTGACCAAGCCAACCACTCCCTCTCCCATTATAGATTCCTACTCCCCCAATTCCTACAATTTGCAATACAGAATACTCCTTTGTCAGGTCCCACCTCCTGGAATGCCTATCTAACTCCTCCTATTTGCTCTGGGCAGAAACCCACCCCTTGGAAAAAAAAAAAAATCCTTACTTCTTGCCCCAGGCCAGAATAAATAAGCTTTCCTTCCTTCAAGCTAAACTATCCCTCCTCCTTCAATGTTGTAAATGTCAACTTTATTTTTCTTCTCCACTAGACTAAAAACTCCTCAAGGGCAAACAAAGTATCTTTCTCTTACAAGGCCCAGTTGTTTTTCAGTTGCTCAGTTGTGTCCAGCTCTGTGTGACCCCATGGACTGCAGCATGCCAGGCTTCCCTGTCCTTCCCCATCTCCTAGACTCTGCTCAAACTCATGTCCATTGAGTCGGTGATGCCATTCAACCATCTCATCCTCTGTTGACCACTTCTCCTCCTCCCTTTGATCCTTCCCAAACCCTAGCAAACCCTAACACCACCTCAGATAAGCATCCTACCTTCCCAAGGAGAGCCTACCAAATCAGCCAGACTATTCAGCTTTTCAAAGCCATGCAACACACAAACCTGCACGCATATAGCTTCAAGTTTAAAAGGAGCTAGAAGAAAACCCACCTTCTTTGCCCACTAGTGTACTTACTTACCACTTCCTTACATTTACCAACTCAAGAGTTCAATGGCAGAGACTAGGCTAACATAGAGCTGCTGAAACTTTCTGTGAATACACTGCTAATTTTTTACTGGCAAAAATATATTTATTTGCCCCACGAAGGTAATTATTATATTGTATCTGTACTCAAATACTTACTAGTATTATTAATATATGCTGAGTCAAGCACTCATTCACACTGAAAAAAATAACATTGAGAATATTAAAAATATTTAAAGGAAAATATTATAAAGACCACATATGAGGCTTTATGTGCAGTTCCTCATTTAATCACAACAGCCCTATGAAGGTGTTATCATCACCCCCTTTCACAGATGAATAAACTGAGACTTAATGAGATTAATTTATGTAAGTCACATAGGTAGGATTCAAAGCCAATGTGACTCCACTGCCCAAGCTTTTAACCAATACAAAACTATCAGTTCAGTTCAGTCGCTCAGTCATGTCTGACTCTGCGACCCCACAGACTGTAGCACGCCAGGCTTCCCTGTCCCTCACCGACTCCCATATACAAAAGTATACAACATTGTTAAATGGAAGATCCTGAGATCACGTGGTATGCACACACAATCACAAAACAAACACATACAGATCACAAAATGTTAACAATGGTTATCTCTTGAATAGAATATAAGTGTTAGACGCAAAAAGTGTCCAACTCTTTGTGACCCCATTGACAGCAGCCCACCAGACTCCTTGTCCATAGGATTTCCTAGGCAAGAATACTGGAGTGGGTAGCCATTCCCTTCTCCAGGGGATCTTCCCTCACCCAGGGATGGAACCCCGGTCTACTGTATCGCAGGCAGATTGAATGGAATGAATATGAGAAAATATTTCCTTGGGGTATCCCTGGTGGCTCAGACTTTTACCATCTGAGCACATGCCTACAATGCGGGAGACCAAGGTTCGATCCCTAGGCTGGGAAGATCCCCTGGAGAAGGAAATGGCAACCTACTCCAGTATGCTTGCCTGGAAAATCCCATGGACTAAGGAGCCTGGTAGGCTACAGTCCATGGGGTCGCAAAGAGTCAGACACTACTGAGCAACTTCACTTTCACTTTCAAATATTACCTTTAATCAGAGAAAAAGTCAAGCAAGAGAAACAGTATAGAGAATAGAAAAGTGGCCTGAAAGTGAAAATGAAAATTGCTCAGTCATGTCCAACTCTTTGCCACCCCATGGACTATACAGTCCATGTAATTCTCCAGGCCAGAATACTGCCGTGGGTAGTCTTTCCCTTCTCCAGGGGATCTTCCCAACCCAGGGATTGAACCCAGGTCTCCGGAAGAGCAGGTGGATTCTTTACCAGCTGTTGGGCCACAATGAAGCCCAAAGTGGCTGAGGGGAATAGCATAGAGCACAGAAGAGTAAAGTGGCCTAGGTGAGTTAAGAGTCAAGTCCATGAGCTACCTTATCTAATCTTTATATCAAAAGAAAAAAGTTTTTTTTCCATTTTACAGATAAAGCTGAAGAACCTGTCCAGTGCAAGAACTGGCTGAGATCAGAACTCAAGGCCCAGTTCAAACGTGGCTGACTGTAGGGTACTATGCTACAAATAAAATGCAACCAAAAAGCTGTCTTAAAACCAAGTCACATTCAGGGAAAGAAACTGAACCAAGTGACCAAGCATCCTAAGTGCAATCAGGAAAAAAAAGAGAGGAGAGGGAAAAGAGTATCTCTGTGAGTGTCCCAAAAAAGCGGGAACGAGTCATTACACTGTTGAGGTTCTGGGACAAACTCTACCTGACGGAAGTGAGAAGACTCCACTGCTGTTTGTTTTGCAAAGCACAGAGCTGCATTAGCATAAATTAAACGGGCTTAGATGGAACACCATTGTATATGCAGTGGAGTATCTCCTTTGGGGACAATTGGCTGCCTCCAGCCCAGTATCATCCATTCATCCATTGTTTACACTTTACAGGTATGTGGGGGGAAGAGACTGGGTGCTACCAGTCTGAGAACATTGCCGTCTAACTGTATTCAGATATAAATGACCTCTCCTTACCCATAACTATGGTTCCAAACCTGGATAGTAAGAGCTGCTAACTCTGGGGGAACAATTCAGGTTAAGACTGAATTGATCAGCCTTTTTTTTTTTTTTTTAAAGTGACATTTAATTTGGGGTGCTCTGACTTAGAAATTTTAAAATCCATCTAAACTGTAATTTCAATTCTTTATAATAGTATTAACATGATTTACTGAGAAAAATGGTTTGGGGTAGGGTATACAAATTTCCTTACACAATCTTTCAGAGGAAAGAAAACTTGATTACTTCAGACTTATAAATGCAAATAAACATCTACTTTTGAAACTAAATATTTAATAGTGAAAAAGTATACTACTTTCTTCCCTGGTGGCTCAGAGAGTAAAGCATCTGCCTTCAATGCAAGAGACCTGGATTCGATCCCTGGGTTGGGAAGATTCCCCCTGGAGAAGCAAATAGCAACCCACTCCAGTACTCTTGCCTGGAAAATCCCATGGACCAAGGAGCCTGGTAAGCTACGGTCCATGGGGTCGCAGAGTTGGACATGACTGAGTGACTTCACTTCACTTATACTATCTTAGCAACTAAAAATTAATTCAATATTTGCCTTGTAAGTCTGTTTTTTGTTTCAAATACAATGTAACTTTTTAGATTATCAAACCCACTATTCTTTCAAAAATAAAGCAGCCCATGGAATGATTAGATCAGGAAAGACTGCAAGGGTGGTGGCGTACAAAACTTTTGGGATTTGTACACATACACATTTTAAAGTCTGGGAATATGAAGCCAACAATACACCTTAAAAATATCAAATTAAGAAGTAAAGAGATTTTTTTTTTAAAAAACCTCAAAATGTCCTAAGAGATTCATAGACTGATTTCTTCCATACAGTGTGCTCTAAAAATAAGGACAAACTATAACGTAACAGAAGTAAAAATTTGGGGTACACAAGTATATGAAAACATCCAAAACNCTTCAATCCTCACAGGAGATTCATAGACTGATTTCTTCCATACAGTGTGCTCTAAAAATAAGGACAAACTATAACGTAACAGAAGTAAAAATTTGGGGTACACAAGTATATGAAAACATCCAAAACAAGCAATTTCAATAAATCAATAAAGTTAAACAACCATTAAATGTAATTTACATTTTTTGTATGAAATCCACACAATTTCAAATATCAAGCCTTTCTTTCTTAAGCAAAATACTAAATGGCTGGATGGCTGTCATTGTAGAGAAACAGGAGTTTTATTTCAGGCAAACAAAAGGAAAAGGAGACACACTTAGTAAGACTCCACCGAAGGACTCTCACTTCCACTCGAACAGAAGTCAGCACTGACCCCTGTGGTGGGTTACCCACTGCCATGCAAGTGCCAGCTTCTCCTGGATAATACTACTCTGGGGGATGAGTGGTCAGAGTGTGGAACACCTCTGCCAGCCAACTCCACAGCCTGCTACCAGGCGGGACGCACAGACCTACACACAGCCTCCAGCCCCAGTTCCAGGTCTGCTTAAAAACAGCTGGGAAGAAAAGAGCCGACAAAAGAGGAAAAACCTCCTCCCCAGACAGTCCCACGCTGGGGGCGGGCAAGGCTCATTACCATTTGACTTCCACACACTAAGGAACACCAGGAGGTTAAGTGGAGCCACAGGAAACGTCCCATCCCCGAAAACCAGGAAACTTAGATTTGGAAATTTAAGTTTTATACATTAAAAAAAAAAAAAACTTTCAAAACTCACGGCACCAAAATATAGCTAAAATTAAATCCATTTAAACATAGAGGGGTGTGTGTGAATACAGTGTAACCACACTGTATTCAGTTCCCTGAAGGGCTCTTTCACAGACCCTTGTTGCGGCAATAACAAGTTTCCTTAAAAATCCCCCACTTTTCTATTTCTAGGGTCGAACAGAAGAGTATCACAAAAATCCAAATAGTTATTATCAGAAAAAAATAAACGGACGATCCTTAAACGGTAGACCTTGTTTCAAGAGCTGCCCTGCCCACCTCCACTTCCCTCCTCATTCTTAGTGCTTCCCGGCGGGGTCCGTCCTGACAACCAGGGTCCCCGCCTTGGGTCCAGTCCCCGTGTTTGTTTTCCCGGACAGTGACCAAACAGGACAGGAAAACTCCTCCATCTAGGGGCTGCTCCAGACATCCAGCCCCCGTCTCCCTCCCTGACAGTTTCCTCCCCCCTCCCTGCATCTTTCCCTCTGCAAGGCTGTCCAGAAAAGGGGGCTCGGGACTCGAAGAAGTCCGGGATGGGAGGAAGGGTGGGTGCTCGGTCTGAAAATAAACACTCTCGCTTCCTGGGGTAAGGGCTAAAAAAGCGATTAGAAAAGCCTGCCCAGTAGAAATACCACCTGAATGTACCTCCTCCCTTTCCCACTGCAACAAGCCCAGTCACTAACTAATCAGCTAAGACAAATCCCTGGAAAACTTTTGCAAACGGGCAGAGAGGGCCCTCTCCCCAGCCGGGGGGCTCCCGGGGACGGGGCTGGAGTTTGCAGCCCTGGAAGGGCTCACCGGGGAACGGGGTGGGGCGCGGGCGAGGGGTGCAGGGGCGGAGTACCTTCCA
>SJYV01000422.1:599536-623359 GCA_006410875.1 Neotragus pygmaeus | reverse complement strand
CTGTGGTGGATTTGTTGGCTGATTATAACATCTGACCCTGGATAGGTTATCTCATCAAAATACAGTTTAGCCATGCAGTTTTGCTTGCCATACCTCAACGACACCAAGGAGCCAGTGTGTGTTCAGAAGAATGAAAGAGAACCTGGGAACACTAGGTTTCCTTTGCTGAGAAAAATCAACAGGCTTGTGATTCAAGTCAATGAAGAATTAGATCAGCTGAACATTAAATTGTTTACCTATAAGTCAAAGATAACTTGAATCTCAAATGAGGTATTTATGACTGAAAGGAAGTATTTTTTTTTTCACACAGCAGGTTTTGACTGTATAGAACTTGATTCAAAAGATGGGATTTATTGCAAAGGTTAACTCCTAACGGTCAAAAGTAAGAGACAGCCAGATTTGGTTAACCTTCTCAGTTAGCGGCTTATTTATTGCACGCTCAGTGGGCATGGTACTTGGTTAGGTTCTGCAGGGAAGTAAAAGAAGATACTGATGCAGAGGTAGATAATATCCAGGAAGCCCTTGGAGAACAAATAAGAGCTTCTAGTAGGGAACTGGGTTATTGTGGGGGATCCACCCAACTGAGTAGCCCAGGGACCTCAGGCTGCTCTCAGAACTCGGAACCTCTCCCACGCCTTCTAAAAACCAATGAGAGTGCTTGTGTAGATTTAAGGAGAACTGTGGACAGCTCTACCACAGTCCTGGCACGTAGAAGATACTAAATCAGTGTTTGTTGAATCTAAATGGAGAAAATTTTTATTTACCTGGACAGAAGAAAGAAATAACATTTGCCAAAGCAGGAGTGAGCATGTCTCAACGGAAGTTGTGTTGGGAAAGATAGAGGAAAGGGAAGTAGTAGGGGAAGGGCTCAGTTAGGAGGATCTTGAAAGCCAAGGCAAAAAGTTTGAACAGATGTAACAGGCAGGGACTTCCCTGGTGGTCCAGTGGCTAAGACCCATGCTTCCAATGCAGGGGGCCTGGGTTTGATCCCTGGTCAGGGACCTAGATCCCACATGCTGTAACAAAGACCAGGTGCAGCCAAAAAAAAAAAAAAAAAACAGGCAATGAAGAAGGCAATTATTTATACTTAAGCAAAAAAAGAAAAACCTGCTATTTAATTATTCAAGGAGTACCTATGAATCATTTATAGTGTGCTAGGCACTGTGGTTAAGATATGGGGAAATGGCATCCCTGCCCTCAAGTAAATTAAGTCTGACAAGAAAAGTAAGGATTATTGCTTTGGGATGTTTTATTTATATACAGATCCTAGTTTTACTTTTCTTTATTTCCCTCCACCCCTTGCCCGGCAGAGCAGTCTTAGTTCCCTGACCAGGGATTGAACCTTCACCCCTTGCATTGGAAGCACAGGGTCTTAACCACTGGACCACCAGGGAAGCCCCAGATCCTGATTTTAAAAATATAAACTCAAAAAAAAATATATATATATATAAACTCCTTGAAGGCTAGCGGTTTTGTCTTTTTTTTTTAACCCTCTCTTGATCTGTTTTGTTGACTTAGCATGTAGAATAGTGCCTAGCACAAAATATGCATCATAAATATTTATTGAACTAATTTGAAATTTTGAATTTTTAAACAGCACAATCTCTTTGAGACTAATAAGATAATTAACATGCGACTTTTAGATAGGTTAAGTGAGAAAAGTTCTAAGAAAGCTTGTGTTGGACTTACTGGCGTCAATCTCAATACAAGAGTCCAACATGATTAGTAAAATATCTGTACAATTCTAATTATGTTAATAACCTTTGAGCATTGTATTCCATTTGACCATGTTAAAGTCCCGCTAAAAAAAAACCTGGGAGTGGTGTTAAGTAGACTACTTTTTTCTATTGGCATATTCTGTTGTACATTCTTTTTTTTTTTTTTTGCCACACTGCTCGACTTGTGGGATCTTACTTCCCTGACCAGGGATCAAACCTGCCTTGGAAGCACAGAGTCTGAACCACTGGGCCGCCATGGAAGTCCTTATATACTCTATTTTTAAATGACTAATGTCAGTTAATACTGAAAACTTGACAGGTTAAAAAATTGAAAATACAGTACAAGAGAATCATCCAAAGTAAAAGATGAACATACAAAAGGAAAACAATATGGCTTTCATTAAAGCTGTTTGTGTGGAAACTCTTGAGCATATTTGAGCAAATGTCTTCGAGTATTCCCTTCCCCCACTTTTTAGGATGGGATCAATTTTACCATCTGCTCTTCCAGGTAACTTGGCAGCTGTTGATTAACTAACATTGTTCCCTGAGTTTTGCTGTCACCATAGATGGTTCTGGAACATAAGAACAAAAGATTTGTCAGAATAGCTTTCCTAACACAAGTTTCCTCTAAATTATAGACAGGAGAAAAAAATCAATTTTGACCACCTGGGAAGAATTAAATAAATATTTACATAGTCATAAATCATTCCAGTTTTCTCAGAGCTTATTACTGTGATGTTTTATATATCTAAATGTTTTAAATGTGTAAAGAAAGAGCAATTAAGTAATTTAATACCAACAGAATTTAGACTTCAAATGGGGAAAGAGTGGATCATCTCAGTTGTGGTAAGATACACAGATGCTTCCTGTTGCTCTGTCCAGGACGATGTTAACATTAACCTCAGAGGAGGCCGTTAAGCCAGCCTTGAGCTAGATCTCTGTATGGAGGAAGGAGGGAAGAATTACCTTACTTACAAGTATAAGCAGCAAAGTCAGAGTACGTCATGCAATAATACGATGAGGTGATAAATTATCATTTAATCTCGATAGCATGTGTCCAGTTTTCTAAAATGAAGCTGAGAAATTAGAAGGAAAGAGATGCATGATACCATTCTTAGAAAACTGATGCAAATACCCCATGCAGGTCATTTCTTTTTTTTTTTTTCTCCAATTGGAAGGGGATTTCTATCTTGTATGAATCAAACTGTTCATACAAACTGTGTGTTTTTTTGCTTCTCTCTCTGTTTCTTGAATTCAGGAAACGTCTAAAATGTTAATTCTTTTAAGCCATTGAAAAGATTTTGTGTACTTATACTTTTACATGCTAACTTCTTAATTTGAAATAAAAGTAAAAGGCAAACATCAAAGCAACAACCGCAAAAGCCCCTCCAATGCACTTTGTTGTCCGATTTTTCATTTTCGGATTTCACCCATTAATAATATTTGCTTTCATTAAATCTCTGCCATTACAAAGTCATTACAATGTTGAAGCATACCAAGTCTCCCAAAACACACCAACTCTTCCAAAATTAAGCCATCTTTAAGGCAAATAGAATTGTTAAAAGGCAAACAGTAAGCATCATAACTTACCATTTCAGCTCAGAATCTCAAAGCACACTGCAAATGCTTTTTATGTTACCTAACAATTAGAAAAATAAGTTCTAGAAGTGAATTGCTTACCATTACATGGGGTTGCCCAATTCTACAGAGAAATAGCTTTGGGTATGTTCCGTTGTAATTTTTTTCTGTTAACTAAACTACAGACTTTATTCTGATTTTTGCCAGTTTACCGCTCACTGATGTCCTTTTTCTGTCTCAGATACTCAAATATCCCTTATCTTTCATGACCTCCACACTCTTGAAGAGTACCAGTCTGTCATTTTGTAGAACGTCTCAATCTGAGTCTCTCTATTTCCTCGTGATTAGATGAGGGAATCTGAGACACGGCGTGTCCTTTCGGAGCATGCTGTGAGGGGGGACGTGCTGCTGAGCTATGTTGGGACTGGTTGTGAGGTTTTGTACTGCTGCTGCGACACAGCTCCACAGACCTAGCACCGCAACACAGCGCCCAGTTATCCGGAGGGCGGGGGTCCAGGCAGACTGTGGCGGGTCTCCCAAGGCCAATACCAAGGTGTCAGCTGGGCTGCGTTCTCATCTGAAGCTGGTGGTCCTCTTCCAGCTCATTCAGGTTGTTGGCAGAATCCAGGACGGATGGTTTACCTGCTGATTGGCGGTAGGAATCTCTCTCAGTTCCTGGAAGCCATTCTCAAGTTCTCACCTGCAGCCCCTCCATTTACAAGAGCAGCAGGAGAATTGCCCTCCCTGACAATCCCTCTTACACTTTGCATCTCTGACTTCTAGACCCATATTTACAAGACTCATATGATTAGGTCAGGCAAACCCGTAATCTCCCTGTTTTTAATGTCAGCTGTGTCGCATAATATAGCCTAGTCACAGGATTAAATCCATGGTATTCACAACCTGGAAGATTACGACCGGTGTGTCCCAAGAGTGGGGAAGGAAAGGCAGGGAGTGAACATCTCAGAATTCTGCCTACCACACTATTGCTGTTAGCCTGGTTCCTTGGTATAGCTGGTGTCTTCTGGTTTCTCCATTGTAACCTTAACTGCCTTTCCATTCGTAATTAAAAGATACCTGGAGGGAGGTCATTTGAACTATGTAAACATTTTATTTCTCCTCAAACTTTTCTACACTCACGTTAACTCACCAGTGAAATTGTCCATTCTCTGCCATTTATTTATTTGTTTATCTCATTGCAGATTCATGGATACATATTTTATTTGGGAGGTTATAATCCAACACTGTCATTATTTTGCTGTGCTAATTGTCCCCGCTTTGGCCATTGCAGGCTCTTTCTTTTAGCTCCTGTGCTCTTTCCATGTGCCCTCACAGTTTCTCAGCACTTCTTTACTTTCTAACACTGTGAGACCCTCTAGATTCACCTTGCATTTTTTCCTGCTCAAGCCCTGAAAGAAATTGTTTTTCCACAGATAACTCCAGTTTTAATCCAAGAGAACTAGAAGCACCAGGCTTCCCTGGTGGCTCAGATGGTAAAGAATCTGCCTGCAATTCAGGAGATCTGGGTTGGGAAGATCCCCTGGAATGGCCACCCACTCCAGTATTCTTGCCTGAAGAATCCCATGGACAGAGGAGCCTTGTGGGCTATAATCTATGGGGTCGGAAAAAGTCAGATGTGACTGAGTGACTAACTAGAAGTCACTTCAGTTTGTACTACAAATTAGGCCACAAATTAGTATCTCCACAGGTTAGGTGCAGATTAGTAAATGTATTTCGTTTCCACCTGATATACTCACATGGTGCCACAGATTTGGTGGCTTTAAACAACACAGATGTATTATCTTACAGTCCTCGGGTCAGGGATCTGAAATGGGTTTTAGATCGGGAAGGGCTACATTTCTCTCTGGAGGCTCTAGGCAAGAATCTGCTTCCTTGTCTCTTCCACCTTCTAGAAGTTACTTGCGTTCATTGACTCCTGATTCCTTCCTATGTCTTTATTTATGTATTTACTTTTGGCTGCATCTCGAAGCTTGTAGGATGTTAGCTCCCTGACCAGGGGATGAACCCCATCCTGCAGCAAGAGCACAGAATCTTAACCACTGGACCAGGGAAGTCCCCTTTCCTATGCCTCTAAAGCCAGCAACATAGTGTCTTCCAGTCTCCAATGACTTTTGTCCTGTCCTGCTCTTATTAGGATCTTTCTGCTTACATTATCCACCCAGATAATCCAAAATAATCTCCCTATGTCAAGATCCTTAATTCAGTCACATCTGCAAAATCACTTTTGCCATGTAAGGTAATATTCATGGGTTGGGGAGAGGATTAGAACATGGACATATTTGTGGCCATTATTCTACCTACCTCATGAATATATTTGCACAGACGGGACCATCAGTCCACAAAAATAAGGCAAAAGGAAAATATACCTTTAATAACATCCTTTTTTACTTTTTTCTTCTTAGCCCCGTAAGTCACTTTTTTAAAAACTGCAGTATATTTTGCACATTTGTCCAAATCCTTGGTAAAAGTAGATGTCATTAATCCTCCATTGGTAGGACATCAGTTTTGATTTGTCCTCCAGCAGCCGTGAAGAACTGTTCATCCATCTGTCTCTCCTCCTCCTTCGTTGTTTGTCACCAACAGCACAGATTTTACAGGATCGTACCCAGTTGTAAAAAGCAATGATTATAGTTTCCCACGATGCATTACTCTGCTGTCCAAAGACCTCAGTTTCTATAACATGTATGCACATTATTGGTTGGAAATTACATTGCCAGAGCGAAATGAAAAAAATTAAATGTTCTCTAAATACCCTTGCCTATAACTGTATTTACTTTTTAGTTCATTTATAAGACCAAGGTTTTCCCATTCTTACTATTTTCAATGAGCTGTAATAAAATTTTTGATGTATTTTGTGTAAAAAGCCATTTAACGCTGTCTGTTCTAATACTAAACTATGGATTGGTTGCATACTAAGCTGCAGATAGGCTTCTAGGTATACATCTTTATTCTTTCTTTTTAAAGGATGGAGTAGCAACAGCACCTTACACTCATTAAGCACTTACTCTTGTCCAGTGTTTTACACAGATTAAATTATTTAGTCAAATCTATGAGGCAGGTGTTGCTATCATCATAGCATATGCAACCTCCATATCAATAGGTAATGGTGGGAATTCCCTGGTGGTCCAGTGGTTAGGACTCCGTGCTTTCACTGTGGAGGTTGAGGGTTAATTAACTTAATTCCTGGATGGGGAATTAAGATCCTGTGGCTCGGCCGAAAAAAAAAAAGGGGGAATAGTAATAGAGATGACATGGCTGCTAAGAAGAGGAGCCAAGACTTAAATCTAGGAAACAGATTGTGGAGTTTTCTCTTTTAACAAATCATTTTGTACAGTATCACAGTGTTCTGTTTTTTTTGTTTGTTTTTTTTTAAGGAAGAAAAGGTTGAATATAATGATTTCTCCAAACCCTGCTCTTAACCAGATCATTTTCTCCAAATTGGCATATAGCTGAAAAAGTATAATGTCAAAAGACTGTGATATATACAGTGAACAGAAATTTTAGAAGCAGCCTAAATGCTGCACAGACTTAGTAAATCCAAGTCCTATTGAATGCACATATGATATTACTGCCCAGGACATTTCAGACTCCAGTTCATCATTGCTGCTATTGAAATCATCCCTTTAATTTGATAGCGTGAATCAGGGAGAATGTACCAATAGCTCCCAGCACAGTTACCTAGTTTACCATCAGCAGTTACTTTGCCATGATTGAGGACAACTGCTGTCAAGTTAGACATTTGCTATGATTTGAATGTTAGTGTTTCCTTAACATTCACGTGTTGAAATCCTAAATCCCTAAAGTGATGGACTTAGGAGGTGGCACCTTTGGAAGGCCCTTAAGTTATGAAGCTGGAGGAGACCTCCAGGGTTTCCTAGTACCTTCCACAGTTAAGGACGCAGCGAGGGATGATAGTCTGCACCCTGGAAGAGGGTCTTCACCAGAACTTGACCATGCTGGCTTCTGATCTTGGACTTCCAGCCTCCAGAACTGTAAGAAATAAATTCCTGTTGTTTATCAGCTACCCCGTGTGTGTGGCATTTTGTTATAGCAACCCAAATAGATTAAAACAGTATTATTTCTCCAGTGCTTAGAAAAATCCTGGAAGAAAACTTGGGCAAATAAATTTGGCTGCCTCAAAATAGTCTATTTACATCTAGTCAGAAAGAATGCTCTTCATGTTTACTTTATACATTTCAGTACTTACATATTTCATTTATAGAAACATGTAAATTTTTCTATTCCAGAACACTCAAATCCAAAATATTTTTATGTTGAAGTTCATAGATACTTCTCATACTTTAGTTTTAGAAATCTGTAAGTCTAGACAAATTGGAAAGGGAGAAAATGAATTCAATTTATATCCATGTTTGTACATGTCTTTGAAAATGGATACACTCAGCAAGAAAGAACATTATTCAAGATAGTTGAATGTTTTGGAATAAAATAGATGAAGTATATGAAATGTGATTTATATAGTCTAATAAAATACACATAATCTAAATATATTCAAAATGAATTTATATTATGATCTGAGAGTAAGTTTTGCCAACGTATATAAGACTGTTGTTGTTCAGTCGCTAAGTCGTGTCTGACTCTTGTGCGACCCCATGGACTGTAGCCGCCAGGCTCCTCTGTTCATGGGATTTCCCAGGCAAGAATGCTAGAGTGCCTAGCCATTTCCTTCTCCAGGGCATCTTCCTAACCCAGAGACCTAACCCACATCTCCTGCATTGTAGGAATATTCTTTACCACTGAGCCACCTGGGAAGCCCATATACATGACTACACATGACTAATTTCTACTAGATTGGTAATCAGTTGGAAGTGATTTTCATAAGTAGGCTTGTCTATTAAAGAAATAGAAGATAGTTTCCTGAAGGACCAATAAAAATGTTTATGTACCAATAAAAATGTTTATGTACAATTATGATTAATACTACGTTATCTGTAATAGAAAAGAAATAGGAAAGCCCTAAATACCCCATCAACAGGGAAGCAATATGGCATTGTGGTTAAGAATTGCCTGGATTCAAATTCCATCTCCACAGTTTACTGTGTGATCATGGACACATTATCTCACTCTCCAATTAGTTTGCTTGTGCTCATTCGCTAAAGTAGTGTCTGACTTTTTGCGACCCCAGGGACTGTAGTCCCCAGGCTCCTCTGTCCGTGGGATTTCCCAGGCAAGAACACTGGAGTGAGTTGCCATTTCCTTCTCCAGGGGCTCTTCCCGACTCAAAGATCAAACCCTCATCTGCATTGGCAGGCAGGTTCTTTACCACTGAGCCACCAGGGAAGCCCCATTTGTAAAATGAAGCTAATAAAATTTACTCCACTGGTTTGTTATAGTACTTAGAATAGTTCCTAGTCCATAGTATATACTCAGTACATTTTAGTTATTACTGATAGGGGATTGGGATACATCTTGGTAGAGGCACACAAGGGAATACTAGGTAACTTTTTTTAAAAAGACAGCTAGCTGTATGCATTACTTAACTAGAAGACAGTCTGTTGCCAACTCACTTTGTCTCCCTCTCTTGAAAGCCCTGCAAAAAACTTAGCTAGAGAGGGGCTGAATTTTGTGCATATATATTGAAGAACAGAGAGCAGATTTGGGGGGCCTCTGATGGAAAATAAAATTATTTGGTGGGGGCGTGTTATAGGAGGAGAAAGGGGAGAGGCTTTGGGGCAATGTGGATTGTATATAGAGAAAAGACCTGCCAGCTTTTTTTTTCTATCTAGGCAAAGAAAACATGTTTATTAAAATGCTCATTAGGTGACCGCACTTTGCTGCCAACTTGATGTAAGTAAATAATTCCATTTAGTCTTTGAAGTAACCCTAAGAGGTGGGTGTTACTGCTGGTTGACCACAAAATTATAGAGGTGAAATGGTTTGACTGCCACACCTGGAGCTTAACTATGCTATGCGAAGCTCAAAAGCTGTGTTGACTTCATGACTTCAAGATCCTTTTCTCAACTCAACGCTCTTCACTTCAGTGCCTCCAAGGAAAGCATAAGGTCTTTCATGTAGCAGACCGCATCATCTGGCTTCCATCTGGTCAGAGCTGATTCCCATTTTCCCAAAAGGGCATCTGTCCTTGCTCGCTGTGCTCCTTCTGGCCACTTGACTGACTGCTACGCAGCCCACAGGCCTCCTCACAGTAAGCACTTCCTCTTGGAAGCCTTCCCTGATAGCTCTTGATAGCCTCCCGGTCGGGGCTGTCCCAAACGTGTGTTCCCTGCTGTTCCCAGGGGATTTGTTCTGTCACAGCACTTGCACATATATGCAATCATCAGTGACTCTTCTGCCTTTGCCACTGAAGACAGAGTCAGTCTCCAACACCTGTATAGTCCCCAACCCCTGGGAGTTGCTCCATTAATGTACAGGAACTAGGGATGAATATGATCCCTAGTTATCACTCTCCTTGCGCTAATTTTTTAAATTGAAGTATAGTTAACTTGCAAAATTATGTTATTTTCAGGTGTTCAACAAAGTGATTCACTTATATTATATATATGTATCAGTTCAGTTCAGTTCAGTTCAGTTGCTCAGTCGTGTCCGACTCTGTGCAACCCCATAGATGGCAGCCCACCAGGCTCTGACATCCCTGGGATTCTCCAGGCAAGAACACTGGAGTGGGTCACCATTTCCTTCTCCAGTGCATGAAAGTGAAAAGTGAAAGTGAAGTCGCTCAGTTGTGTCTGACTCTTCGCAACCCCATGGACTGCAGCCTACCAGGCTCATCCGTCCATGGGATTTTCCAGGCAAGAGTACTGGAGTGGGTTGCCATTACCTTCTCCCCAGGCCTCCGTGTCCATCACCAACGCCTGGAGTTTACCCAAACTCATGTCAATTGAGTCAGTGATGCCATCCAACCATCTCATCCTCTGTCGTCCCCTTCTCCTCCTGCCCTCAATCTTTCCAAGCATCAGGGTCTTTTCAGATGAGTCAGCTCTTCGCATCAGGTGACCAAAGTATTGGAGTTTCAGCTTCAACATCAGTCCTTCCAATGAACACCCAGGACTGATCTCCATTGGAATGGACTGGTTGGATCTCCTTGCAGTCCAAGGGACTCTCAAGAATCTTCTCCAACAACACAGTTCAAAAGCATCCATTCTTTGGCACTCAGCTTTCTTTATGGTCCAACTCTCACATCCATACATGACTACTGGAAAAACCGTAGCCTTGACTAGACGGACCTTAGTCGGCAAAGTAATGTCTCTGCTTTTGAATATGCTGTCTAGATTGGTCATAACTTTCCTTCCAAGGAGTAAGCGTCTTTTAATTTCATGGTTGCAATCACTATCTGCAGTGATTTTGGAGCCCCAAAAAATAAAGTCTGGCACTGTTTCCCCATCTACTTCCCATGAAGTGATGGGACCGGATTCCATGATCTTCGTTTTCTGAATGTTGAGCTTTAAGCTAACTTTTTTCCTCTCCTCTTTTACTTTCATCAAGAGGCCTTTTTGCTCCTCTTCACTNTGGGAAGATCCCCTGGAGAAGGAAATGGCAACCCACTCCACTATTCTTGCCTGGAGAATCCCATGGACGGGGGAGCCTGGTGGGCTACAGTCCACGGAGTCGCAAAGAGTTGGATACGACTGAGTGACTTAACTAACTAACTAAGGTGGATTCCTTACAGACTGATCCACCAGGACTATATATTTGTCATATTAGAAATTAAAATCAAGAACATTTAAAATATTTGTCAATGTAATTTAAAATAAATTACATGTTAAGGTAAATTTATGAAAAATATCTGTGTTTTCCAGAACAAAACCATTTAATCAGAAAAATGGTGTTGTTTTACATTTTGCATTTTTAAAATTTATTTACACTTTATATTTTAATATTTGGCTTAACAAAAGACAGCTGGATTCTGTCATCTGCTCTGTTGTGATATCACATGTCTTATGGCTTCTGGAAAACTCCCCTGTATACTTGTGAGAGAATGAGGTAGAAAAATAAATGGTATCTTAGAGTACTATGAACATAGTGTTGATATCATGGCTTCCCCTGAGAACCATTTTGAGAATTACTAAGTAAGATAGACTGAGGGCAAAATAGAGGAATGGCATAATCTCAGAGGTAGGAAAGCATAAAGCATTGTCAGAGAGAGTGGACACCCCAATTTGGTTGTTCTGAAGGATTCATATTGGGGGGCGTGCAAGAGATACGGTTAGAAATGTAGTTGGGAAAATTATGTTATGTCAGTTAAAAAAATACCAGTTTCCTTATTTAATACTGAAATTGTTAGCCTCTACTTTTGGCTTCAGAAAACTTCAGGAAAAGGGTGGTAGAAGAGAAAAGTATAAGGTATGTGGCTGGCAGTATTCCTATTTACTCACTGATTGCTTTTTTTCATTTAATTTGTTTAGGGTCTGCTACATTTCAAGCATCAAGACAAGCACTAGTGATACAAAGATGATAATGACATAGTCTCTACCCTTTTAACAGCTCTCGATCAAGTGGGAGAGTCAGGATATTAAAAGGTAAGTGATTCATCCTTTAAATTGACTGACTTGGAAGTGTAATGAACATGTTGTGATATGGAAAGGAAGTCTTAAAGATTGAAGCCCAAAATACCAACAGCCAGTCATATCGAACCTTGGTGAAAAATACTAGAAGTATGGGGTTGACAAATACAGAGCTAGAATTAATAGAGCACATCTGTGGGAGATGGTCAGATAGTGGTATAGGAGACTTTCTTGAATATATATTCTCTTTTGGAAAGTACAAAATCTTTTGTACAAATGTACAAAATCCCTTTCTCCTAAATCTCTACAGAATATTTCCAGTGCCAGGCCTGGGAGACACCATCAATTATCTTAAAACCCTGCTTCTCTTCATCTGCATCACCTTCTTCAGTCTTTTTGTTCTCCTCTGTGACCCAGTAATTAGTGTAAGAGGAGAAAGAAATTAAGATAATTACAGCAGCTTTTAACCAGCACCGAGAGCACCTTTGCTTGCCCATACAATTATGATTAAATAAGTAAATAAGTAAACTGTCTCCCAGCACCACCTGCAGGGGATGAAGAAGGCTGCAACAGGATTTAGTACTTCTCTGCCGGGGTATCTTCAAGCCAACATTCCTTTATTGAGCATCTATTAAGAGCCTGATTTTAGTAGCTGAGGAGAACACAAAAAGCTTAGTAAGAGATCGTCCATCCACATTCGAAGGAACTTTATTAGAAGTTGCAGATTTTTGTGGTGGTTATCTTGAAAAGAAATAATTTTAAGAGAATCAGTTTTCTTTTGTGCAAATTCAGTAGTAAAGCAACTACTGCATTGCCTTTTTACACTCTCCATTGATGGAGAGCAAGAAAAAATGATGATTTCAAGTTTTAAGTAGTGAAGTAATGAAGTCTGTTTTTTGAATCCCTGTTGAGCTTGTAAATATGATGAGAAAGGTCTGTGTTGCACACAGTTTTATGCAGACCAGTTAAGATTGTTTATTTCTTAATTTAAGGCTATCCCCAGGCAACTGTCTTATGGGATGGTTCTCTGCTGGTCATAGAGGAATCGGATGGAAGTAGACACATGGCTTAATAGAAATTCATAAGTACCCATCTGAAAGAAACTCAGAGTGTATACCAGTAAGAGCCTTTTACTTTCCTTATCAAGTCATGTCCTAGAAGCTAGGAAGAATGAGGTTTCCCAAAGTCCCTAGCCTTTGAGAATCTTACAAACAAGTACAGGATGTCTTCCTGATTTCTGGCATTTAAAATAGAAGCAGAATACATCACATACAAAAGAGGCAATATAGATGAAACAAGTGTTCATTACAAATTTAGAGGAAAGAAAGACTTCTGCTGGGTGAGTGATGACTTCAGTCAGTCCAGGTGCTCAGTCGTGTCCGACTCTTTGAGACCCCATGGACTGCAGCACACCAGGCTTCCCTGTCCATAACCAGCTCCCAGAGCTTACTCAAACTAATGTCCATTGAGTCGGTGATGTCATCCAATCATCTCATCCTCTCTCGTCCCCTTCTCCTGCCTTCAATCTTTCCCAGCATCAGGGTCTTTTCTAATGTCAGCTCTTCACATCAGGNCATAACCAGCTCCCAGAGCTTACTCAAACTAATGTCCATTGAGTCGGTGATGTCATCCAATCATCTCATCCTCTCTCGTCCCCTTCTCCTGCCTTCAATCTTTCCCAGCATCAGGGTCTTTTCTAATGTCAGCTCTTCACATCAGGTGGCCAAAGTACTGGTGCTTCATCATCAGTCCTTCCAATGAATATTCAGGATTGATTTACTTTAGAATTGACTGGTTTGTTCTCTTTGGGAGTCTTCCTTTATATATAGACATGATTTTTAGAGAAAGCAGCTGCAGCCAATCAGCTGTCACCTCTATGACTCACCCCACAGCCCTAGGAAAATGCATACAGGATTTGGGGTAGTCATATTCTGGTGTTTTCAGCTTTTTTTTTTTTTTCTGGCTAGGCATTTGAATGAGTGCAGATTAAGTCCTGAATCAACTCTCCCAATTATACCTCTTTCTAAAATCACACCACAGTTTATAAAAGCAATGACATGGGCTGGTAAGTGAAGTAACTGTCAGAGGTAAGGGGAATCTTGGTATCATGCAGTCCAGTATTTCTCAGAGTGTGGGTCCTTTATCTGCGGAAGAATTTCTTGTTCACTCCCAATGCAAATTTGGCCTCCACATCAGACCTAATCAATTTCAGTCCTTAAGGGTGACATCCCAAAATCTGCATTTTTAACACGCATCTTAAATTGATATGTGTGTTAAGGTTTGGGAAACACTCATGTAGTCAAACTGCATCATATAACAGATGAGGAAATATTATCAGAGAAGTGAAATGATTTAATGAAAGTGACATAGCCCGTCAAAGGCAGAAACTGGATTCAAACTCAAATCTTTTGATTCCCGTGTTAGAAGTTTTTCAGCTATTAATACAAGCAGTTTGTATTTACTTGTAAATTCTCAATAGTCCTCAGTGAAAACAGAATTTATTTGAGTTCTTTGTTCTTTGACACCCCCAAGTTTAATACCAATAATTTACCATTAGTGAGTTCCCAGTACCTGCTAAGTAAGCTGTTACCTTGAAATTTTCGGAACATCAATTATAGAAGCTTGTGGACAAAAGTATTTTGTTATTAATGTCTTGTTACCATTCCATTCTCCATCACTATAATCAAGCAAGATCATTTATCAGCAAGAACGTATGCTCATTTTCCTGAAATCACCGGAGACAACAATAAAAAGTAAAGGGAAAAACCTGCTACTAGTATTAAACAAGAATATCCCACCCTCTGTAACAACATACCATATGGTATTTCCCTACCTTGTTCAGTATTTAACCTAACAATTTATTGCTAGGTGTCTTGGCAGCAAGCTGTGCAAGTTGAAGTGGAATCTGATTGAGGTGAGTTAATTAATGTGGTGGCAGCTTGGAATGTTGTCCAGCTGCCAGTGAGAATTATGTTTGTTTGCCTTTGACCCAAGTGTGAAATGGCTGGCTGTTGATTTCAGAAGTGTGAGTGTACATTTTTACATCTCACACGAATGAATACATTTTTTGTATCCTACACATTTGGGGAAATGCTGAAATTTATTGGGTAATGTTATTTACCACTTGTGTGGCAGAAAGAGAAAGGTGGGATTTTGCCCCAGAGGTTGACTTTGCATCTGTAAAAAAAAGCAAAAGCAGGTGGCAAATAAATCTATAAGCAGGTAAATAAGCCATCTGAAATTAACTCATCTGGGCTAACGTGTTCAGAAATTACTTTAAAAAGGAGGTAAGTAAGATTTGAACCAGAAAAGAATAGCTTTTGATGATGAAAGGATTCTGAAAGCAGAAAACACAATGTTAAACTTTCTTTGAAAGAAATGGTTTTTGGATTTACTATTGACTTACATTTAGACCTTTAATTTTCTCTTCACTGAACACAACCTCTGTTGAAGACATCTTCTCTCTGTGCAATCTTTCTTCCTATCAGTAGCTGATGATAATGATTCCTGTGAAGTGTTTTTGATGTTAAAGGTACTGTGTAGTTTTGACTGGTTGTTGCTGATATGGGCAGGGGTTCTCCAGCTCAAGCAGTCAATAACTGACACTAAACTAACACAGTTCAAGATGCATTCGAAGGAGTGTCAGATAGGATTGTTTCCCTACCACTTTTTTATGTAAAAATACCATTAAGATAAAAGGCCTTGACAAAGTTTACTTTAGTAGATTAAGATAATGAATACTTAAAAATGTAATGTGTACACACATTTCTGTCTTTTATTCCACCATTTGAAGAAATTTAAAATACACTAAAACTAAAGGTGATGGCAGGCAAGAAATGTAAGAGCAAATAATATGAAGAAAAGTTTGCAAACCTAACAAAGCAAGTAATACCAGAACTCCTTTTGATGATTTCCTTAAATTTTGATGTTGTCATGAGAATATTAATAAAACTTAAAAGTGTTCACACTTTTGAAGATGCTAAATGAAACTAGTTTGCAGATAAAAATCTAGCAAAAATAGAATTTTAAAAATAGAAATAGAAAAAAATCCAGTGCAGTTCTTACCTCCTAAAAGCTTTAAGAAAATATGACAGCTTTTGAAACTTTTATTCAGATAATTGAAATGTATTGGAGATTTGGACTTCATTTTATTGGAAGCTGAAGAAAGGTAATCTTTTTGGTCACATGCTAAATAATAGAATATAATGATGTTTCCTCTTTTCCCAAGGGTATTTGATATTACATTATGGTGATTTTTTTCTATACTGAACATTTTTAGTAATAGAAGTTATAATTATGTATAAGGCTATAGTTATCCCCTTGTTACTTAATTTTTTTCTTTATTGATATGGAAATTTCATATATGAGAAATACATTTTATGCCTATCTTTCACATAAAAAGTCAGAAAGAAAAGCTGGTAAGTATTGTACTCTTCAGATTAGAGGGTTATCATATCCTTGACCTTTCAGGCTAAAGTAAGCCTCAGAGTCTTGTTTTAGATTATATTACTGTCAGAGTGAGTAAGAAATCAAACATTTTAATCTAATGTACACCCTCTGGGCATCTCATAAGGTCAGACTTAATCACAGATAACTAGCCTGAGAATGAACTTTTATAAATTATTTAGTTGTTATTGAAAAATTTTTTTAAAAGTTTAGTTTGGCATAGATAAAATGTTTTTCCCTTAAAATTTTATGTTTGTGGTATATTTACAAGTATGTAATGACTGTGAAAGATGCCCTTACACAAAATTTGATTATTTTTCTTACATAAACTTTACATTGACATAGTTAATGTGTTAAATACTTTTGGCCGTATAGAGGTTCAGACTCTGCACTTCCACTGGAAGGGGGCATGGGTTCAATCCCTCGTCATCGAAATGCTACATTTTTAAAATGTGGGTTTTTTAATATTTAAAAATTTTTATTTATTTATTTTTGTTATTTTTTAATATTACATTTTTATTTAGTTATTTTTTGGCCATGCCATGCAGCATGCAGGATCTTAGTTCCCCGATGACGAGGGATTGAACCCATGCCCCCTTCCAGTGGAAGTGCAGAGTCTGAACCTCTATACAGCCAGGGAAGTCCATAAAACGTGTTTTTTTTTTTTAATCAGAATCGTTTAATATTAATGAAAGATCCTCAAATAATTCTAACATCAGGAGATTAAAATAATACTACATTATGTGTTCTCAAAATACTACAGAAAAAAAATGCACCTTCTTTGTACAAAAGGATATATCAATGGGAGATGATATAAATTTAAACAAAATCTGTTCTGTAGCATGGTGAGGTAATTTGTAAGAAGCTTTCACTGTCTCTAGGTAATGAGTCCTGCCTTTACTTCACACCACCTCGTAAGTTCTATGTGTTAACATTTGAGTTATTAAAATGAAATAGATTTAAAAAATTATTTTAGTGAACTTGTTTTCTTAAGTTTTACAAAATCATTTGAATGTTTCTTCATTTTCCCAGGTGCTCTTTTCAGGTATAACTTAATTAGTACAGTAATAGAATCAGGGTTCTTAGAACTTTAGACTTTAAAGAGACTTCAGGCCCCTCAGTCTGTAAAATATAAGGTGAGCAAAGTAATGTCTAGAGATTTTAAGTGACTTAGCTGAAATCATGAAGCAAATCATGGGTAGGGGCTTGAGACTCAGACCTGTAAGTTCAATATACTTCCATCTGCTTTAATTATTGTCCAAAATAGGTATAAGACTATAGCTATATATCTGTATATTTAAACATTCTTTACTGGAGTATAATTGCTTTACAGCACTGTGTTATTTTCTGCTGTACAACAATGTGAATCAATAATACATATACATATATGTTAGTCATTTAGTTGTGTCCGACTCTTTGCGACTCTGTGAACTGTAGCTTTCCAGGCTCCTCTGCCTATGGACTTCTTCAGGCAAGAATACTGGAGTGGGTTGCCATTTCTGTCTCCAGGGGATCTTCCTGACCCAGGTATCGAATCCAGATCTCCCTCACTGGGGGCAGATTCTTCACCGTCTGAGCCACGTGGGAATGTTCCCTGCCTTTGAACCTCAGTCCCACTGCCTGGCCCCCACCATCTTACACCTCTAGCTCATCACAAAGCACCAAGCTGAGCGCCCTGCTTCCTACTTTTTAAGAACAATTTTAAATTTATAAGAAAATTCTGAATATAGTTCAGAGAGTTCTCATACCTCATACCCAGAGCCTTCCTGTTATTAATGTCATACATTAGTATGGTTACATTTGTTACAATCAATGAACCCTTATCAGTCAATTATCATTAATTAAAGTCCATACATTTTCAGATTGCCTTAGTTTTTACCTGATGTCCTGTTTCTGTTTCAGGATCCCATCCAGGATTCCACATTACATTTGGTTGTCATGTCTCCTAATGCTTTTCTTGGCGGCGAGTTTCTGAGATGTTCCCTGTTTCAATGACCTTAGACAGTTTTGAGGAGCATTGTCAGATATTTAGTAGAATGCTCCTCAACTGCAGAGTCTTTACCAGCTAAGCTACCAGGGAAACCCTCCTCAGTTGAGCTTTGTCTGATATTTTCTTATAATTAGATTGGTTATAGAGTTTTGGAAGAAAGACCACAGAGATAAAGTGCCATTTTCATCAATCTTATCAAGGGTACGTACTATCAACATAACCTATCTCTGTTGGTATTGACCTTAACCAGAGCTGGTAGTCTTGTCAGATTTTTCCACCAGAGTTACTCTGCCCCACCCTTTTTCACCTTTTCATACTGTACTCTTTGAAAGTTTACACTATGTTCAGTCCCTGCTTAAAGACAGAGAAATTATGCTCCATCTTCTTGGGTATATGCATAAATTGTTTGAAATTCTTCTGCAAATGAGATTTGTTTCCCTCATTAATTTACAAATTCATTCAATTATTTATTAAAATACCCCTGTTGAAGGGAGGTATTTATGCATTAGATTACAATTCTACTATTGTATTTAGATTTTTGCTCAAATTGTTCCAGATTTGGCCATTAGGAGCTCTTGCAATTGGCTCCTATATTCTTTTGACATACCCCAACACTCTGTATGGGCTTCTCAGGTGGCTCTAGCAGTAAAAGAATCTGCCTGTCAATGCAAGAGTTGCCAGAGATGCAGGTTCAATCCCTGGGTCAGGAAGATACCCTGGATAAGGAAAGGACAACCCACTCCAGTATTTGTGCCTGGAAAATTCCACAGATGCGCCTGGTAGGCTACAGTCCACAGGGTCACAAAGAGTCAGACGCAACTGAGCGACTCAGCACACTTCACTCTGTATGTGTGTGTGTTGTGTGTGTATCACTTCCTTACTCTCTGGCACCACAGGATGCTCCATGCTCATCTTAAATATTTCCTGCCAGAGTCTTAAAATTAGCCACATTTCCAAGGAGCTCTGGGTCCTTTTATTGGAGAATAGTTTCAGAGAATAGGAGGTAGGCACTGGGTATGAATATTGCTACTGGTGTGTGCAGCTATAGCCTCTCAACTGACAAAGCATGGAAATAACTGTGCATGCACATACACATAGCTGTAAATATTTACATAACCAACTGCATCTGTGTTAGGCCAAACATGGGTTCATACTATATATTTTTAAAAGTTCTTTCTTTTGTTTTTTAAAATTAATTTTTTTATTGAAGAATAATTGCTTTACAGAATTTTGCTGTTTTCTGTCAAACCTCAACATGAATTTTGTATTGTCAGTTCAGTTTAGTCATTCAGTCGTGTCTGACTCTTTGAGACCCCATGAATCACAGCACGCCAGACCTCCCTGTCCATCACCAACTCCTGGAGTTTGCTCAAACTCACGCCCATTGAGTCGGTGATGTCATCCAACCATCACATCCTCTGTCATCCCCTTCTCCTCCTGTCTTCAATCTTTCCCAGCATCAGGGTCTTTTCCAATGAGTCAGCTCTTCGCATCAAGGTGGCCAAAGTATTGGAGCTTCAGCTTCAGCATCAGTCCTTCCAATGAATATCCGGGACTGATTTCCTTTAGGATTGACTGGTCTGATCTCCTTGCTGCAGTCCAAGGAACTCTCAAGAGTCTTCAACACCACAGTTCAAAAGCATCAATTCTTTGGTGTTCAGCCTTCTTTATGGTCCAACTGTTGCATCCATACATGACTACTGGAAAAACCATAGCTCAGATTAGACGGACGTTTGTTGGCAAAGTAATGTCTCTGCTTTTTAATATGCTAGGTTTGTCATAGCTTTTCTTCCAAGGAGCAAGCATCCTTTAATTTCATGGCTGCAGTCACCATCTGCAGTGATTTGGAGCCCAAGAAAATAAAGTCTGTCACTGCTTCCATTTATATTGTAAATATACAGTAAATTCTTTTTTGAGGTAAAGTTATTAATACCTAGCATAAAATTAATAATTTTAAAGTGTACAATTTAGTGACAGTGTGTTAACAGTCATGCCACCACCAACTCTATTCAGCAAGTTCTTCATTATCCTAAGAGAAAACCTCATAATCATTAAGCAGTCACTTCTCATTCTTCTCGGTCTTAGCTCCTGACAAGCTGTCTCTATGGTACCCATTCTTAATATTTCTTATAAACTAGACCATATAACATGTTATCTTTTGTGTTCTTTCACTTAGCATGTTTCTGAGGTCCACTCATGTTGTAGCTTGTATCAGAACATCATTCTTTTTAATGACTGAACAATATTTCATTATGTGTATATATCACATCTTATTTGTTCATATGTTGATGGACATTTGGGTTGCTTCCATCTTTTAGCTATTGTGAATAACACTTCTGTGAATGCGTGAGTGCCAAGTTACTTCAGTCATATCCAACTCTTGCGGCCTTATGGACTGTAGCATGCCAGGCTCCTTGAATGTATGTAGGTTACTAAAGTGTGATGATAGACTTTTAGTTTTAATTTTTTAGCTCTAAAAATCAGTGTAAGCATTTTTTTTTGTATTTTGCACTCTTAAACAGCATTTTTAAAACAAGTAGTAGTTTAAAATCAGAAACTGTTGCTTTAGTTGATATCAAAATAAACCACTTTATTGACTATGCCAAAGCTTTTGACTGTGTGGACCACAATAATCTGTGGAAAATTCTGAGAGAGATGGGAATACCAGACCACCTGACTTGCCTCTTGAGAAACCTATATGCAGGTCTGGAAGCAACAGTTAGCTCCCGGTCTTGTTTTTGCTGACTGTATAGAGCTTCTCCATCTTTGGCTGCAAAGAATATAATCAATCTGATTTCGGTGTTGACCATCTGGTGATGTCCATGTGTAGAGTCTTCTCTTGTGTTGTTGGAAGAGGGTGTTTGCTATGACCACTGCATTTTCTTGGCAAAACTCTATTAGTCTTTGCCCTGCCTCATTCCGCATTCCAAGGCCAAATTTGCCTGTTACTACAGGTGTTTCTTGACTTTCTAGTTTAGCATTCCAGTTGCCTATAATGAAGAGGACATCTTTTTTGGGTGTTAGTTCTACAAGGTCTTGTAGGTCTTCATAGAAATCTTCAACTTCAGCTTCTTCAGCATTACTGGTTGCGGCATAGACTTGGATTACTGTGATATTGAATGGTTTGCCTTGGAAACAAACAGAGATGATTCTGTTGTTTTTGAGATTGCATCCAAGTACTGCATTTCGGACCCTTTTGTTGACCATGATGGCTACTCCATTTCTTCTAAGGGATTCCTGCCCACAGTAGTAGATATAATGGTCATCTGAGTTAAATTCACCCATTCCAGTCCATTTTCCAATCAGTTCGCTGATTCCTAGAATATTGATGTTCACTCTTGCCATCTCCTGTTTGACCACTTTTGATTTGCCTTGATTCATGGACCTGACATTCCAGGTTCCTATGCAATATTGCTCTTTATAGCATCGGACCTTGTTTCTATCACCAGTCACATCCACAGCTGGGTATTGTTTTTGGTTTGGCTCCATTCCTTCATTCTTTCTGGAGTTATTTCTCCACTGATCTCCAGTAGCATGTTGGGCACCTACTGACCTGGGGAGTTCCTCGTTCAGTATCCTATTATTTTGCCTTTTCATACTGTTCATGGGGTTCTCAAGGCAAGAATACTGAAGTGGTTTGCCATTCCCTTCTCCAGTGGACCACATTCTGTCAGACCTCTCCACCATGACTGCCTGTTTTGGGTTGGCCCGGGGGCATGGCTTAGTTTCATTGAGTTAGACAGTTTATATGTTAAGATGTTAAGACAATTTATATGTTTATATGTTAAGACCCTCACTATTTTGTGAGTGCAGAATCTAAGCTGTCTTCTTAATCACATTTTAAAAATATTAGTAATTTTGTTTAGTCTCTAAGCATATCCAACTGTTATGACCCCATGGACCATACCCTGCCAGTCTCCACTGTCCATGGTATTCTCCAGGCAAGAATAGTAGAGTGGGTTGCAGTGCCCACCTCTGGGGATCTTCCTGACCCAGGGAGCAGCTCTTTAACACTTGCGCCACCTTAGAATACACATATATGTTTCTGTTTCAATCTCTGTTTTAAATACTTTGGAAGTATCTACTCAGGGGTGAAACTGATGAGTCTTGTGGTAATTCCATGTTCAATATTTTGAAAAATTTGCCATATTGTTTCCCACAGCAGCTGCACCAGTTTACAGTTCCAGTAGCAATGTACAAGCGTTTCGATTTTTCCATATTCTCGTCAATACTTGGAAAAGGCCATGGCACCCTACTCCAGTACTCTTGCCTGGGAAATCCCATGGACGGAGGAGCCTGGAAGGCTGCAGTCCATGGGGTTGTGACTGAGTGACTTCACTTTCACTTTTCACTTTCTTGCATTGGAGAAGGAAATGGCAACCCACTCCAGTGTTCTTGCCTAGAGAATCCCAGGGACGGGGGAGCCTGCGTAGGCTGTTGTCTATGGGATCACACAGAGTCGGACACGACTGAAGTGACTTAGCGGCAGCAGCAGCAGCATCAATACTTGTTATTTTTTCTTTTTAAAATTATACCTACACTAGTTGATGTGAAGATGTATCTTGTTATGTTTTTGATTTACATTTCCCTAATGACTAATGATGCTGAGCATCTTTTCATGTGCTTATTGGCCTTTCGTATATTTTCTTTGGAGAAATGACTTTTCAAGTGCTTTGTGCATTTAAAAATTGGGTTGTTGGTCTTTCTGTTGGGTTCTAAGAGTTCTTTGTATATTCTGGATTTTAAATCCTATCAGATTTATTATTATTATTCTGTAGGTTTTCTTTTGACTCTCTTGATAGTGTTCTCTTACACACAAACATTTTAAATTTTAATGAAGTTCCATTTATGTATTTTTTTCTCTTTTTCACCTGTGCTTGCCAAAAGTGTCATTTAAGAAGCCAGTCACATCCAAGGCTGTGTAGATTTGCCTCTGTACTTTCTTCTACGAGTTTTATAGTTTAGCTCTTAACTGTAAGTCTTTGATCTGTGATGTTGAGCATATTTTCGTGTGTTTGTTAGCCATCTGTATGTCTTTGGAGAAATGTCTATTTAGTTATTTGGCCCATTTTTTGATTGGGTCATTTATTTTTCTGGAATTGAGCTGCATGAGTTGCTTGTATATTTTTGAGATTAGTTGTTTGTCATTTGCTTCATTTGCTATTATTTTCTCCCATTCCAAAGGCTGTCTTTTCACCTTGCTTATAGTTTCCTTTGTTGTGCAGAAGTTTTAGTTTTAATTAGGTCCCATTTGTTTTTTTTCACTTTTATTTCCAGTATTCTGGGAGGTGGGTCATAGAGGATCCTGCTGTGATTTATGTCGGAGAGTGTTTTGCCTGTGTTCTCCTCTAGGAGTTTTATAGATTCTGGTCTTACATTTAGATCTTTCATTCATTTTGAGTTTATTTTTGTGTATGGTGTTAGATACTCAACATCACTCATTATCAGAGAAATGCAAATCAAGACCACAATGAGGTGCCATTTCACACCAGTCAGAATGGCTGCGATCCAAAAGTCTACAAGCAATAAATGCTGGAGAGGGTGTAGAGAAAAGGGAACCCTCTTACACTGTTGGTGGGAATGCAAACTA
>SJYV01000422.1:575564-597935 GCA_006410875.1 Neotragus pygmaeus | reverse complement strand
TGCTTCTGTTAGGTCCAGACCATTTCTGTCCTTTATCGAGCCCATCTTTGCATGAAATGTTCCCTTGGCATCTCTAATTTTCTTGAAGAGATCTCAAGTCTTTCCCATTCTGTTGTTTTCCTCTATTTCTTTGCATTGATCGCTGAGGAAGGCTTTCCTATCTCTCCTTGATATTCTTTGGAACTCTGCATTCAGATGCTTATATCTTTCCTTTTCTCCTTTGCTTTTTGCCTCTCTTCTTTTCACAGCTATTTGTAAGGCCTCCCCAGACAGCCATTTTGCTTTTTTGCATTCTTTTCCATGGGGATGGTCTTGATCCCTGTCTCCTGTACAGTGTCACAAACCTCATTCCATAGTTCATCAGGCACTCTATCAGATCTAGGCCCTTAAATCTATTTCACACTTCCACTGTATAGTCATAAAGGACTTGATTTAGGTCATACCTGAATGGTCTAGCAGTTTTCCCTACTTTCTTCAATTTAAGTCTGAATTTGGTAATAAGGAGTTCATGATTGGAGCCACAGTCAGCTCCTGGTCTTGTTTTTGTTGACTATATAGAGGTTCCCCATCTTTGGCTGCAAAGAATATAATCAATCTGATTTCGGTGTTGACCATCTGGTGATGTCCATGTGTAGTTGTAGTAAATAATCTCTAAAGATTATTGTTGATCACAAAATGGCTGACCATAGATTCCTAGAAGGATCCTGTAGGCATTCAGTTTAAACTTGAAGTTATTACTGATGGTAGGTTTGTCATACTTAATTGAATTAGATTTATACTCAGACACAATTCTCCAGTTATAGTCCCGATTGCAAAATAAGATTCCCATTGACTTTTTGGCCATAATCACTTTGCCACTGAAAGTAAAGAAACCAATAAAAGTATTGCTGATAAATTCTCTCTGGTCAAGAAGAACACATCATTTAAAGGGTATTTTTATTTCTGTTAGAAAAGTATAGACTAGTAATTTGATGACTAAAGATAAATCAAAAAGAAATATAAAGGACTTCCTCAGATTCCCATAAAAAATATAGAACATTCAGAATAATGCCTACCAATAATATTCCAGGAGGACAAGCAACCACAATTCATCTTCATCAGTTCATTTGCTGTGTGCTGTGCTTAGTTATTCAGTCGTGTCTGACTCTTTGCAACCCCATGAACTGTAGCCTGGCAGGCTCCTCTGTTGGGCTTGAATACTGGCAGTGGAGAGGGTTGAATACTGGCAAGAATCTGCAGTGAGTTGCCATGTCCACCTCCAGGGGATTCTCCCAACCCAGGGATCAAACCCAGGTCTCCCGCATTGCAGACAGATGCCTTACCATCTGAGCCACCAGAAAAGCCCAAGAATACTGGAGTGGGTAGCCTAACCCTTCTCCAGGGAAACTTCCCAACCCAGGAATGGAACTGAGGTCTCCTGCATTGCAGGTGGATTCTTTTCCTGTTGAACTACCAGTTAATTTTGTCTGCATAATTAATTCTTGTTTTGATGAAACTTTATTCTGCTTTCATAAAGTCATCTCCTTCTAGATTATAAATGTGCTCAGTCACTCAGTTGTGTCAAACTGTTTGTGAACCCATGAACTGTAGCCCACCAGGATCCTCTGCCCATGAGATTTTTCAGGCTAGAATACTGGAGTGAGTTGCCATTTCCTCCTCCAGGGGATCTTCCTGACCCAGGGAGCAAACTCACATCTCCTGAGTATCCTACATTGCCAGGCTGAATCTTTACTTCTGAGCCAGCTGGGAAGCCCCTAGATTATAAATAGTCCTGACAATATTATTTGTCTCCAGGAGCTGTTGACAATTGTCTAAGCAATGTTCATTTGGGATCCTCCACATAAATGGTTAAGACTACCTAGCAGAGTTCTTTACACAAAACTCATGAACTGCCCATCTAAACTGAAGATTCAATTTCTATCCTATAGCTTATGAAATAGACTGCTAGCAGGCATAAGAGGAAAGTAAACCACTTGCTGATGACAATAATGTAAGTCACAGTAACTCATAATATGAGAATGAAGGAAAGGAAAATTTTCTATCAGAGTACACCATACATAAGTATTTCATAACGATCTGACCAATGTTTGTCCTGTAAGAAAGAACATATTATATGCATTGAATAGTCTCCAGGTCCTTCAATCTATTCTGGAAAAAAATGCAATCTAAAATATATATTTCTATTATTAACCCTTCATCTGAACAAAATTGACCTGGAGAAGGATGGTCTTCATTTTTTGTGAAATGTTGAATATTTGATTTGTGTTGTGCTATTTCAAAAATATTATGCAGACTTACAGTTTCTGGTCCAGCATTTGAGAAGCTTGAAAGTTTCCACTCTATCCTAAGAACAAGCAAAAAGCTTAACAAACAAAAATCAACAATTCTCCTAAATCTCTAAAAGAAGTAATGTCATAGAGCAAATGGGTGCCCACAAGATTAGAGCTGGACAAGCAAATACAGAGAATCACAACACACTGGCTGAGAAACCCATGAGAAGAAACCTCCACAAAATCTTGGACAGGATAGGGAAACCGGAACTATAATCAATAAATTATGGCAACTCATTGTAGCAAGTCTGTAGCAAGTTATACATATATAACACAAAATAATGGGGTTCAGTTCAGTTCAGTCATGTCTGATTCCTTGTGACCCCGTGAACTGCAGCACGCCAGGCCTCCCTGTCTATAACCAACTCCTGCAGTATATCCAAACTCACATCCATCGAGTCGGTGATGCCATCCAACCATCTTATCCTCTGTCGTCCCCTTCTCCTTCTGCCCTCAATCTTTACCAGCATCAGGGTCTTTTCAAAAGAGTCAGCTCTTCACATCAGGTGGNTTTTCTGGCTGCAATAATCATTCCCTCTCCTGTGAGCCTACCATACCTTTTCAAACCTTATTTATATTCTGCCTTAAATAGACTCTACTTTTCAGTGTGTATTTAGTAATCAGCAAGGCTAGTATCTCCTTAAAGTCCAGATCAGCTGGGCATCACTCATCTCCAAGATTATGTAGAAGTGCTAGACACTATTCATATCTTTTTCTATTCAGACATCATTTATCTTGACTTCTCCAGCCCAGGTGACATTTTCCTTTTCTGAACTTCTTTGGCACCTTCAGACTGCAGCGCAATCCTTTTATTGCTCTCTAATAGTATCTTGAACAAAAAGCAAATTCAACCAGCAATCTCCAGAACAGTCTTCATAGAAACAAATAATCACTATGAATGAATTACATGAAAGAAGTGAGATGGCCTACCTTTAAATATTTTGAAAATATCTTGGTTACAATTTATGCACTGTCAAAGGCCTTTCATATTCCAGGTTCTGTGTTAGGAAGTGAAGCAAATACAAAGATGAGAAAAATATCCTGCATCTCCAGGGGCTCAGAGTCTAATGAGAAAGCTTCAAAAGAAATACTGGAACTGGTTCTTAAGAGTAGTAAGTGTTCACTTGTTAGTAAAAGAAAAAGAGAGAAATTAATAAGATTAAAGATCTGGAGTTTGGGAGGGCATTACTCATTCTAATTAATGCACTGCACATATTCCTTAAATAAAGATCTTTTTAAATTCTTCTCTCAACGCACATTTTCTCATTTTATTCTGGATTTCTTGTTTCACTTTCATGAAAGAAATGAATGAGAAAAATCACTAGCCCCCGAAATTCCTCATCCATGACAAGCGTTTTTGTAAGCACTTAAGAGTACTTTGTAATAGGGAGAAAAAGGAGGTGCAGAGAGCCCAGAGAGGTTGTTAGGTAAGTCTCAACCTCCATGGGAGAAAGGTTGCATTGTTACCAGGTTCAATCAGGCCCCCACCTGCTGTGGTACACTGAGAATCTTAATCCAACAAATTACTTTAAAATACCCAATCAATGGTGCCACCAAAGCAGAATGCATTATAGATCATAAAAAGAGCCAAGCAGAGAGAACAAAACAGCTTTTTCACACTGGGCACCTCTAAGATGCTGCACCTTTTGACATCTGTTTGCCAAAGGCTTGGCCAAGTTTGAAATCTGGTGATTATTCTATTCAGCATCCAGTGNGTCGTGTCCGACTCTGTGCGACCCCATAGACAGCAGCCCACCAGGCTCCGTCCGCCATCCCTGGGATTCTCAAGGCAAGAACGCTGGAGTGGGTTACCGTTTCCTTCTCCAATGCGTGAAAGTGAAGTCACTCAGTCCTATCCTACTCTTTGCGACCCCATGGACTGCAGCCCACCAGGCTCCTCCATCCATGGGATTTTCCAGGCAAGAGTGCTGGAGTGGGTTGCCATTGCCTTCTCCGAATATATATACACTACTATGTATAAAACAGATTACTAATGAGAACTGACTATATAGCATAGGGAACTCTAATCAATGCTCTGTGGTGACCTAAATGGAAAGGAAATCCAAAACAGAGGGTTTATTTGTGAACATATAGCTGATTCTATATATGTACTTTACTGTACAGCAGAAAGTAACACAATATTGTAAAGCAAGTATACTCCAATTGGAAAAAAAAAAAAAAAGACCAAGTTGCCTCAGTTTAAAAAAAAAAAAAGCGGAAAAAAGCAAAAAAATATTTGGGCTTTATTTTTCTTGGCAGGGCAAATTGAGATTAATGAAATTTAATCATGCTTTATTGCTCCTTTTAGATTTCCAACATTATCCCAGGGCTTCCCAGCAGCAAAGTAGATTGCTTCTGTTCTAGAACAAAGGGACAAGGTCACCCTAACCCTCGGAACACAAGGAAAATCCCCAAGTCTTCAAAGAGTTTAAAGATCTCCATAGACTCAGCTCTTGTCCTAGTTCTTGTCCTCGTGATTTGCCACTTTTTTTTAAATTCATAAAATAATTTACATTAATTACAGTACATTTTCTAGCAGAGAGGTTACTTACCCCACTGAAGAATATAGTAAATCCTGTAAAGTGGAAATGGAATAGAAGACACTGAAAAACTACACTTTGGGTTCTACTATTGTACTCAGACTGTGATATTAAATATATTACTTGAGGAACATTACTCCATCTGGCCTAGTACTTACTCAATCTATAGCAACCCAGACTGGACAATCTGTGAGGAAGCTCACAAAGGCTCATTTCCTCCTATACATAGCCTTTATGCCCCCAAAATCATCTCAGTTACGGGTGCTAATGTTCTTGGGTTATATTTAAAAGCTTAAAGAATTTGAGCCAAAGGAAAGGGTCTTCATTCTGTTATATATGACAGGAGACTTACCAACTCTATACTGGATACAAAAGCAGTTGTGTTGTGGTAACTAATGAGAAAACAGGTATAGATTAATTGGTATGTTATAGAAGCTTCACTTTATAATTCATTACAGTCTTTTTTTCCTGGGTATCTCCTTCTTCACTACTGCAGTAGGTATCATAGGGCTTGTCTCCCAATGTCTATTCTTGTGGTTGTTTTAATCATTTTACCCTCCTCCTCTCGAGGTAGGGTGTATGCTTTCTTCCTTTGAACCTGGGTGGGCTCCGAGACTGGCTTGACCAGTAAAGCACAGTGAAATGATGCTATAGTTTCCGAAGCTGTCATAAAAAGCCTTGCAGCTTCCTCCTTGGCCTCTAGGAACACTATGGTTCTTGGAACTCTGAACCACCCTGTGAGTACATCTGTCCTGGGACTGTCGTGCTGAATGCTCTGGAAGATAACCCCCCTGAACCTGTCCTTCCATCATTCCAGCCCAGGAGCCAAGCATGTAAGTGAAGATGCTACCTGGGGATTTAGGGAGCCAAGCATGTAAGTGAAGATGCTACCTGGGGATTTAGGGAGCCAAGCATGTAAGTGAAGATGCTATCTGGGAATTTAAGGTGCTTCAGCCAGAGCTTCTCTAGCCCCCAGCTCTTTGAGTCATCCCCCAATACTCTAGTGCCCCAGCTGAGGTTCCATCTTGCTGTGCCCTTTCTACATTTTGGACCTATGGAATCTCACGAGTATAATAAAAGATTGTTGTTTTACACCACTTAAGTTTTGGGGTGGTTTGTTAGACAGTTAAAGATAACTGGAACATCTCTTGGAATCTATTTTAGTTGAAAAATGGCTGTTGAGCTAAAGGCTGTATTTTCCAGCGTCTGCTCCTGCAGGTGAGTGTGGTAATGAGTCTTGCCTGTGGTGTGTGAGTGGAAGTGATGCAATTTCCAAGTCATGTCAATAAAATGTTAGTGCTGGTCCTCCACTTGCCCTCCCTCACTGCTTCTTGTTGACCGAGATATAGTGATAATTGAAGCAGCTATGTAGGATCCACAGATATTCCAGAAGGCTGTAACAGACTGAATTCCCCAGGGAGCACATACTGAGCAGAATTCAATGTGCAAAACACTCATTAAATAGTTCCATGGGGATCAACACCCGTAAAGAAGGGGAAGAAGGCAGAAGTGGGCAGAGGGCAAAGTTAAACTGCAATGCAGGGCCAATGACATCCTCAGTCAGGCCCATAGAAAACCTGGATGCTTAAAAGAGCCCTTCACATTTGTCCTCCACTAGGTCTAGATGGTCAGGCCTTTATAATCCCACAAGTCAGTTATTAGATTTGGGTGTCCCTAGGCTTTGCCTCGGAGAAGGCAATGGTACCCCACACCAGTACTCATGCCTGGAAAATCCCATGAATGGAGGAGCCTGGTGGGCTGCAGTCCATGCAGTCGCTGAGTCGGACACGACTGAGTGACTTCACTTTCACTTTTCACTTTCATGTATTGGAGAATGAAATGGCAACCCACTCGTGTTCTTGCCTGGAAAATCCCAAGGACGGGGAAGCCCGGTGGACTGCCATCTATGGGGTCGCAGAGTCAGACACGACTGAAGCGACTTAGCAGCAGCAGGCTTTGCCTAGATGTAATCATAGTGTACTAGCTCATTTATTTGGCTATGTTGATTCTCATGGGCTCTTTAGTTGTGGCACGTGGTCTTAGGTGCCCCACAGCATGTGGGGTCTTAGTTCCCCAACCAGGGATAGAACCCAAGTCCCCTGCATTGCAAGGTGGATTCTATTAACCACCAGGGAAATCCCTGTACTATTTCTACATAACAAAATAACAGAAAATTTAATGGTTCAAAACAAGTATTTATTAGCTTATAATTTCTGTGTCAGGAATCCAGAAATGTATGGGGTTGCAATTAAACTGTTGGCTAGGGCTACAGTCTGGAGAAGGCAACGGCATCCCACTCCAGTACTCTTGCCTGGAAACTCCCATGGATGGAGGAGCGTGGTAGGCTGCAGTCCATGGGGTCGCTGAGTCAGACACGACTGAGCAACTTCACTTTCACTTTTCACTTTCATGCACTGGAGAAGGAAATGGCAACCCACTCCAGTGTTCTTGCCTGGAGAATCCCAGGGATGGCAGAGCCCAATGGGCTGCCGACTGTGGGGTCGCACAGAGTCGGACACAACTGAAGCGACTTAGCAGCAACTTAGCAGCAGGGCTGCAGTCATCTCAATTGGCAGCCAAGATTCAGCTCACTTATAAATTGTGGCTGGAAGGCTTCTTCCTTACCACACGAGATCTCTCTGTAGGCTAAGTATCCTCCAAGATGGCAGGTAGTGATCTGAGAGGGAGAGAATCCGAGCAAACCCAAGACCAAAATCACAGATTAAGTTTAAAAATAAAACCAAAACCTAATCACAAGACAAACACCCCTACTCATTAGAAGTAAATCAGGAAGTCTGGCCCCCACTCAAGGAGAGATGACGACAAATTGGAGGGAATCCCAGGAGGCAGGGATCACTGGGGCCATCTTAGAGGCTGCCAAGCACACAGAGGATACATACAATTTTGTATCCTATTTTTAGCTTTCATCAACTTAAAAGTTTTGTTTTGCCACTCTTCAATTATGTTTTAAAAAAGGATAAAAGCAATATATTCTTATTGTAAAAATCTTCAAATATTCAAGTGATAGAAATGTACTGTCTTCTTTTTTTGCCATATGGCATGTGGGATCAAACTTGCAACCCCTGTAGTGGAAGCAGAGTCTTAACTGGTGAACCATCAGGGAAGTTCTGACAATCCTTTTCTTTAAGCTGTTTCCTCAACTAGTTCAACTACCCTGAGGTAGTTGCATCTAAGATACTTTTCACACATAATAAACATGTATGTATGCTTACAATACATACAATAAAAATGTGTGTATGTCTCTGGTAGTCCTAGTACTTATTACATCTCACACAGCAGATACTCTGCAAATGCTAAATAAATGGAGTTGAATTGAAGGCTTTGAGATGTTACTGAACTAGGAATCAGACGGCTGGTTCAAATCACAAAACCTCTCCCTAATTTATCCTTATTCTCTTTGGCCTCCAATTCCATAATTATCAAACACATGTGTAATCCTAGATTTTTTCCTATAGTCCTTTCCAGATTTGAAAATGCATGTCTAAGAAGGAAATGGCTCAGAAGGTAAACAAATCCGTCTGCAACACGGAAGACCCTGGGTAATCCGTGGGTAGGGAAGATACCCTATAGAAGGAAATGACAACCCACTCCAATATTCTTGCCTGGAGAATCCCTGCACAGAGGGTCCTTGAGGGCTGCAGTCCATGGGGTTGCAAAGAGCCAGACACCACTAAGTGATTAACACTTCACTTTCACTTTCTTTCAAGAAGGAAATTGTTATTCATCTTATGATCTCTTTACAAACCAATTCAAGTTAAATATTATAATCACTAGTCCTAGACCATGCATTTTACCCTATTTCTCAATGCCCACATATATTTTTCATTTTAAAAATTATACAGATGTCAAAGATTCTGATCATCAATCACAGTTTGAAGATCAGTTTCAGGTAATTAAATCTTTAATCTTTTTGGTTTCAAAAAGTCTCTATCAAGGTTCATTTTTTTCACAAGTACTTGTTTCCAAAAGTTGGGTCACTCACAAACCTACATTCTAGCTATAATGTAGGATTAGCCTTACATAATGTCCTAAAAAATTGTCATGCATATCATTTATTTCTGCTTGGACTCTTTCCCAGCCACACTGGGTCTTTGGTAACAGGCGTTTGTAATGATTTTGCTAGTGACTTTTTAACAGTGGTCATGAATGATGTTGTTAATGTTAAAAAAAAAAAAAACCTTACCTCTTACCACTGCTTTGGTTGCTAAGTTGCCTCAGTTCTTCTCTCCTTGGGAACTTGAATCATGATGGAGTTAATTTGTTTTGGTAACAATAAAGCTGACAGTTTATATTAGCCAAAGGCTTATGCCAGCAAAAAAAATCCTCCTGTCCCCTGCTACGCACATCAATGGCTCTCACACTCCTTCTGTTCCCTTTCTATTAGCATATAGTTTTCCCTCTTCTGATAGCACTGCTTTATCTTTTTGCTTTCAGAGTAATCTCTTTTAAGGGTTAGATAGAATTCAACAGATTCAGTAAGTCTTATTCTAATAAAAAGTCCATCAAAATCTGCAGAATTCTGCGTAACAAATTAATCTTCACAACCCTGGTGCAGTTTGTTGTAGCAGTATTCTGTTGACTCGATTGACCTTGGATAAGTCATTCAATTAAATTATAAGTCATTCTCTTGAATTAAATAGTTTTCTTTAGGAAAACAGAAGCTAGAGGTTTTATTAGGCTTGGCTTTCCCTCACACTTGACAGAACTGAGTTTTTCTCTTGGTTCACTTAGAATGGGGACTTTAAGGACTCCCATGGATGGTTAGTTGCAACTTCCTGAAACTCAGCAAAATTTTGAACACACCCTTTCCCTATAATGATGGTTCTCAGTTATTAACCACACTGAACATTTACTATATGTCAAGAAATAGCCTAAGAAAGTTTTAGAGGCTAACTTAATCCTCATTACAACACTGTGAGGTTCAAAGTAGGTACAATCATTAGAATTTTTATCATTTTACAGATGATGAAACAATCTTCAAATTTTCTAAGTTTCAACATTTCCAAAGTTGAACAAGATCTGTCTGACCTGGCAAGAAATGATGTTTAAAAAACTCAGCAACAAACAATAGTAAATTATTGCATACTGAGTATTAATGCTTTTTATTAATGTATTCATTATAATACAATTCACAATAAATTTGAGGGGCATTCTGTACGGAGTTAAGGCTTTTAAGATTTTTCCTGTATATCTATTAATTGCCCACAACATTTTTTGAGGCAAAATGGAACAGTAAAAATACCTCTAAACATTCTTACCTTGTCTTTAACTGGGTAAAAATGGGCAAGTTATTTGATATTTCTTGGGTCTTAATACCGATTGTTAGCATGACTTTAACTAGACATAATGTCCTTGAAGCTCTGATGGCACGTATTAGTGGTCTTCTCTAAATGGTATTATTGCAGGGTCTTTCCAGATTGCCATCTTCACCTAAAAGGACTTGGCCTTGATTCTTTGCAGTTTTCTCATTGTTGACTCCCTCATTGCTTACAATCAAAATTCTATCAACAGTGTTATTCTTATCTATATGCATTTTTCTTCTATCCGGATCCATTCTTTAGAAAGTCTTGCAACCATCTTCAATGTTTATGCTCATGATAACCTTAATATGGGCTCTTCCCTGGCGGCTCAGATGGTAAAGAATTTGCTTGCAATGTGAGAGAAGGGAGAAGGAAATGCTACCCACTCCAGTATTCTTGCCCGGAGAATTCCAAGGACAAAGGAGCCTGGTGGGCTATCCAGTCCATGGGGGAACAAAGAGACGACATAACTGAGTGACTAACACTTCCACTTTTCAACCTTAGTATTTTGTATTAAGTGACTGATAGGTGCACATGGGACAGACTTTCCTATTTACTTTATGCAAAACCAATAAGTTTAATGAGGACTACTTAGCCCAGACAAGATATTCTTTATGAAACTGTAAGTTCAACACATGCTGCCTAGAAGGCAGCCCTAGGATCCTGGACCATCTTAGTCATATCACCATTTCTCCATCTGAATGCAACATTCCCTCACCAAGAATCCTATGAAGTCTATACTCATTCACTGAAGAGTATTGTGTAAAATAAAAAACCGAAAGGTGTTTGCCCCTGTGAGGTCAGCAACAGGCTAAAGAGTAAAGAAGGTAGAGAGAGAGAAGGAGTTTGTATTAAATTCAAAGTCTTTTAGGAAGAAATTATATTTCAGGCAACTGAGAATTTAAAACAAAGTACACAACTTTATGACTGAAATGAATAAAATAATTCTGAAAAAGCTGTTATGGATGACAAATTCTGAGCAATTTTTGAAGATGACAAACTATATTCTAAAAATTTTACCTTTTCTCATTTCAGTAAAATTGCAACCTATAGTTGGGCTAATATATCTCTGGTGAAAGCAAAAAGAAATAAAGATTATAAAACAAATGATTTTGAACATAAGATTTCAAAAAAAGTTAATACAGCATTAGATCACCTCGTAGATTAATTATAAGTTTTTTACTTTTTTTTGGACAATTGAAAATTATGAAAGCTGTTAGTTTTGTCTTTTAATACTGGAATAATTTAGTTGACTTAAATACTACAGATGGTGTTAATATAATAAATATGGAACATCAATGAGAACCTAAATTATATTTCTTGAGACCTCACTCATTCCAAGGGATGTGTGTGCAATCTATTATACAAAGAAAAAAATCACATAAATCACCATGACATTATATTGTATAAACAGATGTTAAAAAAAAAAAAGAAAAATGTGTTATCCATTAAGCTTCTCAATACCAATTCTTAGAGGTAACAACCTATGGAATTTGTATTAATGAGAGGAAGTTATGTCCAACACTTAAGGACAATGGGCTTTGAATTTGAAGTCAGAGAACCAGGTTTGATTCTATGACTTTTTTTGCTGTGGACTCAGGCAAACTATCCAGTATCTCTGGGCTTCAGTTTCTTCATCTGTAATATGAGATAATACTGTCTCACACGGATTAACAAGGTCAAAACAAGATGATGCATGTAAAACCAGAGTGCTTAGTACACAGAAAATCCTGAATAATCATTAAGCTATTATTACTATGATTATTATTAGAGTTGTTCAAGATACATACCTGATGTATGATTATATATATTTTTTCTATTTACCCAGTTTGACAGAATACTTAAGTCTTTTCTTTAGCACTAGAACAGGAGCAATGGAAGCTATTCTTATTTTATCTGCCTTAAAAGCATAAGTGATCAATGAAAATAAAAAAATTCATATTTTAAGGACTTTCTTATGTCACAAAGATTATCAGTGCTTTTACATGAAAAGTCCTCTATATAATGTTTATTAAACTATTTAACATTTACATTCAACACATAATTGTTTTGAAACAAAGTTCTCTTACAACTGCGATATAATGTTCAAATAAAGCATGGTACAACCTTAAATATTACATCAAGATTATTGTTTAAAGAGATACACCATCAAGAGATCGTGCCAACATAACTGTCCATTAACTAGCTGGGCCTTAGTAGATGTTTCAGCATATGGATGGTTCCTCTACTGCATGGGCACCCTCTGTCACAGCTTTGACACATTTAGCCATTGTCTGTGAGGCTCTGCTAATTGAATCTGAAAAATATCAAGAAAATGTGCATTTTGATAATATAACTTCAACAGAGGCACATAGTAAAACTTTCCTATTACGCATATTCAGGAACAACAAATAACAAAAGGACTATAAATGTCTATGTAACAATATGTAAATATTGTAAAAATCAACTGATAAATTCAGAATATAAGCCCCATAACAGCTAAATGGTTTTAATAAGTACCCATAGGAATGATTAAATAATTATATATAGCCATACAAAGGGCTAGTATGCAATCATTAAGAATATTATAGAAAAGTGTTGAATTAACAACAGAAAAAGAACATGCATATACACTGTTATTGAAAAAAAGGTTACAGAACAGTGTACTAAAATCCATAAATCATACACTTTATGGGTGAATTTTATGGTTTGTGAATTATATTTTGATAAAACCGTATAAACCCTCCCTCCCAGAGTAAATGAATAATCTCATTTATATTTAAATAAATATATGTGTATATCCCTGGTTGACTGGCCAAAATGTTAAACATAAATATAGTTATTTCTGGGATGGTAGTGTTTTTTCCTTGTTATGGTGGTCTTAGGTAAGTATTCTACAATGAACATAACTTTTACAATGTAACTAAAAATCCTACCAAAAACAATCTTGGATACAAACTGTACCAAAAAGTTAAAAATATCTGCTTTTAGACAGAAAATTGTTTTAAAATGTCTATCAACTACCTCATAACCTAGATGTTCTATCATGTATTATAAAATCTATAGGTTAGTCTGCATTCCTTAAGAATATTCTTAACAATTTATATCAGAAGCACCATTTAACATGTTTCACATTTTAGTGTTTTGATTCTTCTACTGTAATTCTCAGAAAAAATCTTCATTTTTTTGTCACTCAGAAAATTATCTCCATATTGCTGTATAGTAATTCTACATATAATAGTAAAAGTTTATATTTAAAATCTGCTAATTCTTACTGGATTTTCAAACTCTATTTATATTTCAGAAAGAAAGGAAATTAGAGTAAAATCAGAATATACAGTTATATTAGTTCGATATTTGAAAAATCTTATGAGAGTAGACATATCAAATACTACCACTAGCAGGTGAGAATCATAACACTAAATTAGGTGATGATATTCCTTCCCACCTTCCATTCATGGCAGTCATGCTAACAACTACATACCTGTCATGTAGAAGTCTTTTATTGTTAGCTGAGGTGGAACAAGTGGATCAGCAAGAAGCTGCTGGTTCACTAGCTGCAAAAAAAGGAATAAGAGATCAGTAATAGTACTGAAAACTAGTACTGCTACACCAGAGGATATATTATTATGAAAACTGCAAAGAGATAAGTTTTTACCTTGGAAAGCTCACTTGCTTGCTGGAAATAATTAGCTCCTTCAACATCATCATATCGAACAAGATTAGGAGAGACTTCTTCCAATCTGTTTCTCACTTGATCCAGAGTATCATATGGAAGAGTCATACCTGCAATCTATAATGTAACAGGTTCCAAAGCATTAATACTTAGAAATTTCAAATAATACATCACTGCAACTATGGTAAAATAAGGCAGTACTAGTATGAAAAATATACTGGTGTCCACTCGCATGTATATTAAGCAAGTGGCAGTAGGAAAAATATACTGGTGTCCACTCGCATGTATATTAAGCAAGTGGCTAAGTGAGGAATACTAGAATATTCTTCTAATTCATAAGTAGCTTCAACACATTAGTAATTTATTTTTAGAAAACAGAATGATTATGAAATAAATGCTTTACTAAATCTGAATATTTCAGCTAACCTGTTATTGCTCATATACAAGGTTTATAGACAACTATATTATTACTTTAAATCTCATATGATGCTTCTTTTTATAATAAGAGTTGAGTCTTTTAAGGCAAAAGACAAGTCAAAAATAAAAAACACCAGTTTCAAATTCCCATTTTCTTTTTCTTTTTTGCCAAGTCACACAGCTTGTGGGATTTCAGTTCTCTGACCAGGGATTAAACCAGTGCCTTCGGCAGTGAAAACGCAGAGTCCTAACCACTGGACCACCAGGGAATTCCCCAAGCCTGTTTGGGGTTTCTTATGTTTCTCCCACAGATTGTTTAAATCATCTCTGCATTTCAGACTTGCATCCCCCTTGACTCTGGAAATCATTCTGACAAGCTAACATGTCAAACATCCTACTAGCAGCATCACTAAGGACAAATACCTCAGAAAGGGCTCTTATAATTTTCCAGTCTTCTCTTGCAAAGCCAGGCGGCGTCACTGCTACTTTTGTCTGCTGAGCTCGGCCCTCGGTATTGACATAAGTAGCAGACTTCTCTGTGTAAGCAGCGCCAGGGAGAATAACATCAGCTATAGGAGCTCCCACGTCGCCATGATGTCCTGTGAAAAAGACAGAAAATGGAAAACCACATTTTAGCACAAAACTGATTACGTATTAAACATGAACACAGTAGATATCATTTTAAAATCCCATTTTATGAAGTGTTTAAAAATTTATTGTTAAAAAATTAAAACAATACAGTATTGAGTATATGGAATAAAAATTAAAGCCCAGTGGGTCCACAGTTAAACTCCCTTCTCTAAAAAAAGGTACTGTTAAAGCCTTTGGTATGTATCTTACCAGATCAATTTTTGCAAATACAAAAATACATAATACCACACATACACATCTAATGGGCAACCAGGTATATTATCTCACTTGATGGTTACAAAGTGGAAATGCTCAGATGTCTGCTAGTGAGATAAACGGAAATGGTGCAGGAATAAGAAGTGTGTGATAGGGGCATGATGGGAATACTACTAAAAAGAGCATGAAGAGAAGATTACAGAAAACAGTATGCTAAAGACTGTCACTCATTAACTAAAGTGTGGGAAGAAAAGAGGAACTTTGGTTAAGTGAAAGGAAGCTATAGAACAATATATAAACTTTGATCTCATTTACGTACTTTTGTATATGTATAAAAATATGTATGAAGCATGCATATCTAAAACATCATCAATGATTATCCCTGGATAGAACTAGGCCAGGATTTTAGTTTATGCATTTTGGTTTATCAAACAAAATATTACATAATCCTTTTATGTGGCATGGCAATAAAAAGCCTATTATAAATTAGTGTTGTTTCTGTATAAAACAAGGTTTCCCTGGTAGCTCAGCTGGTAAAGAATCCACATACAATGCAGGACACCCCAGTTCGATTCCTGGGTTGGAAAGACCCTCTGCAGAAGGGATAGACTACCCACTCCAGTACTCTTGGGCTTCTCAGGTGGTTTAGGAGGTAAAGAATCCGTCTGCAATGCAGGAGACCTGGGCTTGATCCCAGGGTTGGGGAAGATCCCCTGGAGGAGGGCATGGCAACCCACTACAGTACTCTTGTCTGGAAAATCCCCATGAACAGAGGAACCTGGCGGGCTACAGTCCATGGGGCTGCAAAGATTCAGACACAAATGAGCATGCATACACAAAGTGCAAAATTTAACAAAGGACTCATGATTTTAAAATTTTTACAGTTTATATAAAAGTGCTAGCTCTTTAATATAGAATCACACTAAATATTATTTGAAAAACTGAATTTAATGCTATATAATACTTCATAATTTAAATTAGTTACTGGGGGCATTAGGTTTCTTTCAATTCTTTGTTATTAAATAATGTAAGGTGATAATTCTTAACAGCAACAGCAACTATGTAACTAATAAAGTCTATTTTAAAAAATATAAAATCTATAAAAATACATATTGTTTTGAAACTGGTAAGCGTATAGGGAAATTCTCAAATGGAAAATATTACTACACTAAATATACTGCCATGCAGTTTCTAATATACAAAATGTACTATTCTCTTCTGTTTCTAATGTCACAGATGCTACTAACCTTGATAAACAATGAAACAATCCTTTGGCAAATCCTGTCGAGTGATACAACCTCCATCTGCTCCCAGGAGAAACAGCATTTTAGGAGGATTCTTCCGAATTGCTTCCACCCCAGGCTTATAGCCAAGATCCAAAGCAGCTACTTGGCTCGCAATCCTGTAAAACAATTATGGGATTTCAGCGTACTTGCTGTTTTCATTATAAAAAATTGAATGTGATTCTTGAATAATAACAAGTCTTTTTTTTCTGTTCAATGCTGTCAAAGATCTTCCCTCATTTTTTTTACCCACGTGAAATAAATGTCAAAATCAGAAAAAGCAGTCTTTCACTGTTTTAAGAATGCCAAACAAAGAAATAAGATGTTGAGGACACTGTTTCTTCATGACATGATACTTAATGGAGTAATTCAGGAAACTATTTTCCTGTGGTCATGTATGGATGTGAGAGTTGGACTGTTAAGAAGGCTGAGCGCCCAAGAATTGATGCTTTTGAACTGTGGTGTTGGAGAAGACTCTTGAGAGTCCCTTGGACTGCAAGGAGATCCAACCAGTCCATTCTGAAGGAGATCAACCCTGGGATTTCTTTGGAAGGAATGATGCTAAAGCTGGAACTCCAGTACTTTGGCCACCTCATGAGAAGAGTTGACTCATTGGAAAAGACTCTGATGCTGGGAGGGATTGGGGGCAGGAGGAGAAGGGGATGACAGAGGATGAGATGGCTAGATGGCATCACAGACTCAAAGGACGTGAGTCTGAGTGAACTCCGGGAGATGGTGATGAACAGGGAGGCCTGGCGTGCTGCAGTTCATGGGGTCGCAAAGAGTCGGACACGACTGAGCGGCTAAACTGAACTGATGCCAACCACAATTGTCTTAAGTTGATTTTTATTCAATATAGCAAGACTTGATGAGTCAAAGACAATCATTAGAGAAAAATTAGAAGACTTTGAAAACCTAAAAGGAAAATTTAGACACCACTCATAAAACTGTAATTTAGAGAAAACTATAATTAGTACATTGGTGTATGTCCTTATGGAAGTTTTTCAATGAATATATAATGTTACACAAGCAGATAAAAGTCTTTTAAAGAAGTTTAAAGTAACTATACTTTGAACATTTGGGAGTTTTTGCTCTAGTTAGGTATTATCAATTTTCTTTATAGAAATAGTAGCCATTTTGAGAACCTACTATGAATAAAGCTAGCTAATCTGTACCTGTTAAGAGAGGAGGGCAGATCAAACAAACTCCCACTAGATGCTGCTTGCTCTGTAAAACTCTCTAATAGGATATCAAAAGAATAAAATACATTGAGAATATTTAACAAAGGAAATGTTAAGATTTATATGATGAAAATTACAAAACTCCGAAGGAAATTAAAGACCATAACAAATGGAAAGACATCCTATATTCATGGATTGGAAGACTTAATGTTGTGAAGATGGCATTACTCCCCAAACTGATTTATAGATTTAATGCAATCCCTATCAAAACTGACAGCAGAGTCCTCTGCAGAAACTGACAAGCTGATCCTAAAAGTCACATGGAATGCAAAGTGAAAGTGAAGTGAAAGTCACTCAGTCATGTCCGACTCTTTGCAACCCCATGGACTATACATTTCATGGAATTCTCCAGACCAAGATCTTGGAGTGAGTAGCCTTTCCCTTCTCCAGGGGATCTTCCCAACTCAGGGATCAAACCCAGGTTTTCTGCATTGCAAGCAGATTCTTTACCAGCTGAGCCACAAGGAAAGTCCAATGCAATGCAATGGAATGCAAAGGACCCTGAAAAACCAAGTCTATCTTAAAAATGAACAAAGTCAGAAAACTCAGACTTCCTAAAATCAATTTCAAAACTTAACTCCTCTTGCCTCTCCACCTATACAGTATTTTTTTTTAAACATCTGTCATTCTGAGCCTTAATGTGTCACAAAGATCTGAGCAGAGACTCACACTAACTCATGACAGAGCCCACCTCATCTTGGAAAACAAAGTGGGTAACGTAAGTTTGCCTCCGAGAGAATGATGAGTAAAAAAATGTTTACATGATGACCTATGATGCCAAATTAATCTATTAAGAGGGGAAATTAACACTGAAATGAATGTTTAAGAATGCATTTGAACACTTTTAAAATAACACAATTTGCTTATCGTGGAGTGTTTATTTTATTGCTGTTTAGTTGCCCAGTCACATGCCACCCTTTGTGACCCCATAGATTCTCCAGGCAAAAATACTGGAGTGCAGTGCCGTTTCCTTTCTCTTGGAAGGTCTTCCCAACCCAGGGATTGAACCTGCACCTCCTGTTTGCATCTCCTGCATTGCAGGCAGATTCTTTACTACTGAGCAACTGGGGAAGCCCACTTAAGTGTTTACCCTCAATCTTTAAACAAATCTGAAAATTCAAAAAGTAACACTTAAGGTAGAAAGAATTGTGTGAAATGGGAAACTCGTTCACTAATGCAAATTCCTACAATCTTCCTAAAATAAGTTGGAAATATGCATTAAAAACCTCAAAAATGTTTATCCTGTTCACTGTAATAGTTCTACTTTCAGAATAATTCTACTTTATATTTATAAAGAATTTATAATCACAGGAGGAAATTCTTATTTCAATTTTTGAACCCAGTATATTAACATGATACAAATTTTTAAGATTTTTTTCCTAGCACTTACCACAATTTGGATATTTTAAATATTATTTATTATCTTGGGTTCTTCTCATACAAAATACAAGTTGCTATTTCNTTTATAATCACAGGAGGAAATTCTTATTTCAATTTTTGAACCCAGTATATTAACATGATACAAATTTTTAAGATTTTTTTCCTAGCACTTACCACAATTTGGATATTTTAAATATTATTTATTATCTTGGGTTCTTCTCATACAAAATACAAGTTGCTATTTCACATCTGCTACTGAGATAATGTCACTAAATATTAATTTGTTTTAAAAATAAATGTGACAGTGTACAGCAACACATATACACACAATTACAGATTACAAAACAACTATGCAACTTACCTATGAAGGATATTCATAACTTTCCAATCACCAGTAACACCACTACTTGTCCGAATCTTTTGAGCAATGTTGGAAACAGCTGCAAGAATTGCTGCACCATCATTTCTTTGGAGTGCAGAACTGCCTAAAACCACCATTGGTTTTTTAGCTTCCTGTAGGACCTATTTTTAAAAAGAACTTTGAATTAAAAAAAAATTAGAAGAACTAAATCTAACCAAATTTGTATCTACAATATGCTGTCTCAAGCTTTAGTTCTAAGATGAACATCGTGATTTGCTAGTCAACATATGGATATACATAAAAACCGGATTTACTCAAAAACCTCTCGCCAATGCTACTGTGAAATAGCTAAATAAGTATTAGATAAAATAGTTTCAGTAAGGAAGCAATGGGAATAAAACTTTCTCCAAGCCAGGCTTCAGCAATACGTGAAGTGTGAACTTCCTGATGTTCAAGCCGGTTTTAGAAAAGGCAGAGGAACCAGAGATCAAATTGCCAACAATCACTGGATCATGGAAAAAGCAAGANCATGATTATCTGGGTCATGAAGATCTTTTTTGTACAGTTCTTCCGTGTATTCTTGCCACCTCTTCTTAATATCTTCTGCTTCTGTTAGGTCCATACCATTTCTGTCCTTTATCGAGCCCATCTGTGCATGAAATGTTCCCTTGGTATCTCTAATTTTCTTGAAGAGATCCCTAGTCTTAAAGTTTGAAATATTGTGAGAGTTACCAAAATATGACACAGAGACACAAAGTGAGAAAATGCTGTTGGAAAACAGCACTGAAAGACCAACAGCTGCCATAAACTTTAAATTTGCAAAAAACAGACTATATCTGAAAAGTACAATAAAGCAAAGTATAACAAAATAAGGTAAGTCTGCACACACCAAGTAAAGTCAATGAATTAACTTGCTGTGTTAGAATGCTAACTCTAAGCTAGCTATAAACAAATACTTTAATTTTAGAATAAGTGATGTTTTTATTTTGCCATATTACACAGGAGAGTCCTAATTATCTGTTAAGATCATTTAAATAAAAGTTCATAAAAAAGAAACTACATCATTCATATTTATTGTCTATTGACAAGGAAGTATGGATCCAGCTCCTCCAAAAATATTAATAAATGTGGTGACCATATATTCTGGTTTGTCGGAGACAGTAGGGGTTTTTATCTGTCACCCTTAAATAATAAATCCCCTTTCTATTCTCAACATTGTCCCAGTTTAGACAATCAACTATATGGTTGAGCTATTACAAGTCTCTAAGATATAAAAAGACAGAGAGGCATTTTACAAAACAACTGGCCTGTAGTCTTCAAAAAAAAAAATGTCAAAATGAAAAAAATTATGGAAAAAATTCAGTGAAATTTAAGCACAAATAGATAATAATACTATATCAATACTAAATTCTTGATTAAATAAAGACTCAAATTCTTAAATGGAAAATGTCCTTGTCCTCAGGAAACCCACATAAATTTGCTTAGTTTGGGATTAAAAGGGCATCATGTATACAACCTACTTTCAAATGATTATGTTCACACAAATATATAGACGGAGAAAAAAGAAAAAAATATAAACATTAGCATCGATTAATCTGGGTGAATACTACACAAACATGGGTAAACAAAGTTGAGTTATTTCAAACTAAAAAGATTTAAAAAATGATCAGCAGGGAAGAAGTGGGAAATGCAGCTGTTAGAAACTGCCCTTCAATTATCTTTTAGAATCTCACTCCCACTATTAGGAATCAGCTAAGACAGTCATTTTTCATATATAAAACAAATTATCATGTAAATGTTTTTAAAACCCAGAATATTGTTACTAACCTCTTTCGAATTCTAGCATTAAATAGTGGTGCCTCAAAACGTGGATTTGTACCAACTAGAAGGACAACATCTGCCTCCTCTACACCAGCGATTGTAGTATTAAGAAGATAATTGGAACGTAGATCTGTGCTAGAAACACAAAATATAAAATCCAACTTTACTTTAAGGTTAATACAGACTGACAATCCATGAAATACTCTGTCATTAAACCCATGGCAAAAAAATTTTGAAGTAGTCTTAAACTGCATCAAAGGTTCAAATACTTTATTAATAATTAGACTTTCTAATAGCTCCTGGTTTGACTTTGGTCTATATGTGAAAATAACCAGTAGGTATGTTGGAGTATCCAAGTTGTCACATGTAAGTCACTGATGCCACAGATGTGTTGGTTTAAACACAACCTATAAACAGAAGGAAAAAAGAAAGAAAGAAAACAAAACACCTAGATCCTAGCCTCAAATTTCTCACCCAGCTCCTGTGGTGGGGAAGACCTCTTCAGTGCACAGGGTGTCAGAATCCACTCTATTAAGTAAATCCTTGAGAGCTATGAGGGCTTCAGCATCCACCAAGCCACCTGCAATTGCTGCCACATCGTTGCCTTGAAAACTCTGCAACTAGAAATGGATGAAAAGGCTATCACCAAGAAATCTTCGTTCAGAAAAAGACCACAATGACTCATTCAAAAAACAAAACAATAACATCATTTTCAAGTAAAATAAAGGCAACAAACTTCTGACAAAAAAGCTTTTCACACTAATTATTAGTCTGAAAGTGAGAAGCAGAGTGTATGTGGGGCCAAGGATAACAACATCTACTTGTAATAAAGTTGTTTGTTTTAAATTAGCAACAAAAGGCCTCAAAATGAGGTCAAGATGATGAAGACTTCAGAGTTATATAGTTAAATACAATCTTCTGAAGCATCTGCCATTCCTTCAAGCCCTTTATGTATCTTGCTCTGGCAAGCCTGTTCATGGCTCATCTACTGAAGAGACCATCAAAAGCATTCTTCATTTCTGGTAGTGTTTTTGATGCCTCACATTTGTCTTTTGTTTTTTTTCCTTAGAATTTCCATCTCTCTGCTAACATTGTTCACCCATTTTTGTATGCGGTCTTCTCTTTCCAATAGTCTTTAACATGTTAGTCGTAGTTTAAAAAATACCTGGTCTGATA
>SJYV01000422.1:561961-575458 GCA_006410875.1 Neotragus pygmaeus | reverse complement strand
GCTATGGTTTTTCCAGTGGTCGTGTATAGATGTGAGAGCTGGATTGTGAAGAAGGCTGAGCGCCAAAGAATTGATGCTTTTGAACTGTGGTGTTGGAGAAGACTCTTGAGAGTCCCTTGGACTGCAAGGAGATCCAACCAGTCCATTCTGAAGGAGATTAGCCCTGGGATTTCTTTGGAGGGAATTATGCTGAGGCTGAAAGTCCAGTACTTTGGCCACCTCATACGAAGAGTTGACTCACTGGAAAAGACTCTGATGCTGGGAGGGATTGGGGGCAGGAGAAGGGGACGACAGAGGATGAGACGGCTGGATGGCATCACGGACTCGATGGACGTGAGTCTGAGTGAACTCCAGGAGTTGGTGATGGACAGGGAGGCCTGGTGTGCTGCGATTCATGGGGTCGCAAGGAGTCGGACACGACTGAGCGACCGAACTGAACTGAATCCTGGTAAGAAGAAACAAGTGAAGAGAAACAATAACCCCTCTTCATTAGAAAGATGTTCCCTGTGGGACTTTGCTGGTGGTCCAGTGTCTAAAACTCTGTGCTCCCAATGCAGGGGGCCTGGGTTCAATCCCTGGTCAGGGAACTAGATCCCACATGCCACAACAAAAGAGCCTACATGCTGCAACAAAGATAGAAGATCCTGCGTGCCATAATGAAGTCCTGGTACAGCCCCCCAAAAAAAGAGATGTGTCTTGGAAACCACAAATACAGTTACTCTATATTTCAGTTTTTTACCATTCCAGCTACACGAGAGAGTGCATCCTCCCAGGTGGTATGTGTTAAAAGTCCCTTTTCATCTCTGACCATCGGTTCGGTAAGTCTTTGACGTTTTAACCCATCATAGGCAAATCTAGATAACAGAAATTAAACCATTTGTGGAATCTTTCTAAAAAGGCAACTATAATTTTCAAATTTAAAATCTAAAAGAAATGTTAAATACAATGTTGGTTAAAGGTCAAACAGAACAATAAATACATGGATACAAATAATTATTCTAGATTTCTTTGGAGATAAATTATTTTACAAACATTATCTGAAACTCAAATGCCACCTAAAATGTCTGAGTTCTTATCATTTATTTTCAGCTACCCAAAGAAGCTTAAAATTACAGTACGTTTGGTAGCTGAGAAAGCCAAATCATTTATAAAACCTGAGAATCTCTAGATATTTCATCAAAATTTTGTTATGCAAACTCAAACTTATATTTAGCTTCTATCCTCCAATGAAAAAGAGACAAACTGAAATAGATTAAGTATCTTAATTTACTTCAATTTCTCCATCTAGGAGAAAAAAAGATATTTCTCAAAATGAAAACCAGTAAATATGAAAGCCACTAATATACCTAGGATTATTATTGTCAGTTTTGTCCAATTCGCTATATAGCCTAACAATCCAGATTTCAATAGTCTATAAACAGTAATTTGCAAATATAAAAGACTGTTCCTTAAAATGAAAATTATTATAAAATTCCTTTAAATCAACTGCAAAAGTTAAAGGAAAAAAACACAGCATATACCTGGTTTTATCAGAGATCCACTCTTCATTGATGTCTTCATGCATCCTTGGCAAAATCCTCATTACCTCTCCAGTTCTTGTGCTGACCACAATATTACTTCCAACTGCATCCATTACATCAATGGATTCTGTCTTTCTAAGAAAATAAACACATATATTTACTAGTTGATTTTGAGAATAAACGGACAAAGTTTCTGTTACCTGGTTTACCAAAATCAAAAAACTTTACATATCCTTTCCTTTCCTTACATATATACACACACACTCTCATATCTGAGCAGACCATAACACAAAAACAGAAGCGAGTTATCTAAAACAGTTATCTAGTAATCTGAAACAGAAGCCAGTTGCCAAGGCTGTAAATAGCCAAACTGTGAAAACTTGACGATCAAAATAAATTTTTGGGAATGGCTGATTAAGGAGCTTGACAAATCCTCCCTCCAAAAGCAAAAATAAAGCTAGACAAAACTGACAAAGGTAACCAACTCAGCTCTCTGGAGAGCTAACAAAAGCAAAAACATCATGTGAAGGTTTTATGTTTAGAGGAACTGCTGAACTTCCAGAAAGAATGGTGGAAACCAGTGGCGTTCTGGCTTGGGACTATTCTTATTGCCCTTCTCACCACCTTGATCTGGAGGTTCTGGTAGGATGGGGCAAGCTATGAAGATAAGGGATTTTTTCTTGCAGACAAAGACTCACTTGATTTGGAGAAATGGGAAAAGTTGTCTGTAGAAGTGATACCTTGGAGGTCACTGAGCTGAGGAAAGTCAAGGACCTACTAGCATGAGGCTGCAGTCACAGTCAGGGTAAGCATTCCTAGTGGAGGCTGCACAAATGTGCAGCTGAGACCAGACAGCCCAGGCTATTCACACTCTACTGGACAACACAGAGACCCAAAAGACCTATTGTAAACTACAAGTTGGGCAGACTTGAAAACAGCCTGAACTCTGAATATGCTTTTCTATCCACACACAAGGGCAACCTACATGACTCAGTGGTAAAAGAACCTGCCTGCAATGTAGGAGATGCAGGTTCAATTCCTGGGTCAGAAAGATCCCATGGAGAAGGAAATGGCATACCACTCTTGCCCATATTCTTGCCTGGGAAATTCCATGGACAGAGGAGCCTGGCGGGCAACAGTCTATGGGGTCCCTAAAGAGTCAGACACAACTTAGCAACTAAACAGGAACAACAATCCACATACAGATCCACTGGCAGAGGATGGAAACTTTACTGGCTCAAAGAATTTGAGCATGATAATTATCTGACTACTAAGCTATACAGACAGAGAAGCAACTCCTAAGAAGCCCTGCTTTAAAATAAAAACAAAAATATTAAAATGTTCAATGAAAGAAGCAAAGTCATATTTAAAGATGAAAGGGAAGAACTTCCCTGGTGGCGCAGTGGTTAAGACTCTGAGCTCCCAATGCAGTGGACCTAGGTTCAATCCCTGGTCAGGGAACTAGATCCCACATGCCACAACTAAAGATCCTGCATGCCACAACTAAGACCTGGCACAGCCAAATAAACAAATAAAAATAACTATTAAAAAAAAAAGATTAAAGGGAAATATAAAACCATGAATCAACAAGTGAAGATTCCCAGTGAGGATACAAAAATAAAAAAGAAAAAGAAAGAAACAGAAATTCTGGAGTTGGAAAGGGTAACTGTAATAAAAAGCTGACTGTAGCAGTTGAATAGAAGATTTGGGATGGTAAAAGAATGAACTTGATATGATACGTCGACAGAACCCATCCAATCTGAAGAACAAAGAGAAAAAAGGTTTAAGAAAAATGAAGTGTCTCAGAGACCTATAGCACATTAAATATACCATCATATGTATTATGGAGAGGAGAAAAAACTCTCTACTTAACTTTTCAGTTATGTACTGTCTTTTTTATACATAAATACATGGTTCAAAGCCTGGAATTTTAAGATGCTCCCATATACTCTGGTAGGAGTTTAAAATTAGAGGGCAATTTAATATGTTTCTTGAACCTGAAAAGTATTCAAATTTATTTCAATGATCTATTTAATTTCTTAGTTTAATCAGAAGAATCAGAGATAGAATCAGAGAAAATGTAAATATATTTATCACAGATTTGTAATTATATAGAAATAGAAATAAACTAAAGGTCTAATAAGAACTGATTAAATAATATATGATATGTATACATGGTTCAAAGTTTAATATACAATGAGAGGAAACTATAAATCAACACAGTCTTACTCTTTGGAAGAAGTAAATAATTTTGTGATTAAGTACTCTGGAATTAATTTCCAAGGAAACAACAATTGACTTGCACAGGCTCATCCTGTCTGTCTAACATCTTACATTCCAGTAAAAGGGTTTTACTTTAAGCAAACAAAAACTTAGCAGACCAAAACAATTAGAACTCAGGAAGAAAATGAATCTTAAATTTTTTTGAACAGTACTGAAGTAAAGGACAAAAAATACAATGATAAATACCTTGTTTCCCAAGGCCGAGCGGTAAAGGCATAGGGCTTAGAGGTCAGGGCACCTACAGGGCAGATGTCAATGATGTTGCCAGAAAGTTCAGACATGAACATCTTTTCAATGTATGTGCCAACTTGCATATCGTTTCCTCTGCCTGTAGTTCCCAAATCATCCACTCCTGCAATCTCACTTGCAAACCTACGGGAAAAAATGCCCCAAACAACTGGTCAAAGCTGCAAAACTACCTCCTTTCTCATTATCGCAAAGATAATGATTTTCAAAACACTAAGACAGTTGTTTTCAATGGTAAGTGCACACCCTGAATAAAAATAAATAATAAACGCTGGCATCTGAGGTATAACACACATACAGAAAACTGTACAAACCATGTGTACAGCTCAACAAGTTATCACAAAGTTAATGCTTGTAGATTCTGATTTTTANCAAATAAACAAATAAAAATAACTATTAAAAAAAAAAGATTAAAGGGAAATATAAAACCATGAATCAACAAGTGAAGATTCCCAGTGAGGATACAAAAATAAAAAAGAAAAAGAAAGAAACAGAAATTCTGGAGTTGGAAAGGGTAACTGTAATAAAAAGCTGACTGTAGCAGTTGAATAGAAGATTTGGGATGGTAAAAGAATGAACTTGATATGATACGTCGACAGAACCCATCCAATCTGAAGAACAAAGAGAAAAAAGGTTTAAGAAAAATGAAGTGTCTCAGAGACCTATAGCACATTAAATATACCATCATATGTATTATGGAGAGGAGAAAAAACTCTCTACTTAACTTTTCAGTTATGTACTGTCTTTTTTATACATAAATACATGGTTCAAAGCCTGGAATTTTAAGATGCTCCCATATACTCTGGTAGGAGTTTAAAATTAGAGGGCAATTTAATATGTTTCTTGAACCTGAAAAGTATTCAAATTTATTTCAATGATCTATTTAATTTCTTAGTTTAATCAGAAGAATCAGAGATAGAATCAGAGAAAATGTAAATATATTTATCATAGATTTGTAATTATATAGAAATAGAAATAAACTAAAGGTCTAATAAGAACTGATTAAATAATATATGATATGTATACATGGTTCAAAGTTTAATATACAATGAGAGGAAACTATAAATCAACACAGTCTTACTCTTTGGAAGAAGTAAATAATTTTGTGATTAAGTACTCTGGAATTAATTTCCAAGGAAACAACAATTGACTTGCACAGGCTCATCCTGTCTGTCTAACATCTTACATTCCAGTAAAAGGGTTTTACTTTAAGCAAACAAAAACTTAGCAGACCAAAACAATTAGAACTCAGGAAGAAAATGAATCTTAAATTTTTTTGAACAGTACTGAAGTAAAGGACAAAAAATACAATGATAAATACCTTGTTTCCCAAGGCCGAGCGGTAAAGGCATAGGGCTTAGAGGTCAGGGCACCTACAGGGCAGATGTCAATGATGTTGCCAGAAAGTTCAGACATGAACATCTTTTCAATGTATGTGCCAACTTGCATATCGTTTCCTCTGCCTGTAGTTCCCAAATCATCCACTCCTGCAATCTCACTTGCAAACCTACGGGAAAAAATGCCCCAAACAACTGGTCAAAGCTGCAAAACTACCTCCTTTCTCATTATCGCAAAGATAATGATTTTCAAAACACTAAGACAGTTGTTTTCAATGGTAAGTGCACACCCTGAATAAAAATAAATAATAAACGCTGGCATCTGAGGTATAACACACATACAGAAAACTGTACAAACCATGTGTACAGCTCAACAAGTTATCACAAAGTTAATGCTTGTAGATTCTGATTTTTAAATCCAACTGAAGTTGCCATTAATTCACTCTATTGGTTCATGTGAAAAACAACCAATATAACATCCCTCCCTCTTTTCCACCAAATAAAAGTTGCTATCCTTTCCAGTGTTATTATTCCACCAAGTTTTGTGAATATTAGAGCTAAGAATACAAATGCTATTCCAAGAGACAGAAAAATAATTACCTGATGCAGCGAGTACACTGTATACATCTCGTCATAATGGTTTTTACCAATGGCCCAATGTTCTTGTCCTCCACAGCACGTTTCCCCTCTAAAAACCGGCTCCTATCACTTCCAAACATCATGGACTGGTCCTGAAGTAGATTACAAAAGAGTCAACCTAATTTTGCTAACAAAATTAAAACCTGAGACAATTAAAAGAATTAAGAAATTAAGACTACATACCTGCAGATCACATTCACCTCCCTGGTCACAAATAGGACAGTCCAGTGGGTGATTTGCTAATAAGAACTCCATCACACCTTCTCTGTACAGAAAATCGTAATATATAAACTTAAGTAAATTGCTGGCATTCAAAATGGTTTACATACAGAGTACTTAAATAACTGTGACAGATGTATGTTCTCATACAGTTAGTATGGATTTTATATTTACTATCAGAAACACCACTGTTAACTATCATAAAAGTAATATTAAATACATAATTTAAAAAATGCTTATGAATCTGGAATAAAATATCATTAGAGAACCTAGAAAATTATGAGTTTTAACAACACAGAATTATCAAAAGTTGCTGAATGGGCCTCAGAAAACCCAGGCATTAATTCAGAAAAACATGAATGCAAAGCAAAAACAAACACGATCAGTGCCAGTACAGTACAGTATCACTGCAATAATCTCAGTTCAATAAGCCCCAGACCCACTGCCATCATAAGCTGAAGTTCTAAACAAGGGTTGTTAACGCTGATTCCAGTACAGACTCAAAAACATAAACACCTGACTTCACCTCCTCTATATGTACTTACTTCCAACTGCTGCTAGAAGCCAAGCACAACTTCTTCAGAGTCTGATACTGAATTTCTCATCTATGGGAAGGTCTACATACTGAAATGTGCAATTTTCTGCCAAGAAAAGTCACTATGCTGAGTTAACAATAAAGTACCTGGCTTTCTTAGTTTTCTCAGAGTTTGTCAGGATATTCCAACCTTTCATTACTGGCATGGCACAAGCAGCTACAACCTGGAATTTCAATGGAGAAATCTCTAAGTATTTGTAATTATACAAATTTTATTTGTAATTATAAGTCATCCAATATATAAAAATATTAAATCATATATTTGAAAACAAGCAAAGAACAGAATATTTTTGAAGATTGAGTTTTTTAGTTTTCATATTTATGATAGTCTAGCACTTTACATTTCTCTTAAAAATAAGACATCATCTTAATTTTATTATAATAATTAATATGATTTTTTAATAAGAGGCTCTGAAACAGAACATCACATAACTGTTTTGATGAGCAGGCACCACTGAACTAAAATTGCATAAGCCAAAACAGAGTTAAACTGAAAGTGAACCTTTTCACTGCAACCCTTTTCTCTAGTGAAAAATGGCACAGTATAAGCACTTCCAATGTTGTGTCATACAGTCATTTGGAAATACTGACTGTTCTAAGAAGGTCTCTTTAATTTCTAAACATTACAATTGTATAGGACTTGCACTTATAAAGTACTTTCTTCGATGTGTTTCCAGTTGTGAAATGAAGAGAATCAATCACACGGAAAAGAAATTTATAGAGAGAAGTAAACAGGACCAGACTCTTGGTTACAACAATACTGATTTTAAATAAAGTTTGCTACATAATTTAAAGTTTTCTACCTTCTACAGCATGGTGTGTAATTTTAGGTATTAAGTACCTTAGGAGCTTTCTCAATTTCAACAAGGCACATCCTGCAGTTTCCAGCAACAGACAACCTTTCGTGGTAACAGAATCGAGGAATCTGCATACCAACCTTCTCACAAGCCTAGAAGAGAAAGTAAAAAATATTTGCAGTAGAATAACCTGACCTCATCTGTGTCTTGTCTAAAACACAGGAAAAAGAAAACAAACAAAAATCAAACAACAAAAAAATGAGGCCATCCACTACTTATCTAATTACTCCTAACTGCAAATATCTGCATCTTTATTCTACCTTCATCCTCGAAGAGATTGCCCTCCTTTTCTTTGTTCTTGACTCCAACCTCTGTCTGCTCTGAAGATACCTCTTTAAAGATCCTCACCATGCCTAAAAACTGGATAAAACATCCTCAGACTGTGCTTGACTACTCACTTCTCCTCTGAACCATTCTCTACAAAGATTCCTCCTTCAAACTGTCCCAGTGGTTTCATGTCCCTGGATTTCCTCATTGACTAGCTCTCCTCCTTTAGATTAGACTTCATTTCACACCATCTAGGTGACTATAATCTGGTTCTGTCTTTGGCCCCATATATCCCACCCAGGATTCCCCACTGTTGGCTAAGGGCTCTTCTCAGTTCCCCTTTGCCTAGTGAGGGGGATTAGTGCAGCTCTGCCAATTGTCCCTGCTTCTTCTCTGAGCTTATAAATGCACTTAAGTTTCGAGAGTTAGTTATTCCATCCTTAGCCCTCACTCTCAAGCAGTCTCATCAATTTTCAATATTTTTTAACAACTTGATAAAAATGCACTAAGTCTTCCCGTGTGCTAGATGCAGTGGGTCCTGTCCCCACCTTCACACTAGCTCATTCTACATACTGATTACATTCGAACCTTCATCTGCAATCCTGACAGTCTTCCACTTCTTTAGATATAGGTAGGCATTTACGTGTGCAAGTTTTTTAGACAGTTAAAATTCAATCTATTTCCATTCCCTACTTCTCCAGGGGCTCTTCCCCACCCAGGGAGTGTACCTGGGTTTCCCACATTGCAGGCAGATTCTTTACCATCTGAGCCACAGGCAAGCCCTGTCCCCTCCTATATATCCCCAAATAAGATAACAAAGCCCGAATTCACAAAAACTCCTCTGCTCTTCATCGTTCCAAAAGGCCTGTCTATCTACATCTCACTCTCTCATGAATATACCCTTTTGTTTCCATTTCCATTATTTTGGGCCTTCTCACTTCCTGCTCCACTAATGTAAGATATACTCTATCCTTGTCTCATTCTAATCTTAATCTCCAAACCACCATCCTCTACAGTCAATGTCATGCTGCTTAGTAGCCATGAAAACTCTCGATAGGCCAAACTGCAAGCTCTTTAGCACTGCACTGACTACCTTTAATGACTAGGCCTTCCCCAGCATCATAGCTCTGATTTCCTGTTACCTCCTCTTCTAACCATGCCTCGTTTCACCAGTACTGAATGACCTGGAGTTTCCTTGTCCACATATAAAAACCAATTCATCCTTTAAAAACTTCTCAGGGATCATCTGAGATACTTCTGACATCTCTTCTACCACCTCCTATTCATGCCAAAATACTCTCCACTGTACACTGAACATATTTTTGTTATATATTTTTTAATTATATTTCTACACCTGACGGTGCAAAAGTTACTACTAAAATGAATAAAGAGCATTAAGCTCTGCAATAATTTACAATGGAATAAAGCACTACTTCTCCATGACCAATTTTGTTAGTTCTGGAAGAAATTGGAGATATTAAGTGTTTAGGGCATAAATTCAAGAACCTACTACCCTCCATTTACCTGCTTTGTAGGACACCTTCCTAGAAATATTGTTAGAAACAGGAAAGTTACATAAACGTGCATCAAGCAGGCTCACAACAATGATTACCTTTCTCCCAAACTTACACATATTAGCTAATAATTTATTTCACATAACTTAAAATTTCTAAATGGGAATTTATTTGTAAGGCAGAAGTGAAACAAAAGAATTGCTATAGTTTATTAAGAAAGTCAGAAACAGAAAAGCTCATTCTGATATGCCAAGATTTCAAATCAAAGTTATTTTCATATAATTTTACTATCTACAGTTCTTTAAAGAGCATTTGTCGAGGAATCTTGAAAATTTTAGAAGTAAACAGTATCAAGAAAATAAACTGTTTTTTTTCAATCAGATTATGCACAAAAATAAAGAATTAAAATTAATGCCTACTTGAAGGACGGTAGTTCCTGGTTCCACCATGACAGACTGACCATCAACAAACACTTCAATCAAGTTGCTTGCTGCTGTGGCAGTTGTTCGAACTGATCATCCAAAACATGAGGTGAAGATGAAATTAACAGAGTTCAAGTTATTACAGCAGAGAGTAATGGATTAAATAATTAACCTACAGGTCTAAATTTCTTCCTCATTTTATACTATTCCCTTCTATTTCTCTAGATGCAAACTTTTAAAATACTGAATTAGAGGAAAGCTTTTCCAATCCTTAATACCAAATGGAATAGAGTTGTCTGTTTTTAACAGCAGTTTAGGCTGTAACTTTTTTGGCCCTGCTGTGTGGCACGTGTACAAACTTAGTTCCCTGCCAGGGATTGAACCATGCCTCCTGCCACTGTCAGTGTAGAGTCTTAACCATGGGAAACCATGGGACTGCCAGGATGTCCCAGTTATAACTTTTAATGTCACTGAACACATGTTCCTGGGAAGATCACTTCTCAAAAGCAGAACGACTGCTTTTTCCATTCTGGCAGTGATGGGCAATTCCTATTATTTTCCATTTCTATGAACTGTTTAAAGCTGTATTAGTCTATTTAACTATTCTATTCTATTTTTAATAAAAACTATTATATTTTTAAGTAAAAATAAACCACTGACTCAACATTGTTTCTATTTTTATTTAAAGTCTATTATGGATTTAGGGTCTTTCAAGAAATATTCCATAAACCTATAAATTTACAAAGATAGACAGTTTAGTGCCCACAAACTTGCAATTAAAAAAAAAGATACTCACCACATCCTTTAGAAGACTTGGAAAGGCCTACTAAGGCCTTTCTTACAGGTATCCTTAACATACTGCTAAAAATAAAACAAAGAAGGGCTATGTTATGATAGAAAAAACAATCCCAATAACAAACTTTTCAGTAATATTTTATGGGTTTAAAGCACTTCATATACATATTTTATTCCATTGAACATTTCACAAATCCTGATATTGTTTCTCAAATTATAGAGATGAGAATACTCCATCTCAGCTAAAGTAACTGACTTTTACATCATCAAGAAGCTAAGGAAGAGCTGCTAGTATATAAATATGAGCCTTCGAATTCTATACAAAGGGCAGTTTTGTTGTTTTTAATTATAGACAAATGGTCAAACTTAAATAAACTATGTAGTAAAATAAATTCCAAGAATTAGCTTATAATTAGTTGCTATGTAAAATAAAGCCTACCTTTCTGCCTTCATTTCCTGCTAATATGCATTCCAAAATTCTATGTTCTGAGCAGTTATCTACTAAATGCTCCTGTTTCTGAGCCTAAGATATGCACAAGCCTAAGCTTGAAAAAGTCTGGAGTGCCATTTTCTGTGTCAAGTAGTACATTTATCTTTCAGATTTGCAATTATTTGTTTATGTGCTTGTTCTACCCCCACATTGTATTATGAACTTAGTGAATCTTTCTATCTCTATCCCCAAGGATCGCGCACAGAAAGCTCTAAAAGAGTGGTTCTTTACAAGACACAATTTTGTTTCCCAGGGAACATTTAGCAAGGTCCAGGGAAATTGTCTGTGGTCATGATGAGCGGAAACCTATTGGCGTCTAGTGGGTAGAGGTCAAGGTGCAATTAAAGATCCTACAATGCTCAGGACAATCTCCCATAATATAGAATTACCTAAAGTGCTGCAGCTAAGAAGCCTCTCTACAGGATTTGCTGAATTACTGAAACAAATGAAAGTAGGTTACATAACTTAACAACAATTAAAGGTGTACATAAGCAAACATTGGAAAGTTATTTGATCTTTTACTTTCCTGTCCATTCACTTGATCATATGGACAAAGCATTGCTGAATCAGAACAGGAAAGATTCAAAATCGACAATCAATATTTCATACAACAGTGTAAAAATTTTTAATTACTATTTTATGTCCAATACAGTATGAAACTGGTGCCTACTTTAGCTAGAAAATCCACGTGGGCTATTTTTATTGAACACCCAGCATCAAATGGAAGACTGCATAACCCCAACATAAGAAATACAGATTTGGAAAACTTGGATAAGTGCTTCACACTTATTTGGCTACTTTGCAGAAACAGAAAAAATCAAATGTAAGATGGGAAAGTGCTAATGATGAGTCATTTCTAAAACTAGACTGAACACGTTTTGGTACAGGGATAGATAATACCACTCCACATTTACATTGTACCCTGCATCCATCCACTTCCCTCCCTCCAAGGTATTATCCTATTCCAAGCCACTATCATCTCTTGCTTGGACTATAAGAACAGTCCCCTAACAGGTCTCTTAGCTTCCACACTGCTCCCATTGCCTCTCCCATCTTCCTAAGGGCTGTGGCCTCAGACTGAAATGCTCTTTCCTCAGATCTTTCTGGGCCCTCCTCATCCTTCAAATTTCTGCCTTAAAAGGCATTTCTCAGGGAGATTTTCTTAGACCAGTCTAACTAAAACTATCGTAACTACTCCCCAGTCATGTCACCCATTTAATTCTTCCTTGCAGACTCACTTCTAGTTTATAACACACGTCCAACAACTATTTGCTAAATGAGTTCTATCTCTACCATCTGGCCATCACTTCCACTTTCCTGGCATTAGAGTGTAGGTGCTCTGGCAGTCTTGTAACACCCTGCTTAAAGATGCACATACAATTCAGTGGGAAAAAAAAAGACTTTCAGTAAAAAACCAACCTGATGTTTATTCATCAGAAACAGTTCATGTTACAGCTTCTACACTCTCAGAAAGTTCTGTTTCTGAGCAGAGCAGTATCTGATCCACGCTTTTATAGTATATGTGCATGCATTAGATCCCCCAATTCAAACAACGTAGCTTTGTCATTTGCAGTGCAACCTTTGGGCCAACTGTTTAAATGTCCCTTTCTTCCCCATCAGTGAAAATGGTAAGAAGCGCTACCCAATGCAGCCCTTGCACAAAACCAAAAACAAAACAAAAGGCATGTACAGTTGCTAAGGCAACAGCGGCCAAAGATGCCCTGTACCAGGTATGTGTTAATCTGGGGGGAAAGGCTCAGTCTTTAGGCCTAAATCACTGACACAGGTCCTCTCCAGGAAGGGGACTGTCTTGCATTCCCGTGCAAAGGGAAGGTCACCCACAAGGTGCACTCGGGCCAGCGTTCCCCAGGGCCTCCAGGTTTCCTCCTACTCTCTGCTCCATCAGACCAGAGATCTTGCCTAACAGTCCTCACCTGCCGGCTCTCGGGGGTTCCCGAGGAGGCGGGGTGGAACGCGGCGCAATGTCAAGGACAAGAGGAGAATGAGTGGGCTCAGACAAAGGAAACAGTCTCGTCAATTAACAAACGCAGGGGGCTGGGGCACCTCGGCCTTCTCACCCAAACACGACCTCACCTTCTCCCTGGAGCCGCGGAGGCTACCCTGCAGAATTGTCTGCGATACACCGACCCCTTCAGAGGCCAGGTTGCTTATTCAGTATGGCGGCCTCGGGTATCTCCGCCAGCCGGGCCTCGAAGAACGGAAAGCCGGGAGGGACTAGAAACCCCAGTTCGACAATTTCCGACTGATAGAGTTCGGCAGCTTCCGTCGGCTTGACAGAGGGCGGGGCGGAGG
>SJYV01000422.1:531728-561930 GCA_006410875.1 Neotragus pygmaeus | reverse complement strand
TGACAGGGGCCGGCTCGCACCCGCAGTTCCGCCGGAAGTAGCCTGTCGGCTGAGGCCGAGCGTTTTCGGCTATCTCCGGCACCCCCAGAGGGCGGGTCCTAGAGTCTTCGAAAACCTTGGAGGTAGCTATTTAAGAAATACCCATTTTATTAATTGATTTCCAAACGCAAAGAAAGGCCAACGGATAAATTGCCGGCCATTAATTTAGAGCCTTTGCTTTTTACGTTCAAGAATCTTAACGTACTTTGACCTTTGACCTGCGGCCGGGGGCNGAGGTAGCTATTTAAGAAATACCCATTTTATTAATTGATTTCCAAACGCAAAGAAAGGCCAACGGATAAATTGCCGGCCATTAATTTAGAGCCTTTGCTTTTTACGTTCAAGAATCTTAACGTACTTTGACCTTTGACCTGCGGCCGGGGGCGCCTCGGTTTCTATATAAGGGATTTCCGGACTTTTGCGGCCCTTTTTTCCTCTTAGCGCTGGGCACTGACCGGTTGCGCGCCTCTTTTTCTTCGCTGCCTCCCAGTTCTAGATTAGCCGTCGCCATGGGTTTTGGAGACTTGAAAAGCCCCGCTGGCCTCCAGGTGCTCAACGACTACTTGGCGGACAAGAGTTACATAGAGGGGTGAGCGCGTTGGCCCGGGTCGGGCAGGACCGGGTTGGTGGGGCCACGTGGCGCCGCCTCGGCTGCGGCTAGAGGAAGGGAAACCCGGTCCCAGGGCTCTCCCGGGGGAGTGGGTTGCGAGGGAACAAGGGTTAAAATATGCTTTTTCCGCATGCTTAGCTCCACTAGGCTTTTCCACGGCTTTGCTCCGTTAACAGCCTGTAGCTCCGTGTTAGCAATTGCAATTTCTGAAGAGGTCTGCTGAGTGGCAAGCATGTCTCCGGGTATCGCGGAGACCAAATAAATGATCCCTGATTCTAAGAAGCTTATTTCTTACAAAAGACAAAGCAACTTAGGTACCCCGGTGGCGAAAGGGCGAGTTCGTAGTGTTTGTCATTCATTTGCTGGTGTTTGTATCTCTCCTTATAAAAGTGTGTGTAATTACGTGTGTATCATCGGCAGGTATGTGCCATCACAAGCAGATGTGGCAGTATTTGAAGCCGTCTCCGGCCCACCACCTGCCGACTTGTGTCANTTGTCATTCATTTGCTGGTGTTTGTATCTCTCCTTATAAAAGTGTGTGTAATTACGTGTGTATCATCGGCAGGTATGTGCCATCACAAGCAGATGTGGCAGTATTTGAAGCCGTCTCCGGCCCACCACCTGCCGACTTGTGTCATGCCCTCCGTTGGTATAATCACATCAAATCTTATGAGAAAGAAAAGGCCAGGTAAAATTATCTTTGTGTTTGCTTGAAGAATAGAATAGTTTCGGAGCTTAAACTCGGGGTTTTCACGTGACAGGTTAGGGTTCAGGATATTATAGTTTTGTTGGGATATTGTGAGCTAATTTCTCCATGACTTTAGAAGGGCCAAGAGACCGAAATTCTCCAGTTTTTTCACGTAGCAGGTAGAACGTGACCATATTGAAGAAAAAAATTGGTCCATCTAGGAAAGAGGAAATTTTATTAAAGCCACACCTCTGAAAAACTCCTCCAAAACCTGACAACTGTTCCCACTACAAAAGTAAGACAAGGCTGTACATTGATTAATGTATTATTTAATGATGGGTTATATAACCTATAGATCTACAGGTGGGAAGCAGGTCATGGTTCATCATGATCCAAGATTAAGAAGAAATATTTCTTTAAGAGGGTTGATTAATGCACATATACAATGCAGCCTGGAGGGGAGGGAGGTGGTTCAAATGGACTAAGAAAATCTTTTTAATTTTTATTTTGCCTTGCCACAAAATATGAATTTTACTTGATAAAAAATAGCAATTCAGCTTTTCCCTACACTGCCCTGCCAATGTGCGTGACCTTGACCTGGGGTGGCGGACCTCTGGGATGAGCGGGTCCTTCAATCTTCTGAAACTGCTAACAAGAATGGAAGTTTGGGGAGGTAGATTCCAGTTCACTAAGAATGGAACTGAGCATACTTATGAAATCTCAAATAAAAATACTCATTCTGAAAGTATATCATTGTCCGTATTGAATATAGTGTTTCACATGGTACTGATGATGGTTAAGTGAGAAGCTAAACATATATATGAAAGTATTTACCAGGGTGGGTTGCAGGGTAAATTCTTAGTACAAAAGAGATTCTTTAATTGTAATGAAAACAAGTTCTTATGTGTTATGTGAAAGGGGACATCATGGTGACCTAGTAATATTTGATTAATTTTTGTTCAAGCCTGCCAGGAGTGAAGAAAGCTTTGGGCAAATATGGCCCTGCTAATGTGGAAGACACCACAGAAAGTGGAGCTACAGATAGTAAAGATGATGATGACATTGATCTCTTTGGATCTGATGATGAGGAGGTATGGCATAAATTGACTTGTGTGTTTATCACTGTGCTTAAGCATAGTCTCTGTAGCCAAAATCCCTGGGTTTTAACCCTGGCTTCACTTAAAATTACCTGCCTTTTAAAAATTCTGACTGGCTACGTGATGACTAAAATCAAATCACCATCTTTCGGCTGAGCTTGTGATGGATTTGCTTTTTTCTGACAAAGCCAGTCTTTGTTACAACCCACTAGCTTTAAACTGAGGAACAACCCACTTTGTGAAATACATGAAATTTTTTCCTTTACAGGAAAGTGAAGAAGCCAAGAGGTTAAGAGAAGAACGCCTTGCCCAGTATGAGTCAAAGAAAGCCAAAAGTGGGTCATTTTATAATTCGTGTCTAATTGACTTAATAGATTTCATAATGTGAATAATCTTTTTAAAAAACTAACCTCCAAGGTAATTTCCATTCCTCCCTATTTTGTTGAATTAGAGCTTCAAAATTTCCACAGCTACTGGTCTGCAGCTGTTCTTAAATGTAGCAGCTGTGGCATTCCACTGTGGGAAAGAAACTGTCACACAACTCAACATCTCTTTCTCAGCACAACAGAAAGTGGGCATGTGTGTGACAAACACAAGGTGTGTGTTCTATACTTTTGTGTGGCTAAGGAGATGATCCATTTAGAAACAAACTTAAGATTTGTTAAGTGATTTGGAGTAGGGCAGAAAGAATTATTTGAACAAAGCTGTTTCCTGTACACTTTTTAAATTTTTTTAGAACCAGCACTTGTCGCCAAGTCTTCTATCTTATTAGACGTGAAACCTTGGGATGATGAGACCGATATGGCAAAACTAGAGGAGTGCGTCAGAAGCATTCAAGCAGACGGCTTGGTCTGGGGCTCTTGTGAGTTTAGTCTTCTCTTTTTGACACTGGCATCTGCAGAGTTTCTAACTGTGTCAATTCTAATATTTTTTTTGTTTTTCTTTTCAGCTAAACTAGTTCCAGTTGGGTATGGCATTAAGAAACTTCAAATACAGTGTGTAGTTGAAGATGACAAAGTTGGGACAGACATGCTGGAGGAGCAGATCACTGCTTTTGATGAGTATGTACAGTCCATGGATGTGGCCGCATTCAACAAGATCTAAAACCCATCATGGATCAGTGCCCTTAAATAAAAGTTTGAAAGACAACCCTTGACTCTTGATTTCTAAATAAGAAAGTGGTACTTATATTCCATTTTTGAGGGAAGAAATTCAGTGGCTAGATAATTCATAAATAATGTAAGTTTAGGTCAGCATTGTCATTCAACATTTAGCCAAAAAAGGACTATTATGAATACTGTGGCTATGCATAGATGTAAGGTAGATTTTATAAACAAACGTGGACTTAGGACAACTTCTCTACCTGTTAGTGATGTCCTCTGTAAGTGGTGATACAACTTTTACTGCAGTATTTCAAGTGTTTATTGGAGAGGTATACTTCACTGAGAATTTGTACTAAGAGGTTTTTTTTTCTTTGATCACATCACTTGGCTTTTGGGACTTTAGTTACCCAGGTCCAAGGCAGTTAACTGCAAAGAGTTGATTTTAGATTAATTTAGCCCATATATAATGGCTCAGTTACAAAGTTCCCCAATATCTGAGCTGACTCCTCAATGAGAATATTCAGAATATCTTGAATCATAAGAAATGAGTGAAAACAGGTAAAGTGCTTATGGTAATACCAGGCACGTGACAAATACAATTTTGCTGGATAGTTAAACATTTGGAGTTAAAGGAATTAAAGCCTAAGACTAACTCATTTTGTAGTTGGTGACAATGGCTGACAGTAACTTTTCACTTTCATGCATTGGAGGAGGAAATGGCGACCCACTCCAGTGTTCTTGCCTGGTGGGCTGCCGTTTATAGAGTTGCAAAGAGTTGGACACGACTGAAGTGACTTAGCAGCAGCAGCAGCAACATCTTCAAGCTAGTGTCTACTTGTGACTAAAATCACAATTAAAAGTCCCAACTGAAAATGTTACGTGAGTTAGGATGTGTGATTTACTAAAGGATACCTACCTAAGCCAGAGCTTGGTTTCCCAGTGGTGCTAGTGGTAAAGAACCCACCTGCTAATGCAAGAGACTTGGGTTCAATCCCTGGGTTGGAAAGATCCCCTAGGGGAGGAAATCGCAGCCCACTCCAGTATTGTCACCTGCATAATCCTATGGACAGAGTAGCCTGGTGGACAGTGGTCCATGGGGTCACAAAGAGACACATCACAAAGTGACAGCCTGTAGGCAACCTGGAGGAGGGGAGGATTCCCAGAATTTGCCATGAATTGCAACTTGTATCAAGGCAACATTGTAAATTTTAAATGATGCCTTCTGTACTGTTAGGGAGAATTTGTGTTGAGCCTGTGTGGTAGTGGGGTGAGGGAAGCCTAAAGATTCTACAAGAGATGGGAATACCAGATTACCTTACCTGCCTCCTGAGAAATCTGTATGCAAGTCAAGAAGCAACAGAACTGGACATGGAACAACAGACTGGTTCCAAAGTGGGAAAAGAATCAAGACTGTATATTGTCACCCTGCTTGTTTGACTTACATGTAGAGTACATCATGTGAAATACCAGGCTGGAATCAAGATTGCCAAGAGAAATAATAAACTCAGATAACGCAGACGACACCATCCTGATGGCAGAAAGCGAAGAACTAAAGAGTCTCTTAATGAAAAGAGGAGAGTGAAAACACTGGCTTAAAATAGCATTGAAAGAACAAAGATCGTGGCATCGGGTCCCATCACTCCATGGCAAATAGATGGTGAAACAAGGGTAAAAGTGATAGACTTTATTTTCTTGGGCTCCAAAATCACTGCAGATAGTGACTGCAGCCATGAAATTGAAAGACGCTTGCTCCTTGGAAAAAAAGCTCTGACCAAACTAGACAGCATATTAAAAAGAGATGTTACTGACAAAAGTCTGTTTAGTGAAAGGTATGGTTTTTCCAGTAATGTATGGATGTGAGAGTTGGATCATAAAGCTAAGTGCCGAAGAATTGATGCTTTTTGGTGTTGGAGACAACTCTTTTAAGAGTCCCTTGGACTTCAAGGAGATCAAATCAATCAATCCTCAAGGAAATGCGTCCTGAATATTCACTGGGAAGACTGATGCTGAAGCTGAAATTCCAATGCTTTGTCCACCTGATGCAAAAAAGTAACTCCTTGGAAAAGACCCTGATGCTGGGAAGATTGAAGGCAGGAGAAGGGTACGACAAGAGGATGAGGTGGTTGGATGGCAACACCGACTCCACGTTCACGAGTGAGTAAGCTCCAGGAGCTGGTGATGGACAGGGAAGCCTAGCGTGCTGCGGTCCATGGGGTCATCTCAGAGAGGCAGACACGACTGAGCAACTGAACTGGACTCTGTAGTAGTATTTGGGAGGGAGGCCTAAAGATGGGTGATTGATCCCTAGGCTGTGGTTCATGAGTCTAGCTTGGGTGAGGAAGTGGGACATTCTACCTGAATTTATAAGTCTGACTAAGTCTGTCAGGGTGGGGGATCTTCAAAACAGATGGTGCTACAATTAAATGAATGTACTGAGAGGAGAGTGGTACTGTAGTCAGATGGTAGTCCAGTATTGAAAACAGCTGCATGTTAACAGTTTGCAATATACTGAACGTTTGAGTATATATTATATATATATTTTAATGTTTTTTACTTACTTGGCTGTAGCTGGTCTTGGTTGCAAGAGGGGACAACATGATGAGATGGATGGCATCACTGACTCAATGGACATGAGTTGGAGCAAACTCTGGGAAATGGTGAAGGACAGGGAAGCCTGGTGTTCTGCAGTCCATGGCCTAGCAAAGACTTGGACACAACTGAGCAACTGAACAAGAAGTCTTGGATGTGGCATATGGGATCTAGTTCCTTGACCAGTAGTCAAACCCAGGACCCCTGCATTGAAAGTGTGAAGTCTTAACCACTGACCACCAAGGAAGTCGCTTGATGGGACTTCCTTTTTTTCTTTCAGTAATATTTATATATTTTTTTGCAGTAGTATTTTTCAGAAAAGTAGAGTTTGGGAATTGTAGACCTCCAAAAATGTTTATTTTGTAGTCTATAGGCCCAGTCTAAAATCACTGGAGATATTTTCAGGTTGTCATGATTATGGGAGCCAGCAGAGGGCAGCACTTGATTTTGTGAACAGTGGAGCCTGGGGATTCTGGAAATGAAAGGAAAAGCAGAGAAGTAGTAACCTAGTGCAACCCACTCCAGTGTTCTTGCCTAGAGAATCCCAGGGATGGGAGAGCGTGGTGGGCTGCCGTCTGTGGGGTCGCACAGAGTCAGACACGACTGAAGTGATTTAGCAGCAGCAGCAGCAGTAGCCTAGTGAATAGCCAAAAATAAATCACAGTCACTTGAGTACCAGATAGCTTGAGTACCAAGTAGCTTGACCAAAATGTTAAGTATGAAAAGTCATTAATTTTAAACTAATGATTAAAAATGTTTTTAAGGGGCTCCCCTGGAGTCTAGTGGTTAAGGCACAGTGCTTTCACTTCAGGGGACACGGATTCCTGATCTGAACCAAGATACCACAGACCACGCTGCTGAAATATAGGAAAAACAAGGGTTAAAAGTAAGAGTTAAAAAATTTAGAATAGTCAATTCAAACCACAGCTTTCTGGTAAAGCTTAAAGTAATGAAGCATATGACTTTAAGATCTTGACCCCATGGCCTTGAATGAAAAATTAATGTTATCTTTTAATGTCATTTAAAAAGATTACACATTAATATCATTCAAAATTCTAGAGTTTATACAGTGAAGTCTTCCCTGTCCCCCAGGTCTCCCATTCACTTTCACAAAAGCAACGAAGGTCACCGGTTTCTTAGGTTTTTCCAGAGCTAGTCAAAGCATGTGTAGAGACTAATTGTAGCATATGATGCAAATTTCTGCATCTTAAATTTTGCCCATAGAAATAGACTTGGATATCTTTTATTCTATAATGGTACATAAAAGACTTCCTCATTTTTAAAATAGTTATATAATCCATTTTCTCATATCTTACTTAGTCTGGTTATTGGATCTTTAGTTNATATGATGCAAATTTCTGCATCTTAAATTTTGCCCATAGAAATAGACTTGGATATCTTTTATTCTGTAATGGTACATAAAAGACTTCCTCATTTTTAAAATAGTTATATAATCCATTTTCTCATATCTTACTTAGTCTGGTTATTGGATCTTTAGTTTGCTTTCATTTTTTTGCTAAAAATGTTTCTGGCCTTGGAATAGGAACCCCATCTTTTTTGATATGTTCCCTAAGTGATTACCTGATGCCGAAACCTTATTTTTCATATTCATCCATCCAGTATAGGAACTGGGCACAGTGTGGGAATTCAAAACTGATTCATTCAGTGTCACTGTGTTAGATGTTATAAAATTACAAAAGGAATAAGAAAATAGCCAAAGGGAGGTAGTTCAAACATCCTTAAAATTGTTAAGTTATTTTGTGATTAAACAAGTACAGTCATCCTTCAGTATCCAAGGGTGGATTGGTTCCAGGAACCACCCCCAAACCTCAGGTACCAAAATCCTAAGATGCTCAAATTTCTTATATAAAATGGCATAGTATTTGCATATAACCTACTAGCATCCTACTGTATTAAATCATCTTGACTATAATACCTAATACAATGTAAATGCTATGTAAATGGTTGTCAGCGCGTGACAAATTGAAGTTTTGCTTTTTGCAACTTTCTGGAATTTTTTCTTTTTTCAGATATTTTTGATTTGTGGTTGGTTCAATCTGCAGATGTAGAACCTGCAGATAAGGAAGTGTCACAGTAATACAAAAGTCCAGAGACGCAGGGAAGGCTAGAATTGAGTAAAAGTTTTTTAGAAAAGTTAGGACTTGAGTCGGATAGATCTTAATCAGTCATTCATTTATAAAAAAGAAAGTTCCAGGATGGTATGAAAGGCAGAATGAGAAGGCAAGAATGAGAATAGTTTTGGGAGGCAATTGGACCAGTTTGGCTGGATTTTGTAGTGTCAGTTTGGGATTATTAATAGACAGGGCCAGGTTGTAGAGACATCTGATTTATAGGCTGGCTCACTCTGTGAGGGCAATGGGGAGCCTGGTTTCCAAGCCAGAGAATGACAAAGGCAGAGCAGAGGTGGAAGTGGGAGTGGGTGGGAGGGGTGGAGGGTGGTGAAATAGATGAAAGGAATTAAGAGGGACAAATTTAAAATAAGTCAGCAATGTACAGTATAGGGGATATAGTCCGTAAAATTGTAGTAGCTTTTTATGGTGACAGGTGTTTACTAGATTTAGTATAGTGACCAATTTTAATGTACATAAATGTCAAAATACTATGTTCTACACCTGAAACTAATATAGTATTGTATGTCAATTATATTTCAGTAAAAAAAAAAAAAGTTCTGATCTGAAGATCTGTGGACAGAAGCAGGGAAATAAGAGGACTATTTAACAACAGAAAGGGCTAAATCATGGCATATGTGAAAGTTTTTATAAATTTAATACATTTAGTTTAGAAAGTAATGGAGACTATAGCAACAATGAAAATGCTTGATTTTTTCACTGACCATAACTATGAACTATAAGCTTATGGACAAAGATACAAAAAAGGGTTGCATTAGTGTTTTTGAATGTGTGTACAATTTTTTTCCAAACAAATACATTTGGCAATGACAGTTATTGTCCATAGAATAAGTGTAAAAAAAAAACATGCATGCCTCATAGACTTTGTCTAACATGAACCCCATTATAAGCCGGTGAGATAAAGCAAACACTACCATCAGCACTTACAGATAAGGATACACCTCTGATAGATCATTCCCCAGTTATTCACCTAGTAAGTGAGACAGAAGGAATGCAAGCCCATGTCTTCATGGGCCAGGTCNACTTCGTTTAATGTTCAAGCAGAGGGGCTGGGTTCCCCAAGGCAGGCCAGTATGTATAAACAGTATCTATTTGGTGAAGGAAAGCAGTTTGGCTGGATTTTGTAGTGTCAGTTTGGGATTATTAATAGACAGGGCCAGGTTGTAGAGACATCTGATTTATAGGCTGGCTCACTCTGTGAGGGCAATGGGGAGCCTGGTTTCCAAGCCAGAGAATGACAAAGGCAGAGCAGAGGTGGAAGTGGGAGTGGGTGGGAGGGGTGGAGGGTGGTGAAATAGATGAAAGGAATTAAGAGGGACAAATTTAAAATAAGTCAGCAATGTACAATATAGGGGATATAGTCCGTAAAATTGTAGTAGCTTTTTATGGTGACAGGTGTTTACTAGATTTAGTATAGTGACCAATTTTAATGTACATAAATGTCAAAATACTATGTTCTACACCTGAAACTAATATAGTATTGTATGTCAATTATATTTCAGTAAAAAAAAAAAAAGTTCTGATCTGAAGATCTGTGGACAGAAGCAGGGAAATAAGAGGACTATTTAACAACAGAAAGGGCTAAATCATGGCATATGTGAAAGTTTTTATAAATTTAATACATTTAGTTTAGAAAGTAATGGAGACTATAGCAACAATGAAAATGCTTGATTTTTTCACTGACCATAACTATGAACTATAAGCTTATGGACAAAGATACAAAAAAGGGTTGCATTAGTGTTTTTGAATGTGTGTACAATTTTTTTCCAAACAAATACATTTGGCAATGACAGTTATTGTCCATAGAATAAGTGTAAAAAAAAAAAGTGCATGCCTCATAGACTTTGTCTAACATGAACCCCATTATAAGCCGGTGAGATAAAGCAAACACTACCATCAGCACTTACAGATAAGGATACACCTCTGATAGATCATTCCCCAGTTATTCACCTAGTAAGTGAGACAGAAGGAATGCAAGCCCATGTCTTCATGGGCCAGGTCATATATTGACAACAGAATGGGGAAAGTTCTTCATTCCTGCATTTAGACAATTTGATCCTGTTTCATCTAACCCTTGCTTGATACCCTCAACTAGGAAAAGTAAAACAACAGTATCACATAAGGATAAACTTAAAATTAAGAAAGATAAACAGATATTCTCTCCATACATGCCCTGTATGGATAATAGTTGCATCTAGAAAATGTCCCAAATGAAAGTCTGTCATTTGAAATGTCATTGTCCTGAATAGCTTTTAGTAAAGTGAAGTGAGAGAAAATCGCTCAGTCATGTCCGACTCTGCATCCCCATGGACTATACAGTCCATGCAATTCCCCAGGCCAGAATACTGGAGTGGGTAGCCTTTCCCTTCTCCAGGGGATCTTCCCAACCCAGGGANATACTAACCACAGATACCTTGAGTCTAAAACACTTTAGTTTTGCTTTCATTCAATGTAAAATTTTGAAGGCTCTAGAGAGATATTCAGAATTGTTATTCTATTGCTTTAAAAAAAGTCTAATTCCACCATACTACTACTACTACTAAGTCGCCATACTGACCTGGAAAATGGGGCTGAAAGGCAGTGTCCAGAATGTCCTTTAGAATTTACCTATCTTCTTTCACTTCAGAACTCGCTTGTTAAGCAACACCTGCACTGAACTTTATGCGAGTTACAACACAAAGCAAATCATCTTCTCAGACAGGTTTTCCCAGCTGTGATGTGCTTAGACAGCAGTCACAGGACCTGAATTATTTCCCTAAAATGGATTTGGTAAGCCTACATTAAAGAGATACATACCTATGAACTAATGGTTTATTCATGCCTTTTCACCATCCATGAGCAGGGAGGTTTCCCTCAGCCCCCTTCACCTGCACTTCCAGGGGATGGGCACCATTCACCAAATGTACTGAGATCAGTGTCCTTGGGCAACCTCTTCTGACCTCTGGACATGCTGAATTTCTGCCTATTTCTCCTTGATCATGAGCTTAATGAAAGTCAGGAAAGGGATGCGGCAGTTTAGAAAAACAGAAGGAGTGAATTTGCCCTTGGCTGTCTTGATAGAATTGAGGGAGTATTTGTCCAACTCTGCTTGAGTTGTCAGAATGCACCTGGAGGTACTGTGTTCTTTCCTGGAAATTAAATTTATGAAAAAGGATACACTGGAACATGTCCAGAAGAAAGGGAACAGGATGAAGGGAAAGCTTAAAATGACATCATGGGAGTTTTGGATGACCTGGTTCTAGCTATTTATTCTGGAAAAGAAAGAGCAGGGTAACATTTTTTTCATGCAGATGCGGGAATTATTTTATCTGGCCAGAGGGTAAAGCTAAGACTATGAGGGAAAGAGATATTTTAACTCAATATAAAGCAAAACTTTCTTAAGATTATAAAATAGCTGTTAAAAGTGGCATTTGTTCATTTAATAGGTATTTTCGGAATATCTCCTATGTGTTCAAGGCCCGGGTGAAACAGTGCTGAATAGTAATAAAATGAAGCCATGGAGCTTTCGGTCAAGTACAAAGCTTTGTCAGATGATGGTGCAGATCTCATTCTTAAGAGATGTATAATGAGACAACAATAAGCTGAAGGTTTTTCTGACACCAAACGTAACTGGACTAAATGTCTAAGTTTCTGCCAACCCTGAAACTCCAGGTTTTGGGTGCTCTAATAACATTAAGGTACTCGGTACAGTTTGATGGCTCTCCTGGCTACGGATCAGGATGTGCAGCTGATTCTGTGGCTTAGCCCTGGTCTTCTATCCATCAGTGTGTATATGCGGTGCTGTCTCTGCGTGTGTTTTTTTTTAATTAATTTTTTCTGCTAAGTGTTTAAGATGGATAGGGTAGCATGGAGGGTAGAGAGAAAAGACTAGAACAGTTCTTTCATATGTGATGTACAATGAAGGGGAACAATTTTCTTATATCCCATCAGTTCAGTTGCTCAGTCGTGTCCGACTCTTTGCGACCCCATAAATAGCAGCACTCCAGGCCTCCCTGTCCATCACCAACTCCTGGAGTTCATTCAGACTCATGTCCATCGAGTCCGTGATGCCATCCAGCCATCTCATCCTCTGTTGTCCCCTTCTCCTCCTGCCCCCAATCCCTCCCAGCATCAGGGTCTTTTCCAATGAGTCAACTCTTCGCATGGCCAAAGTACTGGAGTTTCAGCTTTAGCATCATTCCCTCCAAAGAAATCCCAGGGCTAATCTCCTTCAGAATGGACTGGTTGGATCTCCTTGCAGTCCAAGGGACTCTCAAGAGTCTTCTCCAACACCACAGTTCAAAAGCATCAATTCTTCAGCACTCAGCTTTCTTGACAGTCCAACTCTCACATCCATACATGACCACTGGAAAAACCATAGCCTTGACTAGATGGACCTTTGTTGGCAAAGTAATGTCTGCTTTTCAATATGCTATCTAGGTTCACCCCCAAATATCTGGTTGTCATTTCTGTTACTTTTATTCTTTTTCCATTATTGTTTGTGGAATGAGAGTTCTCTTCCCTTACAGATCAGTTTCAATTCTTTAATTTATTTGAAAGTGGTTGGAGTCAGGGTGGCTAAACACTATAGAATCATAGTCCTTGAAGTGAGATAAGATAATAGAGATAATCTACTCTAGTCCTTCCATCTTATACACAAGAGAACAGAAATTTAGCAGAACATGTTAAAACACTGAATACAAAGGACAGAAGCACCAATAACCACTTGAATTTTAGGCAGAATATTGACTTTTGGAAAAGAAAGTTTTACAAAGAATCAAATAGAGGGACTTCCCTGGTGGTCCTGTGGTTAAGACTCGGAGCTCCCAATGCAAAGGCATGGGTTCCAACCTTGGTTGGGGAGCTAAGAACCCACATGGCATGGCCAATAAATAAATAAATAAATAAAGTAGTACTTTTAGAAATTACAAAGTTAACCTTGAAATTTAATTTAGTGGATACATAAAATTGTAGTTTATACCCAGTTGAAGGGAGAATGTAAACTAGAAGACATGTCTGAAGAAGTTATCCAAAATGTAGCTTAGAAAGATGATGATATGTAAGATATGAAAGAAAGGCTAAAAATGAGGAATGGAGAAGATCTAATATACATCAACTCAGAGTTTCAGGACCTGGAAATTTCCTTAAATGCCTAGAACCAACCAAAAACCCCAGCTTTTGGTGAGAGGCTCTATGTGCATGTTGTGAGGGGGGTGCATTTTTCAGCTCTGCCTTAGCCTTCACCTCTCTTACACAGATCATCTTAAGGTCATCGAGAGGTGAGAGCTTAGAGCCTTTTCAAGTCTGTCTTGGCAATGAAGAGAGCTGTGGGCATGAGCACAATCCATACATGTGTGTGGCCTTCTTGATTCAGAAGCTTCAAAAAGACCCTCTGTATGTCTCATTTCCAGTTTTTAATTTTATGGTTAGTCTAATGTTTTCACCTAACTGGTATCCATCCCCTCAGGCAGTTGCAAAGTTAAGTAACTGCCTGTAATTTTTTTTTGAAAAATGCTTACAGGGAAAAAAATTTTCACGCTGAATGAGCTCCGAGTTAAGTCAAATAAATCACCCAGCAAGTGGAATTTTCCAGGGGAAACTCCTATCCAACAGACAGACCATACAATAATTCTCTGGGGACGAAGCTTTGAAACAGCTTCAGCCCCTTTCTGTTCCTTCCCTTGGCTCTCAGGCTGCTATTCTTTACCCTTCACCAGCAGGCTGTTGGTTTTTAAGAATATCATAAAGCAGGAGAGTATGAGATGGGGCTAGGGAAAGTTAAAAATGCCACAGAGGGACTTCCCTAGTGGTCCAGAGGTTAAGAAACCATGCCTCAAATGCAGGGAGCATGATTTTGATCCCTGATTAGGGAACGAGGATCTTACCTGCTGAGTGGCGTGGCCAAAAAATTTAAAATTAAAAAAAATTTTTTTTTTAGACAGAAAACTCATTTCTTTCACTGAGATTGAGCTGTTTTTCCTCCTCTCCTTTCTCTTCTTCCTCTTTCTCTCTGACAAACACACCAGATTGTTGCAAGTCTTTGGGTAATTTCCAGAGTTCTGAAAATTTTGATTCTGACCATTTTGCCAGTTTATTGCAGCTTCTGTGAAAGAGAATTTTCTGCGATCCTTACTCCACTAATTTTGCTCATGTCACTAATTTTGCTCATAGGGAGTCTGAATTGGCATATTTTGTGTGTCTGGAAACCATTTGATGAAACAGCATGGTGTTCTTTTAAAAATTCAGCTTATGAAATCAAAGAAGAGGAATAACCACTTAATAAATCTCTATGGAAAAACATATATTTTTCCCACCATTTCCTTCTCTTTCCTAAACTTGCTTTAGTTCTAGACACTATAAAAAATGAATGAATAAATACATGAATTAATGAAATTTGTGACTCGCACAGTACAGGGATTGTACAGTCCAGTACAGGAACCTAAACATAATCGGCACTCAAAGAATAGTGCTGAACCAAAATAGATTAGCTCAAAATAGGCAAAACTGACCTGCTGTTTATTATACTTTATCCTATTCATAACATTAAATATTTAGTTTTATATTTAGATTTCCCACTTCTTTTAGTTTTTATGGGATATATCTTGTTTGGGTAAAAATATAAGTTTAACGGTAAATTCTTTCTGTTAAAAATAGAAGAAAGGAGAAAAGAAGGAAGAGACAGAAAAGTATTCTTGTTAGCTGAAAAGATGGTGGCACCGACAAACTTTGCAAGTATTCCGACAAACACTTAGCAGAAATAAACTTATTTTCGATCAGAAAATTCATAACTAGCTCAATTGAAGGACATTAGGTAAAAAAAAGACCTGTTTGGAAATAATCTGAAAACATTCTTGCATCTCATACCTTTCTTAAGCTGTTATAATGAATGAATCATAATATTTTAAGAGGATAAGAGCTGTTCATAATGAGTGCTAAGTTGAAAGGACTAAAAAGCTTTAGTAATATGATTATGAAACAATATAATATGATAGGGTGAGATAATGAGTCTTTATTTCCTGTTTTAAAAAATTATAGAAATACTAAGTGGCCTTTCATTTTGCTTTACTTTTTGTTAGAGAAGATGAGAAAGTTAAATAGAATCTAGTTACGTTTTCACATACAAACACTTGTGCACAAATATTGACTAAATTTTGTAAAAATGTAATAAAAATGGTATAAAAACCATTTCATCTCTTTACTTCTCTTTGACTCCCCTTAATTAATAATGGATATAAAAGTAGGCCTTCAATTACAATTCTAAAAAAATTGTTGTTGTTCAGTCACTCAGTCGTGTCTGACTGTTTGTGACCCCATGAACTGAAAGGAGTATGTCAATGATGTATATTGTCACCCTGCTTATTTAATGTATATGCAGAGTACATCATGCAAAATGCCAGGCTGGATGAAGCACAAGCTGGAATCAAGATTGTCAGGAGAAATATCAATAAAATAAAGAGACTCTTGATGAAAGTGAAAGAGGAAAGTGAAAAAGCTGGCTTAGAACTCACTCAACATTAAAAATAACTAAGATCATGGCTTGTGGCCCCATCACTTCATGGCAAAGAGATGGGTAAACAATAGAAACAGTGAGAGACTTTATTTTGGGGGGGCTCCAAAATCACTGCTGATGGTGACTGCAGCCATGAAATTAAAAGATGCTCCTAGGAAGAAAAGCTGTGACCAACCTAAACAGCATATTAAAAAGCAGAGACATTACTTTCCCAACAAAGGTCTGTCTAGTCAAAGCTATGGTTTTTCCAGTAGTCATGTAAGGATGTGAGAGTTGGACTATAAAGAAAGCTGAGTGCCGAAGAATTGATGCTTTTGAACTGGGGTGTTGGAGAAGACTCTTGAGAGTCCCTTGGACAACAAGGAGATCCAACCAGTCCATCCTAAGGGAAATCGGACCTGAATATTCATTGGAAGCACTGATGCTGAAGGTGAAGCTCCAATACTTTGGTCATCTAATGGGAAGAACTGACTCATTAGAAAAGACTCTGATGCTGGGAAAGACTGAGGAGAAGTGGACGGCAGAGGATGAGATGGTTGGATGGCATCACTGATTCGAAGAACGTGAGTTTGAGCAAGCTCTGGGAGTTGGTGATGGACAGAGAAGCCTGGAGTATTACAGTCCATGGAGTCACAAAGAGTTGGACATGACTGAGCAACTGAACTGAACTGGACTGCAGCATGCCAGGCTTACCTGTCCTTCACCAACAAAGATAGTTCACATCTTTAAAAATTATTTCATCTGTATTAATACTTAAAATCATCTAAGAAAAAGCAACATCCTCAGTTCTTGCAACACTAAGTCTTATGACTTTCAAATTTGGAAAAAAAAAAAAAAACCCTCAAAAATAGGAAGGTTCTTCAAGACATCAGACCCCATCTCCTTAGAATGGCTTTGTCATGGAAAAAGAGTGATTATTCTAGTTAAAAAGAGAAAAGAGAGTTTAATACGATTAGGGATTTAATATGATTGATTAGATACTGATTTTAAAAAGCTATAAAAGATATTTTGAGAATAATAGGGGGAATTTTAATATGAATTGAATATCATTAAGACATTTTATTCATTTTCTTAGGTATGTTAATGATATTGTTTTGTAGGACAATCTTCTTTATTCTAGGTAAATGCTGAAGTTTTTTAGGGCTAAAGTCTCCAATCTAACTTTCAAAAGATTCAGAAAAGCACTAGGATAAACCATAATGGAAAAGAATGTTAAAAAATGTATATATAACTGGATCATTTTGCTGTATAGCAAAAATTATTGTAACTCAACCTTGTAAATCAACTATGTGCATGCATGTGTGCTAAGTCACTTGAGTTGTGTCTGATTCTTTGTGACACTATGGATCATAGCCCATTCCAATAAAAAAGAAAAAAAATATGTATACACATACATAGCAGTCATCCAGATAGAAGTGAAAAAATCTGATTTTAATTGTGAAATGTGGTGAATGGAAATGCATTTTCCATATCCCTCTATAAGGACAACCTGTTGCCCTCACTCCTGAAAGAGCTGTCAAGAGAGTGGCCCCATCTATAAATAACAGTCCTTCAGAGACTTCTACTACTATATAGAGGCTCTTGGCCCAAGGTCATACCCTTCTAGAGTAGCCAACTGCCAACAAGGATTAAGATGGAAGTAGGAAGGCCTGGTCACCCTTGGACCACTGAAGGGTAATTCTGATGAGTCCATTTTAGCTTCAGAGGTCCATCGAGAGTCAAATATGGTTGTCAGTTCTACCTTACAGCTTAATCTCTCCCTCTGCCTACCCCCTCACCTCCCATTCCACATGTAGATGTTGAGTCTAAGGGAATAACCTAGTAAACATCTGACCATTAAACTCTATCTTAAACTAGAAGAAGACCATTAAAATTTTCTTCTAGGAGAACTGAATCTGCAATGTAACACGGGTATCAGACAAACTTCAAATAAAGAACGTTTTTTTTTTTTTCAAGTTCTGTTTTCATTAAAAAATGTCAGAGTCATCAAAGTCAAAAAAGGCTGTGTAAATGTTTTGGATTAAAACAGATTAGAGAAACATGACAGTTTTAATGAGACATGTGATGCTGGCATATATCTTATACTGGAGGAAAATAAAAAGCCAGAAAGAACATTGCTAGATCAATTGACAAAACTAGAATATGGACTATAGATTAGATTTTTTTAAAGATTGCATCAAAACTATTACATATAGAATGGCTAAACAACAAGGTCCTACTGTATAGCACAGAGAACTATATTCAATATCCTGTGATAAACCATAATGGAAAATATATAAAAAGAATGCATATATATGTATAACTGAATCACTTTGCTATATACCAGAAACTAACACATTATAAATCAACTATGTGTGTGTGTGTATGCTCAGTCACCCAGTCGAGTCCGACTCTTTGCTACCTCCTGAACTATAGACCACCAGACTCCTCTGTCCATGGAATTTTCCAGGCAAGAATACTGGAGCAGGTTGCCATTTCTTTCTCCAGGGGATCTTCCCGACCCAGGGATTGAACCTGCATCTCTGACACCTCCTGCATTAGCAGGTGGATTCTTTACCACTGTGCCAAACATACAGCATCAATTTTAAATTTACTGTAATTGGTAAATATACAGTGGTTAGATAGGAGAATGTCCTTGTTCTTAAGAAATAGGCACTGAAAAATATAGGGGAAAGGGGACGTAATGTATGCAACTTTCTCTCAAGCAATTCAGAAAAACAACATATACACATACATATAGTAAAAGCAAATGGGGCAGGGAAGGGCCAGTGGTTCGGACTCTGTGCTCTCACTGCCCAGGGCCTGTGGTTGATGCTTGGCTCCTCTGTCCATGGGATCCTCCAGGCAAGAATACTGGATTAGGTTGCCATTCCCTTCTCCGGGGAATTTTCCCGACCCAGGGATTGAACCTCTATAAGTCTTGTCTCCTGCTCTGGCAGGCGGGTTCTTCACCACTAGCGCCACCTGGGAATTTCGGTATAGATGAAAAAGTCTACCTATTACACACCAGCTCCTATCATTATGGCCAAAAAAGAACTTCATTTTACTGTTTTTGATTACTTTTTCTTTCTTACTGTAAATTGAGAGAATCGGAATTCTGTGATTATTTCAACAGCCAAGTAGTTAATCTGGGGGAAGCTGAGTTGAGAAGCAGTTTGAGGTAGTGCTTCCGGATTCCTGGAGGGGGCAGCAGAGAGCCTTTTGAATGCAAACTTAGGGCGCTCAGGTACAGGGTGACCTTGAGGGAAAAAGGACAATGGCAACCAAGGGCATAGGAGAGGACCCACCATCGCACAATTTCGAGCTGACTTGAAACTAGGAAAACCAATGCTCCACTACATGTGGAGGAATGAAATTAGGAGGCTACATGAAGCGAACACATCAAAGCCTGTAGTTTATTTATTAAAAAATGGCCAATACTCAACGAAACCAGAAATGAATAACGCTGCAGGGGACTGAACAGTCAGGAATCAGAATGCAGAAATCAGGACTGGAGCAAGAACCAACAGGAAACTAAACAGGTGTGGAAAAAGGGCATAGTAGCCAAGGAGGGGGTGGGTGGATAGGGGGGATCCATTTTGTCCTATTTGGATATTTCCCCATCTGGGCCTGGGTGGAAGTGTTAACCATGAAACAAACGCTTTCTCATGATCATAACTTCCTTGCAGACCACAGGGGCTGATAGTGCTGGTGGCTAACAGGGGCTAAAGTGTCCCCCAGAGGCATGCACTGTGGTTGTTTCGGGGCACGCTTTATATTTTGCTCTTCTAGCCTATTTCTACTTCCAGTTTAGAAACAGAGAATGTCAAGCGAAGTATCACTAAGAGACTTCAATTTTTCATCTTTAGCTTCCTGTCCAGCACCCACCTTCTCATTTTCAAATCTAAAAAGCTGCTTGCTCCCTAGGCAACATTTATCCAAAATAATTTGTTTAAATTTGTAATTAGTTATTTTACATGGAGTAACCTAAAAATGGCACCCCACTCCAATATTCTTGCCTGGAGAATCCCATGGACAGAGGAGCTTGGTGGGCTATAGTCCATGGGGTTGCAAGAGTTGGACACAACTTAGTGACTAAAACCAACAACCTAAAATTATCCTTTTAAATAAGATCAGCAAATTATCTAAAGTGTTTTCAAAGTGATATCTGATCATACTGCTCAAAAAGGACCCTAATCCTCAAGTTCTGGACACACTGAGGTGGAACGTTGGAGATAAAATCAGTAAGTACAAGTGGTCCCAATACAGAGGTACACTGTCAGACACGATTTATGATATACAGACATCCTGAAAAATATGATTTATGGTGGGGCTTTATTTCAGATTTTCTCTGCTTGTCATTATCTTTTGTGTGTTTTACAATCATGAAAGTTACAGACAACTTTTCATAATGCAAATAATCTCCTCCAGAGAAATATAAATGAATTGTGTCTAGTGAGATGCAACTGATTATTGTCCTATAAATATTGACCAGTTTTGCAACTGTTTATAAATCCATTTCAACAGTCCTGATGGTCTATACTACACATGTGTGAGACTTTGAATTCTCCTTTTAACCCATTTAACTGATTGTATCATTAATTAATGAGTTAAGTAAAAGCCTTTGAAACAGGTTAACTTTATATTTGTATGCGAGTCATGATTTACCTGCCTTTTTTTTTTTTTTTTAATCAGGTCTTTTAATAGGTCTTTATTCCAACAGTATTAGTCTAACCTTGGGAGGACAAATGGAAGTAGGAAGAGGGAGGTAGGGATGTGGTAATGTGTTTTTAAAAGTGTCTATAAAGTTTCTTTCTGGCCATGAATTTCCAAAATCTAAATTTACCTTCTACTCCTAGGGTGATGATACCACTAAACATTAGGACAGGGGGACACATTTAGAGGAACGGGTGAGGTGGGGTCAAGGGCTTGGTTGAAGTCCAATACCAGACAAGCAGGGACGGGCTGAAGGAGAGAAAATCCGGATACCACCACAAGGTTATACTGCTGAAACAAATCTTCCTAAATTTAGGGATCTCAGACGCTCTTCCCTTCGCTCTTCATTCCTATCTGCTCTCTTTAAGAACGGTATGTTAAAGCCAGGCCCTTGATATGACTGTTGGAAGCTTAGTACAATTGTTTTACACAGCCAGGACATTAATACAGCATTCAAATATGTACAGCTTTCATTTTATCTCTCTTGCTTTCTCTTTTTTTGCAGTCAGACTGAGGCCTCTTAATCCCTTCAGCCACTACTCAGAGAAAGGGAGCCAAGCCAATGTTCTAGCCACCTCCAAACTTCAAAATAATGGGCTAGCCATGGCACATTGCCTGGTCAGCGCTGCAGCTGGAGAACACAGGATGCCTTCCTCATCCTGAGGATACACCATTTGCCTCACCAAAGCAGGATGAAGAGAAGTCCCAGTGGCCACCCAAGAAATTTCAGTTCTATGAGATCAGCGAGAGACCTGCCCTGCCCTAGCTATTCCCTGAGATATCCAGACCCATGCGGGTGTTTATGTAGAGCTGACTTTTACTTCTACATCCCCTTCTCCAGTCTTCCCTGCCTGTCTTCTTTCTGTCTTGCTACTCTGGGTAAACTACCTTCTTCCCTACCAGTCCCTCCTCACCATGTGCTTTGATGTAATCCAGAAACTATCAGAATCCTTTCTGGGCCACATTTTATGGTGGGTAGGAATGAAAGCCCTGGAGTCAGGCAGACCTTGGCTTCTAACTGCAATGCCACTTTGGAGGCAGGAAATAGATGGGCTCCAGGCTAGGAATTAACAGCTAGCCTACATTTTACAGTTCTGAGCAAGGAGGCTGGTGGGCTCTGGGCTAGATATTTACTTCCATCTTGGAATGCAAATAACAGCTGGAGTTTGCCTCCTATGGACACTTTAAGATAATGGTTATGGCAGGGACAGAGAGAGGCTAAACCTTGTTGGAATAAAAGATCAAGAGGTCACGTATTTCCCATTCTTGGGCCAAGGGAGTCACTGCACATGTGTAGAAAGTCTCCTTAGGGGTCAAAAAGGAGGTGGCACCACCCCAGGATAGGTGATGTCAAGGTCCCTCCATAGGCCCCTGGGCTGGAATCCATCTTGGGAAAAAGTTGCACATGCATGTTGGGGAGGGTCCTAGGACACATAGGGGGTGGGAGAAGACAGATAATTGGCCAAAGGTAAACAAAGACCCAGAACTGCCCTACATAAATGATTTAACCACCTCTTTACCACACTCCTCCTCATCAGCCATGATGCTTACACCCTTTCTCTCCTGGTGTGTATCTCTGTCTTGCTTCTGTCTTGCTATTTCTCTGTGTCCTCTCCCACTTGGTGTGCTGTATTTCTAAATATAAACTTTGTACCTGTTTCTACAGTTTTTGCCTCCTTGAGAAATGCAATTTTCAATGGGGGCAAGGGCCAGGGGAATTTTGTTTCTAGCCTCTAGCCCCTGGTGAACTAGTGGCTGGGATTCCTGATTTTCAGCCTAGGTCCAATTCCTGGGCAGAGAACTAAGATCTGGATTCTTGCTACCACCCACTGCTATCTCTCTGTCTCTCACCTGTGTGGCCTTGGAAAGTCAGTCAAAAGCTCTAAGCATACAGGGTTATCATTAACATCTATTGTAAAGTAAAATAAAGTAAAAAAAAAAAGGTATAAGCAGCAATTTCTCCATCTGTAAAAATAGGGATAATACAATATCTATTGTATCAGGGAGTTGTGGGGTGAAAAACTTGGCAATGGAGTGAAGCTCAGTGTCGGATACAAGCCATCTATTACTTCTGTCTCCAGTCTTCTCTCTGTTAATAGTGTACTTCTATTTCCTATTTTGTTATTTGTAGGTACTACTTCACATTTCCCCCCTCAATCCAACATAGATACTGATGAGGTTCTACTGCTAGCCCAAAATAATGGCACCTTGGCATATGCAATAGTTTAAGCTGAAGGAGTATGAGAAACAACAGGTGCAAGAAGGACTTCTGACCCTCCCCTGAGTCACAGGACTTGAGAGTCTCAAGTGAAAGGTGCCTTCCTTATGCCCTAAGGAAAGGAACATCTTTATCTCCAGAGAAGGAGGGATACTGAGTGGAATCTGAATAAACAGACTTGCTAAGTTTCCCCCAATTTACCACTCTCAGTTCACATTCATTTTGTCCTATCACATTTCTTGATGACTCTTCACTTTTCATCAAACCTAGTATGCATAAAAACACTCAAACTTAACTATTTCCTTAGGTCTTCATTTCCTTATGAAGGCTCGTATGTCATGTGAAACTTATATTTAAAAATCTGAATGCTTTCCTCCTATTAACCTGTATTTTTTATAGATGCTCCAGCTGAGAATCTAGAAGAGGAAGAAAGATGTTTTTCTTTTTTCCGCCTCTACATCAGCAAATCAATAACAGTGGTCACAGGTACCATATTTTTTCATTACAAACATCTACTTCTGCTTCATTGACTACGCTAAAGCCTTTGATTGTGAGGATCACAACAAACTGTGGAAAATTATTAAAGAGATGGGAATACCAGACCACCTGACCAGCACCCCTGAGATATCTGTATGCAGGCCAAGAAGCAACAGTTAGAGCCTGACGTGGAACAACAGACTGGTTCCAAATCGGGAAAGGAGTAGGTCAAGGCTATATACTGTCACCCTGCTTATCTAACTTATATGCAGAGTACATCATGTGAAATGCCAGGCTGGATGAAGCACACGCTGGAATCAAGACTGCCAGAAGAAATATCAATAACCTCAGATAAGCAGATGATACCACCCTTATGGCAGAAAATGAAGAGGAACTAAAGAGCCTCTTGATGAAAGTGAAAGAGAGTGAAAAAGCTGGCTTACAACTCAACATTTGAAAAACGCAGATCATGGCACCCCGATCCATCACTTCATGGCAAATAGATGGGGAAAAAATGGAAACAGTGTCAGACTTTATTTTGGGGGGCTCCAAAATCACTGCTGATGGTGACTGCAGCCATGAACTTAAAAGATGCTTGCTCCTTGGAAGAAAAGCTATGACCAACCTAGAGAGCATATTAAAAAGCAGAGACATTACTTTCCCAACAAAGGTCTGTCTAGTCAAAGCTATGATTTTTCTAGTGGTCATGTGTGGATGTAAGAGTTGGGCCATAAAGAAAGCTGAGCACAGAAGAATTGATGCTTTCAAACTGTGGTGTTGGAGAAGACTCTTGAGAGTCCCTTCGACTACAGGGAGATCAAGCCAGTCAATCTTAAAGGAAATCAGTCTTGAGTATTCATTGGAAGGATTGATGCTGAAGCTGAAGCTCCAATACTTTAGCCACCTTATGAGAAGAACTGACTCACTGGAAAAGACCCTGATGCTGGGAAAGTTTGAAGGCAGGAGAAGGGGATGACAGAGGATGAGATGGTTGGATGGTATCACTGACTCGATGGGCATGAATTTGAGCAAGTTCTGGGAATTGGTGATGGACAGGGAAGGCTGCTGTGCTACAGTCCAAGGGGGCCACAAAGAGTCAGACATGACTGAACCACTGAACTGAACTAAATTTTAGTTTCTTCATCTGTGATCTGGGGAGGAACACCATCAGCAAACCACTCTAGGGTTGTAAGAATTACACAAGATAATGTATGTAAGTGCCTAGCACAGTGCCTGGATCATAGTAAGAGCTCAGGAAATATGCAGTATCATTTTTTATAACTTACTTTATTAATGCTTTTTTATTAGGGTGTACTATGAAATAATTCACATAACTAACATATGGTTTTGTTGAAAGGTAGCAAATTCTTGGGCTTCCAGCTAGTTTAATGATCACTGGTTCTAATCAGAGAGCTCATTTGATGATATTATTTGTAATTAGTTTAGATAACATTCTGGATTTGTGCTTCATCCTGAAAGAAAACATCAGTTGAAAGATACCACGGGAGCAACAAAATAATGGTTTCCTGCTGGGACAGTAAATCTACATTACACTCATTCCTTCCTTTCCAAAGGGGAACATTTTGATCCTGTGATAATATTCTATTTAAAGGAGTTTATTGATTTTATGTCAATGATTTATGTAGATCAAGTTCATTTCTTGTGATAAAGATGGGAAAGAAGTAAACTGGGCCTCTTGCTGAAATCTCTGTGACTTGCTGTGATCCAACTGGTTAAAAAAATACATCAATTGTCTAACTAAGCAAAAATAAAAAAGAGCCCCACAAAAAACAAAAAATGAGCTTTTCCAAAGAAATCCTGTTTGTGCGCTCTCTTAAGTTTGATGAATGAGTTATTTACTGACTGCTTGAAAAAAGTGTAAAAAGGAAGAAGTTGTCTTTTTTTAGAAAATTATTGAAGTGTACTCAGTACAAATTCCATTTGACAAGGTTTGAAAACAGACCTAGTTTTTAACAAATCAAGCTTTTGTTTAATTAAGACTGAAATAAATGAGTGTGAATATTCTTATAAATAATCTAATAGAAAGTTAAAATGAAGAGAGACTCTTCACAATGATTTCCTCTACCCGCTCCTACAATCTGGGGGGTAGAATACATTTGTAAGGAGATATGAAAATACACTTTTAAATAGTGTTTGGTATATTATGATCCCTCCCAAGAGATAAACTGTGTTAGGCATGTTCAGAAGTTCCACCTTCCCTATTCAATCTCTTAGAAATCTAAAAGCAAGCCAAGGAGAAATGCCTCCTTATACCATCCCCAGAGCAAGGCACCTCTCCCAAACAAGGAAGAATTTAGTCATTTTACTATCTTCAAAGTTTTCCATCTTCTTGGTTGTGAAATGTAAAAAACCGAATTAAATATACATTTTATGTCTGAGTGTGTTGATAATGATGGAATTACCCTAGAGGTGAATGGTCTTATTTTGAATAGTTAACAAAATGAAAGTCTATATGGGGCAGAATGACAATCAAAAGAAGAGTCACATTTAGTATTATCTATACATTTGAGTAATACAATAAACAGTTTCTATAGACTTAGTATTTCCCATAAAGTAACCAAACAATTGATTTGACTAAACTCATTTCCTGAACTTGCTGGTGGTTTGGAATTAAGGAGAAAATCATCAGTTCTTCTAAAGGGTAAGCTATGTTTTTAGATATTACTTTCCTAAGTGAATTCTTTCCTGATCTCCACAAGTCTATCCCCCAACCTAAATCAGGGTCCCTGCTCTACACTCTTCCTTTAGAATTTTTATATATTTGAATGCTTGATGAATCTCTCTGCTCCACCAGACTGTTGCTTCGCTTCCCTTCATACTCCCAGATACTTCCTTCTTCATACTCCCTTTGCTCCCCAGGTGGCACCAGTGGTAAAGAATCTGCCTGCCAATCCAGCATACACAAGAGACACGGGTTCGATCCCTGGATCAGGAAGATCCCCTGGAGTAGGAAAATGGCAACCCAGCCCAGTATTCTTGCCTGAAAAATTCCATGGACAGAGGAACCTGGAGGGCTACAAAAAGTCAAACATAACTGAGCACACGTGCACAAATATTTATTGGCTGGCAGTAAAACTATTCAGTTCAGCTTTAAAAAAATATTTATTTACTTGGCTGCATCGGGTCTTATTTGCATCACTTGGGATCTTTTGTTTCAGTATGCAGGCTCAGTAGTTGTGCCACACTGGTTTAGTTGCCCTGCGGCGTGTAGAATCTTAGTTTCCCAATCAGGGATGGAACCCACACCCCATGCATTTCGAGATGGATTCTTAACCACTGGACCGCCAAGCTAAGTCCCATATATGGTGGGTTTTGAGAAAAGGCATTCACGGTCATGGGCATCTTGGCAACAAATAATATTTATTATTTATATTTGCCTGAAAGGCAAAGGTGAGTTTGAGAAGGAAATTTCAGCTCTTAATTACAATCAAATCCATTAATTCTTGTTCTCATGTCCTCTTTCTTATTAATGGTGTTAAAAGAATGATGAATCTCACTCCTTAGAGATGTTTTAAATCTGTCCGGCCCCTTAATTAGATCAGGATTTTTGAATGAAAACAAGTCCCACTTACAGGGAAAGATGATGAGATTTTTCTCTAAACTATTATCAGGAGCAAATTACATCCAATAACGTATGGCTTATTATTAAGAACAGTTTACCTAACTATATTCAAAAGGAAGCAAACGAAGCATAGGACATTACAGACACCTAATTATACGACACCGTTTAACACTTCACTGTAATATGGTAACACCTCCTGAGTACTTGTTATGTGTACTACAACACTAAGCAACTGCATTTTCACATTTCATTCTCACAACAACCCTGTGAGGTACTATTATCATCTCTATGAGGCTAAGGGAGGTTGGGCAATTAACAAAAGTGGTTAAGTCCAGACAAGACTTCTGGGTCTGACTTCAGGGACTTCCTTCTCAATCCTTGTATACATGCTCTCTGTAGTAACCACCTGTTTGTGTGTTTATCTCCCTTGCTAAATGTTGAAAGTCTCAAGGGCAAGGTGATAAAGATAAAGATAAAGCTTTACTCGTTTGTGTATCTCAAATACAGAACAGAGAGTGCAGGAAACATAGTAGGTACTCAATAAAAGTCTAGTGAATGAAGAAGGAAGTGCTTTCTCCATCTTCAAAACTATAGCATGTTGAGTATAGTTTTAGTGTTAGACATAGTTAACTATATAATGTGTATAAATAAAATATACAAATCAAACAAATATTTATGCAGTAAAATAAATAATATAGATATATCTTTCTATTTTATTAAATTAATAATCCATATTTTATGTTGAAGCATATGACATTGCCATTTTATTAGGTCAAAAATCAAGGACAAATAACAGCACTTTTAAATGGTACAATCTCATTTTAAAAAATCCATGTCAACTCTTCAGTTACACAATAAGTGGGATGCACCATTACCATATGTTTTCCACTGAAATAGAGGTTTATCATTAACTGCCAAAGAGAAAGATTTATGAAAATTAGGGATGTCATATCTATAAGCACTTTCTACTAGGTCTAATTATCTAATTTCACATACAAATTATATTTCATGCCCTTAGGTCCTAATGAAAATTCAACCCGCACATATTATTAGACTTGACTTGGATTCTCTTTTCTGAGCTGCCAGGTTATGCAAAAGTCCTTCTTCATAAAGCCCTCCCCTTTCAGTATTAACTCTGCCTTTATCCCAAGCCCTGATGCACCTCCTGCTGCTTCTTCATGATTCCTGAGAGAAGATTATGACTTCTTTTTATTTAACTCTTTACATGCTGAACTTCATTAAATAAATTACTTTCTTGAATGTTGTCATCTAGTGGTTGCATTCTTGCCAGCAATACCAGTAAGGTCTCTCTTTTTTGGTGTTCTAAAAAAGTCCTCCTAAACCACTGAGGGGTCTGAATTCTTTTTCTACTCTACTTCCATCTTCAATTTAAACACCTCAGTGAGTGAAGGTTGCTCAGTCATGTCTGACTCTTTGCAACCCCATGGACTATACAGTCATGGAATTCTCCAGGCCAGAATAATGGAGCGGGTAGCCTTTCCATTCTCCAGGGGATCTTCCTGACCCAGGAATCGAACCAGGGTCTCCTGCATTGTAGGCGGATTCTTTACCAGCTGAGCTACCAGGAAAGCCCAGGCTGAAGGAAGGACTGCATAATTCCTAGCAGAAAGCTTGTGCCTGATTCATGTTTACTTTTTTTCTACTGACACTATTTTCTTTCACAATGAAGAGCATTTTTCATCTTTGAGTATCATGGAATAATCAGTACATACTACGATAATCGAAAAATATGAAAACATAGAATCTGAATAAAAAATTTGTTTCACTAGATATTTATTTGGTATACACTGTATGTGCAAGGACCCCATTATATATATCACATTGAACAATGACTTAATAAGCAGGGTTTGGAAAAAGGGTAAGAGGTGAGACTGGGGGGCTCGAAGGAACCTAGCCCATCAGGTTTATTTAAGTCTAAAGGAAACTGAGTTCCAGGAAGTTTGCTCAGCCTCAAGTCACAAAACAGGTTAGAGACAGAGCTGGGATTAAAGTCTGAGGTGATAGACAATTTCAAAATAGCAAGTTTAACAATGCTATGCAGTCATAGATTTGGAGAATGTTTAGAAATTGTCCAATTTAAGAGGATGCTGTGTTATTTATCTGCATTTAGCTAGTTTTGCTTTTTTTCTATCTTAAAAATTTTTATACTATCAGTTTTTATTGTGGTCTTGGCTTTTACTACTTTCATTAGAAGATTTGTGAGGCAGTAGGAGTCGGGGAAGGAAGGATTGGGAGTTTGGGATTAGTAGATGCAAACTGTTACACATAGGATGAATAAACACAAGGTCTTGTTCTATAGCACAGGGAACTGTATCCAATGTGCTGTGATAAAACATGGTGGAAAAGGTATGAAAAAGAATATATACATATATATGTAGATATAACTGAGTCACTACGCTGTACTGCAGAAATTAAACACATGTTGGTAGTCAGCTATACTTCAGTACATTTTTAACAAGACATCTCATGAGGCAGAAACCTTTGTTCAAGTTAATGTCACTAAAGAAACTGGATGAATTAGAATGGAAGAGCCTCCACCAGATTGAAGGGTTTAACTTTCAGATCTTCAGGTTAAAGACCTGAAGAAAAAAATAGATGGGAATTCTCAATATTATAAAATTTTAAAATTATACAAATAATGGACTATTAGAGAGAAAGTTTGGGGAAAGAGAAAGGATATATCACCTGAAGGGGTCCAGCATATGCCACTGTGGCATAAAAATTATCTTGAACAGAGGGCATGTGAGGTCCCAAAAGAACTCAGTTGTCGAAACCTCCTCCCCAGGAGCAGCAAGGAAAGGTTGACTCTTAACCTTCATGGACAAGAAGTCTCCACAGCAGATCCAAACAATGTCACGCAAACTATCCTGTTGCCCATCTATTCTCCTAAAGGCCCATTTATGTTTCTCAAAGTCATTTGTTTTTCCATAAGTGCCCTTTCTCCACCTCCTCCTTCCTTATTTAGATATTTAAGAAGTCACTTCTTTCCTGTAAGTGTCCTTCTTTCTCCTCCCTTCCCTTTAAGATGATGTACCAGCCCCCAGTTCCAGCCATCCCTTTGAGTGACATTTTTCTGTGAAGTCCATCATCTGTCATTTATTAGTTTAACTCATAAGCCTTCAGAAACTGAATTTAAGAGGGTAGAGGAAAAGTTTTTCTTCACCAATAAATCATCAGTTCACCATTAGCTTAACACAGCTATAGTGTGTTTCAATTTTGTGTGTTTTTCTTCAATTTTTTCATTTCCATTTACTTTTTACATAATTACAGTCATTGTCAGTATTATAATATGAGCACTTGTCCATGATCCAACATATTCCTCCAAATTATTATTGCCTAATGACTTAAACATTTCACTGAAATAATATAAGAAGCTTAACTAGCTTTATTTTCTTAATGATTGGAGTATAATTGCTTTATAATGTTGTATTAGTTTCTGCTGA
>SJYV01000422.1:466170-526035 GCA_006410875.1 Neotragus pygmaeus | reverse complement strand
TCTAGTCAAGGCTATGGTTTTTCCTGTGGTCATGTATGGATGTGAGAGTTGGACTGTGAAGAAAGCTGAGCGCTGAAGAATTGATGCTTTTGAACTATGGTGTTGGAGAAGACTCTTGAGAGTCCCTTGGACTGCAAGGAGATCAAACCAGTCCATTCTGAAGGAGATCAGCCCTGGGATTTCTTTGGAAGGAATGATGCTAAAGCTGAAACTCCAGTACTTTGGCCACCTCATGCGAAGAGTTGACTCATTGGAAAAGACTGATGCTGGGAGGGATTGGGGGCAGGAGGAGAAAGGGACAGCAGAGGATGAGATGGCTGGATGGCATCACTGACTCGATGGATGTGAGTCTGAGTGAACTCCAGGAGTTGGTGATGAACAGGGAGGCCTGGCGTGCTGTGATTCATGGGGTCGCAAGGAGTCGGACACGACTGAGCGACTGAACTGAACTGAACTGAATGAAAGTTTGAAGGAAAATTATTTTCCCCCCTCTACAAGATGAAGTCACGAAAATCGAAAACAATAATCCTCTGTTGAGGGAGGTTGGTGAGATGGGTGGGCGCAGACTGGGATAACACTGGGGGATAGAGTGGGTATGATTTTTTAAACTACAAATGTCCCTCAGCACCCTAGGGATGTACACTCTCCCATGTTTGCCCCCAGTTCTTGACTCCACAGAAATATCACTATTAATAATCTTTGCATATTACTTGTCAATGTTATCTGAGTCATTGAAGAAGGTGATACCTGATGAAGGTGATATCCACTCACTAATTCCTACCCCTTGGCATCAGCTATATTCGTATTTACTGAGTAATATGTTGTCTTCTATAATCACACAAAAGCACACTTTCATCCATAAAAGACACTATTTTAGAAGAAGCTTTTTCAGGAAGTTTTGTTTACTTTACATGGCTTTAGATTTATTTTCTAGTAGTGGAGTGTAAAGCATCAGGTAGCAAAAAAAACAAAAGAAATGACATTTCACAAGGATTTACTGTGCTCCAAGCACAGTAATCACACTGAAACCCAGGAAAGGATCAGCCTTTTTAGTTTTCTGTTTTAGTTACCACCTAAAACAACAAAGTTGTGACAGATGCTTACTTAGCTTTGAAACTGGTCCCCCCAAATGAAGGATAGTAAATAAAATCTCTCTCCTAATCAGCCCTATACTCTATGCTCTGTGTCTGAGGAGCTCCATTTCAAAGTCCTAAGGCTTGCCTTATACTTGATCTTTTATTCAAAAGTAGTTAAAACTGAAGTGCTCAGGTATACTAGACATTAACTTACCTGCATTGGTTAAGCTCATGAGTCAGGTCATTGGGGATCTGTTACGAGAGCCTCTCCTGTGAGTTGCAGAGTTAGAGTTCAGTCCTAGGCCTTCTGATTCCAAATGCCATGCTTTTAATATAACTGGGAAGAGTTAATTTTTGACTCCCTGCGGGATCTGTTTCTCTGACTCTAACCCTGTTTTTGTTTCTGTTGTTATATCATACATAATGGCCTGCCTCAGAGAGCCCTGCCCCCTCTGCCTGGCCCTTAAATTAAAGTGCCTTTGGTCAGCTCACAGGGAGATAATCTGACCTGGCCCACCAATGAATGACTGTAAGTAAGAGAAACTAACATAGCCCCCTGCCTGAGGCTGGCCATTCTAGGAGATAATTGCGAGAATCAGACGGTCTTTTCACTTTGTTTCCTGACCTCCCCCTATCTCTGATCCATAAAGGAACCTGGCATCCAGGCGCCAACAAGATGGTTATTTTGAGACATTAGTCAGCCATTTTCTCAGTCAGCCTCAACGCTTCGTCCCTCAGATTTATTGGCCTCTGGTGCAGTGCAGAGAGTGAGCTTGGACTCGGTAACGTTAAGACACTTAGCTCCATGAGAAGAGACGTTTCCAGAATCAAGTGGCTAGGAGGAGGGGGCAGGAATAACTTCTGCCAAATAAAAGACTTTCAGGACAGTTCCCGCATTTTCTAAATCAGTGCAAGTTCTCTGCAGCCTGCTGTGGTCAGGGTTTCAAGGGGTCTTCAGAGGGGTGTGTGTGTATAAGCAGGTCTAAACAGCCAGCTGGGCTCAAAGGGAAGATACACAGTGCCTCTATCATACTGTTTTTGGGGAATGGGATCATTCTTTAAAAATAGTTTTTCTCCACTGATACTTGAAATTTCACTCTTAGAAAATCAGTCTTTTGAAGAGAGTACATTTTAAAAGAGGAACTTTGTATTAAGTGAGGTTCTAGTAGTTAGAATGGACTGGGTGCTTTTAAGATGACTGTCCCTTCTTCTTACTCCAACCCTTCCAGAAAAAATTCGGGTCAGTAACTTGGTCTCCACAGAGGATGAGATGGTTGGATGGCATCACCAATTCAGTGGACATAAGTTTCAGTAGACTCTGGGAGTTGGTGATGGACAGGGAGGCCTGGCATGCTGCAGTCCACGGGGCCACAAAGAGTCAAACATGACTGAGTGACTGAACTGAACTGAACTTGGTCTCCCATATCTTGTGATGATCAAGAATATCTTTATTCTTTTCCTTTCTTGTATGATGATAAAATAGCAAATTTACCTCAAACACCTAAATACTCTGATGATAGAAATTTCAGAAATAGACATTTGAGAGAACACAATAGGTCACATTGGTTTTTGTTACTGACCATTTCTAATATTTTTGTTGTTGTTTGTAAAAAGAAACAAACAAAAAAAGGCCCAGAACATAACCGCTGGGAAAGAGACAATATGATACAGATGGATATTTTCTTTTAAAAGAAACTTATCTGTGAAAAAGGCAAAAACCTCACTTTGAGTTTTTTTCCTCTTGTCATACAGGGAGATGACTATCTCCTTGTGTAAATGCCCTTCTTAGGCCTGTTTCTTTGGGATAGGCAGAGTCAGAGATTATACTTGGGGGCCTTTAGTGGGTTAACAGTGAGCTTTTCCTTGGGATTTAAGTGGCAGACTCAGTTCTTCGGGAGGTCACAGCAAGAAGCCATGCCCATATAGGGCAGCTTCCATGCATTTAAACCAGACAATTCTTAACAGCCACAGGAGACAAAGCCAGCTTCATATTCTTGCTTTAAATTTTCTATGGCCCCTGCAGGAACCCAGCCTGAGGATACTTAGTAAATCTGTCAAAGGAATTAAAATATAGTTTTTTAATTAAGATACACAAAGCTCTGTGGAAATGAGGGGAACAACGTCTATTGTTGTCTTTTACTTGAAAAAAACCTCCTTTAATATGCCAAATGCCAGCTCAAATGAAATCTACATACTGAGACTTAGAATGCTGTTCTTAACTACCTATCTCAGAGGCTCTGAGCCTGAAACCTTTGGAGGGCCAAGCAAACACTCACCCCTCAGAAGATGCCCATGCAGTGCAGCAGCTAAGAGTCGGGTGGGCCAAGGCTTCTGAGCTCCGTGCTCTGAATCTTTGAGGTAAATAATTTCTCTGGAAGAACTGGCTGCAGCTACCCAGAGTCTTGGAAGAAATATTTCTTCTTTTTGTAACCAAGGGAGGTAAATAATCTTTTAACTCATTGCCCTACAAAGAAAAAAAAAAAGTGGTTGCCAGTAGTTAAATAAATCTGGTATATATCACTTAGTTCACAGGCAGCTGGGTGACACCATCCTTGGCCCTAACTCAAGAGAAAGGAGGACTCTGGGAGTTCAGGCCACTCCCATCTATTTACTGTAATTATGCTTCTTTTCTCGTTAAACTGCAGATTATGGATGTGATGTAAGTGTAGCTGGATTTTTCTAAAATATCACATTTGGGGAAAGGAAAGAATCAGAAAATAAATTATATTTTCTCAATTTTTGTAACTGATTCAATCACTACTTGCATTTTTATTAGGAATTTAGTAGCCTGCGGCTGAACTGCAGCTGCGGAACTATTTTGTTTGCGTCGCAGTGTTTTTCTAGAGTTTGAATTAATTTCCGTCTTTTAAAAATCAGGGGATATTACAAGACATCAGACTGTCAGCTCCGCATGAAAAAAAATTGCCAGAGCTAGGTAACTATGCGCCTGTGTCCCACAAGGATACAGTTGGGGAAGGCTGAATAGGAGCTGCTCCTGGTGTCACCTGCCACTTGCAGCCGGGCATTTCTATTCATTTCGATACCTTTCTCCCCTGCCTTCTCCCTCACAGACGATGTTCATGTGGACCTTCCAGGAGTTTGAGCTTGCAACCCTCATGTTCTTTTCTAATTCTTTTCCTGTTGAGTTTCTTCAATTTAGGACAATCGCGTACACAGAAAGATAAGTCATTGGGCAATCGTTTTTATTGCATAAGGAATTTTAGGTTTGGTCATTTAAAAAATATGAATTCCCAAAGCTTCCCTCATAAAACCAGACTGCATTATAAAATGATTAAATAAATGAAACCAGCTTTAACTAGCTTAACTAGTGGTAGGTGCAAAGGAAGAGCAGTAGGAGCAACCTGCCCTATGTAGGCAATAATGAAGTGCTGTCTCTAGGGAATTTCAGCCCAGTAATAAAACCAACTAAAGCCCTTCTGCTCTTTGTGATCACTGTGTGCCAGAAATTCTAAGCAGGTGATGAAACACACCCCGCCTCAAAAAAATCTTTAAGTTCTAGAAAATTGCTGATATTATATTAGTGGAACCACTGACAAATTGTCTGCCCTGGCCAGGAACAATAGTAATGACTTGCATGAGTTACCTTACAACAGGAATTCCTGGTAAGGAACGCAGAACTCAGAAGCAACCACCAAGAAGAAGAATTTGGCAAAGATCAGAAGGAGAGAGGGGAGGCCAGTCCATATGTCCTACCAACCCCAGAATCCTTCTCGTTGGAACCCATCTTGACTGAGCAATGCACAAGCAACCAAGAAACACTTTGAGTCAGAATGACTGGCCAGAGACAACCCGGAAACTAACCCCCACCACCATGAAACCCAAGACTGCAAGTCAGGTGGCAGAGCAGCTCTCCTGGGTGTCCTTACCCTGCTGCTCTCGGCCCAGGCACCCCTTCCCATTAAAGTCTCTTGCTTTGTCAGCACGTGTACCTCCTTGGACGATTCATTTGAGTGCTGGACATGCGCCCTCTCTTGGGCTCTGCAAGGTGTCCTCCTTCCAGCAGCAATTATTCCGAGTTTTAATTACACATACATATTTTTATTGCATATACATCGCCTTATTTTTTAATAGGCAACGTGCTTTATAGGAAAGCTACTTATTCTTATTTTAATTTCTGTTCAGTTCAGTTTACTTCAGTCACTCAGTTGTGTTTGACTCTTTGCGACTCCATGAATCACAGCACACCAGGCCTCCCTGTCCATCACCAACTCCCAAAGTTTACCCAAACTCACGTTCATTGAGTCGGCGATGCCATCCAGCCATCTCATCCTCTGTTGTCCCCTTCTCCTCCTGCCCCCAATCCCTCCCAGCATCAAAGTCTTTTCCAATGAGTCAACTCTTCACATGAGGTGGCCAAAGTATGGGAGTTTCAGCTTCAGCATCAGTCCTTCCAAATAAATTCCAGGACTGATCTCCTTTAGGATGGACTGGTTGGGTCTCCTTGCAGTCCAAGGGACTCTCAAGAGTCTTCTCCAACACCACACTTCAAAAGCATCCACTCTTTGGTGCTCAGCTTTCTTCTCAGTCCAATTCTCACATCCATACATGACCACTGGAAAAAACATAGCCTTGACTAGACAGACCTTTGTTGGCAAAGTAACGTCTCTGCTTTTCAATATGCTATCTAGGTTGGTCATAACTTTTCTTACAAGGAGTAAATGTCTTTCAATTTCAGGGCTGCAGTCACCATCTGCAGTGATTTTGGAGCCCCCCAAAATAAAGTCTGACACTGTTTCTACTGTTTCTCAATCTATTTGCCATGAAGTGATGGGACTGGATGCCATGATCTTTGTTTTCTGAATGTTGAGCTTTAAGCCAACCTTTTCACTTTCCTCTTTCACTTTCACCAAGAGGCTTTTTAGTTCCTCTTCACTTTCTGCCATAAGGGTGGTGTCATCTGCATATCTTAGGTTATTGATATTTCTCCTGGCAATCTTGATTCCAGCTTGTGCTTCTTCCAGCCTAGCGTTTCTCATGATGTACTCTGCATAGAAGTTCAATAAGCAGGGTGACAATATACAGCCTTGACGTACTCCTTTTTATTAATGGACAATGTCTTTATATACATTGTGCTTATATATCATCAAAGGGGGATGAACAAAGGGCAGTCTATTTCAAATTCTTTATTCCATGAAACCACTTGGAATTTTTAGTTATATTTAAAACGTACATTGGTAAAACCAAGGGAGAACTGCAAGCTATGCTATTTTTTGTTTTTGGCAAATGTAAATTTTAGTCCAGAGATAATTTTCTTTTTTTTACTGAATTTGAATAAGTTTTTAAAAATTGAAAATCATTCAAGAAAAATGTTTGTTTTAAAATGACTGATTTGGGCTTCCCTAGTGGGTCACACAGAGTCGGACATGACTGAAGTGACTTAGCAGCAGCAACAGTGGCTCAGTGGTAAAGAATCCACCTGCCAGGGCAGGAGACATGAGTACGATCCCTGGTCCCGGGAGAACCCACATGCTGAGGGACACCTAAGCCCATGGGCCACAACTACCAAGCCCAAGTGCTGCAAATACCGAAGCCATTGTATTGTACTCTAGGGGCCCATGCCCACAATAAGAGAATCCACTGCAATGAGAAGCCTAAGAACCACAACCAGGAAAGAGACCCACTCTCCGCAACTATAGAAAGCCCGCGCACAGCAATGAACAACCAGCACAGCTAAAATGAACTAACAAAATAAATCTTAAAAAAAAAAAAAAAAAAAAGACAGATTCAAGAAGTAAAAGCATGGATAGCAGTGATGTGACTGAATAGTTGCCTAGGACTTCCCTGATGGTCGAGTGGTTAAGAATCTGCCTTACAGTGCGGGGGACACCTATTGGATCCCTGATCCAGGAGGATTCCTGGAGGGACAGCTAAGCCTGTGTGCCACAGCTACTGAGCCCATGTGCCCTAGAGCCCCGGCTTTGAGACAAGCCACTGCAATGAGAAGCCAGAACACTGCAGCAAAGAGCTCCCACAGGCCATAACCAAAGAAAGGACTTGTGCAGCAACAAAGGCCCAGCACAGCCAAAAATGAAATAAATAACTAAACTTATTAAGAAAAAAGTTGCCTAAATTGTATCTTCAGCAGACATATCAGTTTTACTAAAGTTAAGCTATTAATTGTTGATGTAGGGCAGGAAAAGAATCTTTCACCCCCATCCATCAAAAGAGGTCCCTCTAACAAAAGATAGATTAGCAACAAAAAACATACAAATTTACATAATTTTAGATTTACATGACTTGAGAGACTTCATAAGAAAATGCAGGCCTGAGGGAACAGTTGAACCTGAGTGTTTTTATGCTTCGTTTGATGAAGAGCCCAGTCTTGAGAAAATTAGATGGGATAGAAAAATTATGAACTAAGTGCAGTAAACTGGAGGAAATAGCGAGTCCCTTCTGTTCAGATTCCCCTGGTGTCTTAGACATGAGAATGCCTCTTTCATCAGTATAGGAAGGGAACCGTGCACATGATGGTTTCATGGCTCAGGAGCAGCTCAGAAGGACAACCTGTTTCTTAAATTCCTTCAGCTCAAAATATTCAATATGGCAAGGTGCCACACTTTGGGGTGATGTATCCTGAGCCGTGACACTGGACAATTATTTGCAGAAAATATTTCATTGGGGGTTCCCTGATAGCTCAGTTGGCAAAGAATCCGCCTGCAATGCAGGAGACCCCAGTTCAATTCCTATGTCAGGAAGATCCCCTGGAGAAGAGATAGGCTACCTACTCCAGTATTCTTGGGCTTCCTCTATGGCTCAGCTGGTAAAGAATCCGTCTGCAGTATGGGAGACCTGGGTTGGGAAGATCCCCTGGGGAAGGGAAAGACTACTCTACTCCAGTATTGTGGCCTGGAGAATTCCATGACTGTATGGGGTCACAAAGAGTCAGACAGGACTGAGCGACTTTCACTTTCATTATTACATCAGACTGTAAACAAAGGATCTACAGTCAAATTGTTAGATATTAAAAATTGTTGAAGAAACGGTTCAATTTTTCTCCTTTTGTGTTATAACTATGTATTTATTTTTCACTTTGTTTCCTGGCATAATTATATAGCCAAAGTTGAGTAAATAAAAATTCTCAATACCTAGATTTCTTTTTGTTTCATTTCATGACATTGCTGGAAATTATTTGGTCATATTGAGGGGTGTGTGTCTGTGTTAGTTGCTCAGTCATGTATGACTCTTTGTGACCCTATGGACTGTAGCCTGCCAGGTTCCTCCGTTTATGGAATTCACTAGGCAATAATACTGGAGTCAGTTGACATTCTCTGCTCCAGGGGATCTTCCCGACTTGGAGATCGAACCCACGTCACATGTCTCCTGCATTATCAGGCAGGTTCTTTACCACTAGTGGACCTGGGAAAGTGAAAGTCACTCAGTTGTGTCCGACTCTGTGACCCCATGAATCGCAGCATGTCAGGCCTCCCTGTCCATCATCAATTTCCGGAGTTCACTCAGATTCATGTTCATCGAGTCAGTGATGCCATCTCCAGGCCAGAATACTGGAGTGGGGTAGCCTTTCCCTTCCCCAGGGGATCTTCCCAACCTAGGGATCGAACCTAGGTCTCCCACACTGCAGACAGATTCTTTACCAGCTGAGCCACAAGGGAACCCCAAGAATACTGGAGTGGGTAGCCTATCCCTTCTCCNTAGCCTTTCCCTTCCCCAGGGGATCTTCCCAACCTAGGGATCGAACCTAGGTCTCCCACACTGCAGACAGATTCTTTACCAGCTGAGCCACAAGGGAACCCCAAGAATACTGGAGTGGGTAGCCTATCCCTTCTCCAGGGGATCTTCCCTACCCAGGAATTGAACAGGGGTCTCTTGCAGTGCAGGCAGATTCTTTACCAATTGAGCTTTCAGGGAAGCTCCTTTTTAAAACTTGTTAAAGACTAAGTTAAATAAAAAGTCTTCTTAGCATGTAAGGATAAACAAGAGACAGAGACAGGGAGAGACTCTCCACTTGTCCCAAGAGATATTGAGGAGATTACTAAAAATCAGTCTAGTCCAGGTGTCAATGTACTAGTACACCATTCCCATCCACATAGGGACCACCCAGATAATGTTACAGAGGAAAAACTTTTCTCTCCCCTCTTAGGTTTCTTAGTGAGGCCTGTGAATTAAACTGACAAAAGATATATTAATAGGAAGAAAGGTTATTTCTCATGCACACAAGGACCTCACAGAAAAGAAATGAAAGCCTAAAGTAGTTAAGCCTGGAAATTATATATCATTTTAACAAAGAGCAGTAAGTTAAGGAGCAGTGACTAGACTTAAAAAAGGTGAGTGATTGTGCTTTTAAAAAAATAATATTTATTTATTTATTTGGCTGTGCTGAGTCTTGGCTGCAGCACGTGGGATCTAGTTCCCTGACCAGGGATCGAACCCAAGGTCCCTGCATTGGGAGCATGGAGTCTCAGGCACTGGACCTCAGGGAAGTTCCAATGACTGTGCTTTTGTAGATAATACACTGAGGAAATTTAACTAGAAAATTTAGTGTGGTATATAAGGATTGTTTAGTAAGTGCTATGGTCTGAATGTGTCCCCCCAAAATTCATACACTAAGATAGTATTAGGAGAGGGGGCCTTTACGGGGTAGTTAGGTAAGCAAGCAGAGCCCTCATGGGTAGGGTCAGTGCTCTTATAAGAGAGGTACAGAGAAATGCCTTCCTTGCCCTTTCTGCCTTTGAGGACACAGCAAGGTGCCCGCTATGAACCAGGAAAAGGGCCCTCATCAGGATACCACCATGCTGCCAGCTTAATCTTGGGCTTCCCAGTCTCCAGAAATGTGAGAAATACTTGTCTGTTGTCTGTCAGCTGCACAGTCCGTGGTCTTTGTTACAGCAGCATGAATAGACCAAGCAGTCAGTCAGGTTTATTATGCAGACTCATCAGTGCCATCTCCAGTACTAAGAGTCATTCTCTTTCTGGTGCAGGAATGGGAGGCACCTGTACAAGTGGAAGATTTATGCCTTGCTTTTAGGCAGAAAGAGGGAGGGCAGAGAGTTCCTCCTGTATCTGTTGCTGCTTAACTGCTTTCAGGTAAAATAATCCATATGCAAAAGGGCATATTCTGGGTTGGCTTATGCTGATCCCTCTCAGTTACCTCATGGGCGCATGTGTCTGTCCCTGGATTTATTCTGTGTTGGAGTTCTCTGCGGTTTAGTCGCTAAGTCACGTCTGACTCTTGTGATCTCATGGATGGTAACTTACCAGACTCCTCTGTCCATGAAATTTTTCCAGCAAGAATATTCCTTCTCTGGAGGATGATCCTGACCCAGGGATCAAACCTGAGTCTTGAAGCCAAGTCTCCTGCACTGCAGGCAGATGCTTTACTGTGGAGCCGCCAGAGGAGCCCCCGGAGCTCTCTGTACTCCATTGAATTTTTTTCTTTTTAAATCTTCCAGATATGTAACTCTATACCTATTAAACAAGAACTCCCATTTTTGTTGTGATTCTTTTTCCCTCAACTGCACCACATGGCTTGCAGGATCTTAGTTTCTCAGCCAGGGATTGAACCCAGGCTACAGCAGTGAAAGTACTGGGTCTTAACCACTGAACTGCAAGGGAACTCCCATGTGTGCGTGTGAATTTTTAAAAGAAATTTCAACTGACAGTTTAGGTAGAGGGAGGACCCCTGGCTAAGTAACCAGCATGGGGAAGGGCAATGTGAGGGGTGAGGGAACCAACATCACACAGTGCCCATGGAGATTAAGGACAATATGAGCAGATCCGACAGGGGAAGCCTGATTTGCGATTCCAGATAGAATTGTCGGAGGGGCTAAAAAGAGGCCGAGATCACTATTTCTTTCAGCATTTGAAGACGCGTGGTGTCTTCATCCTGAAACGTCCATGAAATGAGACATCAGCTGCTAGTTAAAGCTTTATCACTGTGCTGTCAATGTCATGACTGACACCCGACACCCACAAAGTCATTTTTAAAAATAATAACATTTTTCAATTGAGTAGTATGCTTATCATAAAAAGACTCAGAAAATGCAAAACAGCATAAAATGGGAATTCATCTTTAGCTTCATCATTTCAAGAAATCAAAGCCTTGGAATTTTGGCATAATTCTTTATTTTAAAAATGTTTATGTGAGATTAGATTGTACTTACAGTTTTATAACCTGCCCACTTCACTTACTCCAGGAGCATTTTCCATGTCATTATAGGTTACTCAAAAATATGTTTTTTAAATGACTGCATAATATCACAATCTACAGATGTTCTTTAAGACATTTTTAAAAATGGCAATTTTACTGCCATCCTAGAACACAAAAATTGCAGTACTGTCAAACCTGTCTTCAAAGTAATTTCCAACACATCTTATACTGACACAAAGTTCTATCAAGTTTGATACCAAAAATGAGCACATTTTCAGAAATATTAAAATGAAATATAAAACCTTAGCACAGGCTGCAATTTAGACAAATAGAATCTGGTATTATCTGTCAACAAACAACTTAGAAAACTTTTTCCTAGAATTAAATAATAATTTGATGTGTTATCCACTATATTTGTAGCAGTATAATTACAATAATGAGATGTATTTAATATAATGAGACTTTATATTTTGAAAAGGTTAAGTCATGGCAAACATGCTATTTGGTGGGGCCTAGCTATTAAGCCATTTAATATTTTCCATTTAAATGTTATGAGCAAAGGAAGCAAAGTGGGGAGAAATGTTGAATTACAAGCATATTGAAATGGAATAATGAGAACTTCTCTATCATCTTCCAGAATTAATTAGCAACAGAGCTGCAAGTTTTTAGCTTCAGTTAGATTCATGAACCCTCTCCAGTGAAGGCAAATTTATGGAATTTTAAAGCATAATTTTAAAAGCATACTTAATATTTTATTTTCTTTCCTATCATATCAGCTGTCAAAATACTGCAATAAAATCACACTTGGAATTTACCTGGAAAAAAAAAACACCCCAAATTATTATGGTAGGAAAGCACATAAGGGTGATCAATGCAAAGACCAGGACACCTGTGGCCAAAACAGACCATGGAAACGGAACTGAAGAAAGTACCCATTAGGAGGAAAAGTAGATTGATTAACACTGCACGTTAAGATAAAGAGCCCAGTCCTTAGAAAGGCATGGACCACACGTGTTGTAGAATTCTTTCCTCTCTAGGATAGAAATGCTCAATTTTGTGTTTAGTCACTTGTTTCATAAAAGTAGAACATACCACATACTGACTGCAAAACACTGGGCATTAGGAAAACCTGGTTTTCTGATTCCATCTGCTCGCCCACTGACCAGCTGAATGACTTTAAGTAAGTTTCTGAAATTCTTCAAGCCCTGATTTTCTTATCTGGAGAATGGGGACAATGATACTATCTATATCATGGTGTTGTGAGTTTTCTATGACATATATAAAGCCACATAAAGAGTAAGGTCTGAATAAATGTTTATATTATTACTTGCTCTGAATTCCCAAGGTGCTCTTCACTTACACAATCAGTAAATGAAGTGCTTTTATTGTCCATACACTAGGCGACAGGGACCACAGTTACCTCCTCAAAATCCATTCCTTTCTTCTTTCTTATTGTCAGAACCGCAATTTTATTTAGCAAATAAGTATTGTTGTATTCAGATAAATCAGATAAAGATCTCAGTTTCCACAGATGCTGAGAATGACCATTAAGATTTATGCAGAAAACATGGGCCAGGGCTTCAAGGAAAGCTAGCTCTGCTTTGGAGGTATACTTTGGAAAGCAACAAGATGACTGAAAATTCAGCAGCTCTTTAGGAGCTATAAGGGAAGGAAAAGTATCGAAGAGATGTTACAAAAAGCCTATACTTCTAGAGACCTCAGTCTTGAAATTCTTGAGGCAGTAAGTGCCAGTAATCTTCTACCTCCAAACTTATTGTTTATTAGAAATATAAACCTTTATGTGTCTGGGTCACTACTACTTTGAGTTTGTTGCTGTCATATTTTAACAAATCAAATAACTCACACCAACACCATGCTAAAATCCCTGAAAAATACTGATGACTTCATTACTCAAAGTATCATTATAATCATAATAAAGTCTCATTGTATGAGGTAAACTGAGTAAGTCTGTCTTGAAACAAACAAAACTCTGAGAAGTTACCTGACAGTGCTGTAAAGATGAAATGGAAAGAAAGAAAGCACATAAAGTTGACTTGCCTAAGAGAGTCCCTGGTATGTGTGACTATTTGGTTTGTAGTGGCTGACATTACAAGGTTATTACAAAGAGAATCAAGCTGCAGACAACTTTGCCTTGTCCTTGGAGGAGAAAGTAGGGACAATTATTTTTATAGCTCATCAGTTGACATTTTATATTATTGTTCTTCAATCTGATGTATTCAATAGGATTTCAGCTCAAGAGTGATTGAGAAGACAATCAATAGTCCAGTGGCTAAGACTCTTCACTCCCATTGCAGAGGGCCTGGGTTCAATCCCTGATCGAGGAAATAGAATCCCACATGCCTCTACTAAGAGTCTGCACACTGCAACTAAAGACCCCACATGCTGCAATCCAGACTGGAGATCCCATGTGCCGCAAATAAGCCCTGGCACAGCCAAATAAATAAAGAAAAATAGCAAACGTTTTTTTTTAAAAAGAGTGATTGAGAAGGCCAGGGAGGTTCAATAGACTTCCCGAGACTGGAAGCTCAGAAGGAGTAACTTTGTACTCAGAGGATATCAGGCAACAACTTATCATCTCCTGATGTGTTTCTGGGCTATGAGAGAAATCACATCATTGTACCCTGAACTGACTGTGTCATGGTTCAATGTCCAGGTAGGATGTGTATTCAGGAAATCACAGCTGTGCCTGGTCCTGAGACGTCGGCTCATCATTGCCTGTTTCTTTACTCCTATTTGCTGGTCATACAACCAGCACATCACAACATAGAACAGGAATGAACTCAGTAGCTCTGTGTATTTTTGAACAGTGGAAACATCTACAAGGATTGTCTTCTCAATCTACAGTGCCCAATGTGATTAACAGATGACTCTGAAACTTTCAGATGAACTGTTATTGCCAAAACCCTAAGTGAAGTCACAATTTATACACTGAGGAGAATTTTTTTTTTTATTGGGTTAGTCTGTTTTAGTATTACATTCTTTTTATTTAAACTGTAAAAGAGCAATAAAATGCCAGAGACAGCTCCCAGGTAATGTATATTTATCTCGTCTTAAGCTTATTCTCATTGGATTTAGGAGACAGGCCTCTCTGAAAATTACTGACTATGTCATGGGACATTTTTTGTGAAGCCATAGTGTCCAAGATGCTGTGCAAAACACATAAAAGATAAGACTACTGCTTTGCCAGCATTTTGTCCTGCTTATCCAAACAGTGGCCTAATTTAAGTGGAAGGAAACATTTTCTACAGCAGTCATTCATAGTTAGGGTCATACAGAGATAGTGTAAGAATTGGTAACCGCATTCTCATGCCATAAACTGTTTTATGATGTTAAAAAACAAGCTAACAATTCTGTGGTATATATAGGAATCACACCTAAATCAAAGAGATTATGTTACCTCCATACAATGGAGTCTTCTGCAGGTGAGAAAGGAATAAAGAATTTCTCTGTAACACTTCCTAACACCATACACAAAGATAAACTCAAAATGGATTAAAGACCTAAATGTAAGATGAAAAACTATAAAAGTCTTATAGGAAAATATAGTCAGAGTACTCAATGACATAAATCAAGGCAAGATCCTCTATGACCATATCCTAGAATAATGGAAATAAAAACAAAAATAAGCAAGTGGGACCTGATTACACTTAAAAACTTTTGTACAGCAAAGGAAACTATGCTGCTGCTTAGTCGCTTCAGTCGTGTCCGACTCTGTGCGACCCCATAGACGGCAGCCCACCAGGCTCCCCCGTCCCTGGGATTCTCCAGACAAGAACACTGGAGTGGGTTGCCATTTCCTTCTCCAATGCATGAAAGTAAAAAGTGAAAGTGCAGTCGCTCAGTCGTCTCCGACTCTAGCGACCCCATGGACTGCAGACTACCAGGCTCCTCCATCCATGGATTTTCCAGGCAAGAGTACTGGAGTGGGGTGCCATTGCCTTTTCCGAAAGGAAACTGTAGGCAAGGTGAAAAGACAACCATCAGAATGCGATAAAATAGTAGCAAATGAAACAAATGACAAAGGATTAATTTCCAAAATATACAAACAGCTCATACAACTCAATACCAGAAAACCAAACAACCCAATCAAAAAGTGGAAAAAAGAACTAAACAGACATTTCTCTAAAGAAAACATACAGATGGCTAACAAACACATGAAAAGATGTTCAATGTCACTCATTTTTAAAGAAATGCAAATCAAAACTACAATGAGCTATCACCTCACACCAGTTAGAATGGCTATCATCAAAAAGTTTACACAAAATAAATGCTGAAGAGGGTGTAGAGAAATGGAATGCTCTTGCACCGTTGGTGGGAACGTAAATTGATATAGCCACTATGGAAGATGGTATGGAGGTTCCTTAAAAAACTAGTAATAAAACCACCATATGACCCAGCAATCCCACTCCTAGGCATATACCCTGAGGAAACCAAAATTAAAAAAGATACACANCTTGCACCGTTGGTGGGAACGTAAATTGATATAGCCACTATGGAAGATGGTATGGAGGTTCCTTAAAAAACTAGTAATAAAACCACCATATGACCCAGCAATCCCACTCCTAGGCATATACCCTGAGGAAACCAAAATTAAAAAAGATACACATATCCCATTGTTCACTGCAGCACTATTTACAATAGCTAGAACATGGAAGCAACCTAGATGTCCATCAACAGATGAATGGATAAAGAAGTTGCGGTACATATATATAATGGAATGTTCAGTTCAGTTCAGTCGCTCAGTCGTGTCTGACTCTTTGTGACACCATGGACTGCAGCACCATAGTCCTCCCTGTCCATCACCAACTCCCAGAGTTTATTCAAACTAATGTCCATCGTGTTGGTGATGTCATCTTATCCTCTGTCATCCCCTTCTCCTCCTGCCCTCAATCCTTCCCAGAATCAGGGTGTTTTCACATGAGTCAGTTCTTTGCACCAGGTGGCCAAAGTATTGGAGTTTCAGCTTCAACATCAGTCCTTCCAACGAACACTCAAGACTGACTTCCTTTAGGATGGACTGGTTGGATCTCCCTGCAGTCAAGGGACTCTCAAGAGTCTTCTCCAACACCACAGTTCAAAGGCATCAATTCTTCATTGCTCAGCTTCCTTTATAGTCCAACTCTCACATCCATACATGACCATTGGAAAAACCATAGCCTTAACTAGATGAACCTCTGTTGGCAAAGTGATGTCTCTGCTTTTTAATATGCTGTCTAGGTTGGTCATAACTTTCCTTCCAAGAAGTAAGCATCTTTTAATTTCAAGGTTGCAGTCACCATCAGCAGTGATTTTGGAGCCCCCCAAAATAAAATCTGCCACTGTTTCCACTGTCTCCACATCTATTTGCCGTGAAGTGATAGGACCAAATACCATGATCTTCATTTTCTGAATGTTGAGCTTTAAGCCAACTTTTTCACTCTCCTCTTTCACTTTCATCACGAGGCTTTTTAGTTCTTCTTCACTTTCTGCTATAAGGGTGGTGTCATCTGCACATCTGAGGTTATTGACATTTCTTCCGGCAACTTGATTCCAGCTTGTACTTCATCCAGCTCAGCATTTCTCATGACGTACTCTGCATATAAGTTAAATAAGCAGGGTGACACCATCCAGCCTTGATGTACTCCTTTCCTGATTTGGAACCAGTCTGTTGTTCCATATCCAGTTCTAACTGTTGCTTCCTGACCTGCATATAGGTTTCTCAAGAGGCAGGTCAGGTGGTCTAGTATTCCCATCTCTTTCAGAATTTTCCAGTTTATTGTGATCCAGTCAAAAACTTTGGCATAGTCAATAAAGCAGGAATAAAAGAAGCTCTCTTGCTTTTTTGATAATCCAGAGGATGTTGGCAATTTGATTTCTGGTTCTTCTGCCTTTTCTAAAACCAGCTTGAATATCTGGAGGTTCACGGTTCACGTATTGCTGAAGCCTGGATTGGAGAATTTTGAGCATTACTCTACTAGTGTGCATTGGAGAAGGATGGCAATCCACTCCAGTGTTCTTGCCTGGAGAATCCCAGAGCCTGGTGGGCTGCCGTCTATGGGGTAGCACACAGTCAGGCATGACTGAAGTGACTTGGAAGCAGCAGCAGCTACTAGTGTCTGAGATAAGTAGCAGCAGCTACTATTGTGCAGTAGTTTGAGCATTCTTTGGCATTCTTTCTTTGGGATTGGAATGAAAAATGACCTTTTCCAGTCCTGTGGCCACTGCTGAGTTTTCCAAATTTGCTGGCATATTGAATGCAGCACTTTCACAGCATCATCTTTTAGGATTTGAAATACCTCAGCTGGAATTCCATCACCTCCACTAGCTTTGTTTGTAGTGACGCTTCCTAATGCCCACCTGACTTCGCTTTCCAGGATGTCTGGCTCTAGATGAGTGATCACACCACCGTGATTATCTGGGTCTTGAAGATTTCTTTCATACAGTTCTTCCATGTAATCTTGCCACCTCTTCTTAATATCTTCTGCTTCTGTTAGGTCCAGACCATTTCTGTCCTTTATTGAGCCCATCTTTGCATGAAGTGTTCCCTTGGTATCTCTAATTTTCTTGAAGAGATCTATACTCACCCATAAAAAAGAACACCTTTGAGTCAGTTCTAATAAGGTGGATGAACCTAGAACCTATTATATGGACTGAAGTAAGCCAGAAAGAGAAAGATAGATATCATATTCTAACACATATATACGGAATCTAGAAAAATGGTACTGAATTATTTATTTACAGAGCAGCAATGGAGAAACAGACATAGAGAATAGACTTATGGACATGGGGAGAGGGGAGGAGAGGGTGAGATGTATGCAAAGAGTAACATGGAAACTTACATTAGCATGTGTAAAATAGATAGCCAAAGGGGAATTTGCTGTATGGCTCAGGAAACTCAAACAGGGGCTCTGTATCAACCAGGAGGGGTGGGATGGGGAGGGAGAAGGGAGGGGGTTTCAAAAGGGAGGAGATCTATGTATATCTATGGCTGATTCATGTTGAGGTTTGACAGAAAACAACAAAATTCTATAAGCAATTATCCTTCAATTAAAAAAGAAATTTAAAAAGAGAAAAAAAAAAAAGAAAAGAATTTCTCTATATACTGATGTGGAGTATTCAGCAAGATAATTTCAGTAAATTAAAATAAAATAAAATAAAAAATTGATGTGTCTAAAACTATGTTATAGTATACTGCTTTTTGAATACGTGTTGGGCTATATCCTTCTGGTCTACAAGGCCTGCACTTCCTCGGCTTCACGACCAAAGAAGGAGCCCAGAATCGGCAGCAGAGACATCAGTGGTCTAATGAATGGGGGAACTTACATATCTGAGGCAAGGTCTTGGAACAACATCCCACGGTGTCCTGCAGACGGTGGGCAGGATATGGTGGCAGTCTTCATTCCCAGGGGAAGAGAAGATTGCCAGTTTTAGGGGGAATTTATGTCAGTCGGCTCATTCAGTTCAGTTGCTCAGTCATGTCTGACTCTGAGACACCACAGACTGCAGCATGCCAGGCTTCCCTGTCCATCACCAACTCCCAGAGCTTGCTCAAATCCATTGAGTCAGTAATGCCATCCAACCAACTCATCCTCTATTGTCCCCTTCTCCTCCTGCCTTCAATCTCTGCCAGCATCAGGGTCTTTTCCAAGGAGTCAGTTCTTCGCATCAGATGGCGAAAGTATTGGAGTTTCAGCTTCAGCATCAGTCCTTCAATGAATATTCAGGACTGACTTCCTTTAGTTACCAGAGAAACCAGCAGAGGTGCCTGCTCATAATTACCCTTTGATAGGAACAATCTCTAACTGGGGCCTGGGGCAAGTAGGTAGGAAGGTCAGTCATGTGAGTCATAGATGAAGCAGGCACTGGTCAGGCAGAGGATGTACAGAGAGCAAAGAACAGCCATCTTGAACGGTCTGACCATACCGTAAAATAGGGCATGTGTGTATGTATGTATCTGTATGTGTGTGTATGTATCTATATATTGAAAAAGATGCCTCACTTGACCACACTTTTTTCCATTTCACCTGAACCCTCTCTTCAACAAGGATTTGTTTTGCAAAATCTTGTTTTAGCAAGAATCTGCCAGTTTAAGAGAACTCCTCACAGTGCTGTTCCTGACACATATGCAAATTAGTAGGCTCTTTTTCAGCCACTCCTGAAATTTAAACAGTTTCCAAGCTTTGGAATATACCCCTAGGTCTCATTTCAAGGCCCTAGATTCATGGCGGGATTTTTTACCCTCCCTTGAGAAAGAAAACGTCTTTCACATCATTTTTTTTTTTTAATTGAGATTTAGCTGACTGTGTTACTCTCTGCCATTCAGCAAAGTGCCCAACCCCTACAGTCGCTCAGTCGTGTCTGACTCTGTGACACCAGGGACTGCAGCACGCCAGGCCTCCCTGTCCAACACCAACTCCCGGAGTTCACCCAAACCCATGTCCACTGAGTCGGTGATACCATCCAACCATCTCACCCTCTGTCCTTGTCCCGTTCTTATCCTGCCCTCAATCCTTCCCAGCATCAGGATCTTTTCAAATGAGTCAGCTCTTCGCATCAGGCGGCCAAAGTATTGGAGTTTCAGCTTCAACATCAGTCCTTCCAATGAATATTCAGGACTGATTTCCTTTAGGATGGAGTGGTTGGATTTCCTTGCAGTCCAAGGGACTCTCAAGAGTCTTCTCCAACACCACAGTTCAAAAGCGTCAGTTCTTCGTTGCTCAGCTTTCTTCATAGTCCAGACACTTCAAATTTTAGTTAAGTGTATAGAGCAGCAATCCCCAAGTTTTTTGGCACCTGAGACCAGTTTCATGGAAGACAATTTTTCCATAGACCAGGGTAGGGGTGGAGGGAGGGTTTCAGAATTGTTCGAGAGCATTACATTTATTATCCACTTTATTTCTATTGTTATTACATTGTTATATATAATTAAATAAACAACTCACTATCACTTGCCACTCACTAGGGTTTTGACAACCCAGAAACTAATCCCATCACCATAAAACCCAAGACTTTGAACCATGTAGCAGAGCAGTCCTGCTGGGTCCCCTTATCTTGCTGTTCTCCACCTGGGTGTCCCTTCCTAATAAAGTCTTTCGCTTTGTCAGCACCTGTCTCCTTGCGCAATTCATTTCTGAGTATTAGACATGAGCCCACTCTCAGGCCCTGGAAGGGGTCACCTTTCCTGCAACACTTAGTTCTTTGAAAAGTATCAAAGAATTGGGGGAATGGAAACCAAGCAGAATGCTGTGGGGCCTTCTAAGGTACAAAAACCCTTCTGAGCCTCCCATTTCTTATTTGTAAAAAAAAAAAAAAAAAAGGCATTAGTCCCTTTGGCCTTTCCCTGGTTCCAAAAAGCACTCAAGCAGTTACTAATTAGAGAAATGAGGGAAAGTAAATACAAAGGAAAAGCAGTTAAACAGATTAAACAATGTTCAGTGATAAAGTAGAGTGCTGGTTCCTCTTAAGTAAATTTACATAACAATTGGATGCATATCTTTCAATTGTTCAGTTGGAGATGGTGACTACTGCTGACTAGAGTGTGTAGAGCCCAGACTGGTTGGAATCTGAAGGTTGTTGATTAAAATTCCCTAAACGTCATGCTGTTGCCTCACCACCAACCAATCAGAAGAAAGTCCCCGAGCTTCAACCCTTGCCCCAAATGTTGCCCCCAAAGCTATTCAGGAACTTGGGTCCTTTGAGAAAGAGCTACTCTTCTCTCTGTTTGACTTTGCAATTAATGCTATATTTTCTTTCACCATAGTCTGGTGCCAGTTAAGTTGGCTTTGCTGTGCGGCATGAGAGAATGCAAGTTTAGTTCCACAAAAATTGTGGTGATTACTGAGGGAGAGCAAACCTGAGTGAGTATCTTACCCTTGGCACCTGGACTCCTTCCTAGTTATGTCACTTGGATCCTCTCCAGTCAGGCCTGGACATGTTTGCCTCACAGACTGTCCTGAGCACTTGCNGACTCTGAGACACCACAGACTGCAGCATGCCAGGCTTCCCTGTCCATCACCAACTCCCAGAGCTTGCTCAAATCCATTGAGTCAGTAATGCCATCCAACCAACTCATCCTCTATTGTCCCCTTCTCCTCCTGCCTTCAATCTCTGCCAGCATCAGGGTCTTTTCCAAGGAGTCAGTTCTTCGCATCAGATGGCGAAAGTATTGGAGTTTCAGCTTCAGCATCAGTCCTTCAATGAATATTCAGGACTGACTTCCTTTAGTTACCAGAGAAACCAGCAGAGGTGCCTGCTCATAATTACCCTTTGATAGGAACAATCTCTAACTGGGGCCTGGGGCAAGTAGGTAGGAAGGTCAGTCATGTGAGTCATAGATGAAGCAGGCACTGGTCAGGCAGAGGATGTACAGAGAGCAAAGAACAGCCATCTTGAACGGTCTGACCATACCGTAAAATAGGGCATGTGTGTATGTATGTATCTGTATGTGTGTGTATGTATCTATATATTGAAAAAGATGCCTCACTTGACCACACTTTTTTCCATTTCACCTGAACCCTCTCTTCAACAAGGATTTGTTTTGCAAAATCTTGTTTTAGCAAGAATCTGCCAGTTTAAGAGAACTCCTCACAGTGCTGTTCCTGACACATATGCAAATTAGTAGGCTCTTTTTCAGCCACTCCTGAAATTTAAACAGTTTCCAAGCTTTGGAATATACCCCTAGGTCTCATTTCAAGGCCCTAGATTCATGGCGGGATTTTTTACCCTCCCTTGAGAAAGAAAACGTCTTTCACATCATTTTTTTTTTTTAATTGAGATTTAGCTGACTGTGTTACTCTCTGCCATTCAGCAAAGTGCCCAACCCCTACAGTCGCTCAGTCGTGTCTGACTCTGTGACACCAGGGACTGCAGCACGCCAGGCCTCCCTGTCCAACACCAACTCCCGGAGTTCACCCAAACCCATGTCCACTGAGTCGGTGATACCATCCAACCATCTCACCCTCTGTCCTTGTCCCGTTCTTATCCTGCCCTCAATCCTTCCCAGCATCAGGATCTTTTCAAATGAGTCAGCTCTTCGCATCAGGCGGCCAAAGTATTGGAGTTTCAGCTTCAACATCAGTCCTTCCAATGAATATTCAGGACTGATTTCCTTTAGGATGGAGTGGTTGGATTTCCTTGCAGTCCAAGGGACTCTCAAGAGTCTTCTCCAACACCACAGTTCAAAAGCGTCAGTTCTTCGTTGCTCAGCTTTCTTCATAGTCCAGACACTTCAAATTTTAGTTAAGTGTATAGAGCAGCAATCCCCAAGTTTTTTGGCACCTGAGACCAGTTTCATGGAAGACAATTTTTCCATAGACCAGGGTAGGGGTGGAGGGAGGGTTTCAGAATTGTTCGAGAGCATTACATTTATTATCCACTTTATTTCTATTGTTATTACATTGTTATATATAATTAAATAAACAACTCACTATCACTTGCCACTCACTAGGGTTTTGACAACCCAGAAACTAATCCCATCACCATAAAACCCAAGACTTTGAACCATGTAGCAGAGCAGTCCTGCTGGGTCCCCTTATCTTGCTGTTCTCCACCTGGGTGTCCCTTCCTAATAAAGTCTTTCGCTTTGTCAGCACCTGTCTCCTTGCGCAATTCATTTCTGAGTATTAGACATGAGCCCACTCTCAGGCCCTGGAAGGGGTCACCTTTCCTGCAACACTTAGTTCTTTGAAAAGTATCAAAGAATTGGGGGAATGGAAACCAAGCAGAATGCTGTGGGGCCTTCTAAGGTACAAAAACCCTTCTGAGCCTCCCATTTCTTATTTGTAAAAAAAAAAAAAAAAAGGCATTAGTCCCTTTGGCCTTTCCCTGGTTCCAAAAAGCACTCAAGCAGTTACTAATTAGAGAAATGAGGGAAAGTAAATACAAAGGAAAAGCAGTTAAACAGATTAAACAATGTTCAGTGATAAAGTAGAGTGCTGGTTCCTCTTAAGTAAATTTACATAACAATTGGATGCATATCTTTCAATTGTTCAGTTGGAGATGGTGACTACTGCTGACTAGAGTGTGTAGAGCCCAGACTGGTTGGAATCTGAAGGTTGTTGATTAAAATTCCCTAAACGTCATGCTGTTGCCTCACCACCAACCAATCAGAAGAAAGTCCCCGAGCTTCAACCCTTGCCCCAAATGTTGCCCCCAAAGCTATTCAGGAACTTGGGTCCTTTGAGAAAGAGCTACTCTTCTCTCTGTTTGACTTTGCAATTAATGCTATATTTTCTTTCACCATAGTCTGGTGCCAGTTAAGTTGGCTTTGCTGTGCGGCATGAGAGAATGCAAGTTTAGTTCCACAAAAATTGTGGTGATTACTGAGGGAGAGCAAACCTGAGTGAGTATCTTACCCTTGGCACCTGGACTCCTTCCTAGTTATGTCACTTGGATCCTCTCCAGTCAGGCCTGGACATGTTTGCCTCACAGACTGTCCTGAGCACTTGCCGCAAACCCGCATCTGCCTCTGTGCTTTCTGTTCCCACATTCCCTGATGATGGAAACAAAAGATCCTGCTGTGTAAGACACTTCCGGTAAGAGGTGGGGCGACATCAATGTATTTTATGCTACTGGGGTTCCTTGATTGGAATTTTCCTCTTTGTGGGGGTTGGTTGTGAGAAAAAAGACATTTTAAAAAATATATATTTTGCTGCTGCTAAGTCACTTCAGTCGTGTCCGACTCTGTGCGACCCCATAGACGGCAGCCCACCAGGCTCCCCCGTCCCTGGGATTCTCCAGGCAAGAACACTGGAGTGGGTTGCCATTTCCTTCTCCAATGCATGAAAGGGAAAAGTGAAAGTGAACTCACTCAGTCCTGTCCGACTCTTTGCGACCCCATGGACTGCAGCCTACCAGGCTCCTCTGTCCATGGGATTTTCCAGGCAAGAGTACTGGAGTGGGGTGCCATTGTCTTCTCCGATATATATTTTATTCATTTATTTTTTGGCTGTTCTGGGTCTTCACTGCTGCATGGGCTTCTTTTCTCTAGTTGCAGCAAGAGGGGGATGCTCTTTGTTGTGGTGGGTGGGCGTCTCATTGCAGTGGATTTTCTTGTTGTGGAGCCCAGGTTCTAAGTGTGTGGGCTTCAGTAGTTTTGAAGCTCAGACTCATTAGTTGTGGGTCATGAATCATGTCTGAATCATCCTGGATCAGGGACTGAACCCACATCCCCTGGATTGGCAGGCGGTTCCTATCCAGTTTACCACCAGGGAAGTCCGGTCATCTGATTTTGAGCAGAGGGTTGCTATTACAGGAAGGGGGCATGGGTGCATGCTCAGTTGTGCTCAACTCTTTTGTTACTCCATGAACTGTAGGCTGCCAGGCTCCTCTGTCCATGGGGTTTTTCGGGCAAGAATACTGGAGTGAGTTGCCATTTCCTCCTCCAAGGGATCTTCCAGACCCAGGGATCCAACCCATGTCTCTTGCACTGTATCAACTAAAAAGATGCACAGTGTGAGAGTTGTAACTTAAGTTCTGTTTGGGGCAAAGATGAGGACTGCAGCCCAAGAGACAGGACTTCAGATAGCTCTGAGAGACTGCTCCAAAGAGGCAATGAGGATCAGTATATAAGATTTTGTTGAAGAGGGAGTTCAATGCAATTAAGTACTTCCTTTGCAAAAGGTTTTCTACTAGTCATGAGGAGCTAATGTCACCCTGAAAGGATTTAGTGCTTTTCTAGATATGAGGAGATGCAAGGACTGAGATCATGAAATCAGTCCCTGAAAATATCTAACTATCTAAAGACCTGTTGCACCAGTTTCCCTGGATCACAGAGTGCCTTACTCTCCACCCTGAATTCCCCTTAGGGGGTGTGGCAGCAGCAGCAGCCCAGGGTTCAACCTCTACAGATTTTGCAGATGGTAAATGTCCTTTTCCAGTTGTTGGCAAATGCTCTTGGCAAGTGCTCATTTGTAGTTGACAATAGGCAGGTAGATTCTTTACTACTGAACCACCTGGGAAGCCCCACAGGAAGGGGGGGACCCTTTCTGAAACAGGTGGGAAGGGGGCAGGGCACAAACTTTATTTTTTATTTTGGCCACACTGGGTCTGTGTTGCAGTGCATGAGCTTTCTCTAGCTGTTGCACTTGGGCTCAGTAGTTGCAGCAGAGGACAGCCATCACAGATCAAAAAGTGGGTGCTGGCCCAATTCCTGTAAATTCCTGCCCCTTTCTTAAAATAGTTTGAATAATCCTCCCACTAATTAGCCTATGAAATTACCAACCAGTAAAAACTAACCATGCCATATTTCGGGGCCACTCTCACTTTCTGAGATGGCCCACACACTGTGGAGTGTTTCTCTCTAAATAATTCTACTTCTTATCTATCACTTTGCCTCTCACTGAATTCTTTCTGCAAGGAGACATCAAGAACCTGAGCTTCATTAAGTCCTGAGACCAGGTGTGTGATCTCAGTTAAAAGACTGTGGGTTGAAGTCGATATCCGAGTAGCATGGTTTCATCATTTAAACTGGATTTTTACTTCTGGGTTGAGGAGTTCCTTGGCCATCTGGCACCACTTAAGTGGCAATTTGGGAAACTCCCTGCTAGATTTAGGCTTGTTTGCACTTTTGCCTGGAATGGCAGGTAGGAAAGTTTCCATCCTACCACTAGGGAACTTGCTACCCTTAGAAGTTACCAGACATGGATCTGTCAGTCTGTCTCTAGTAATATTGGCCATGACTAGAAACAATTCCACCCTGTAGTCCCCTAGCAAGTATTTTGCGAAGCTGGGAGATCTTCAGCTATATTCCCATGAAATTAAAAAAAAATTGTATTGATCATAATACTGCTTAGCTTCAGTACTCCTTGGGATCTGGAGAACAACAGCCCTTTATACTTTAATGACTCTTTATAATACTATCTTTCAACTAGAAATGTCTTGTAAAAGGGAAAGAAAATGGGATGAAATTCCGTTCGCATAGGCTTCTTTAGCTGTTATATCAAAGTGAAAGTGTAGTTGCTCATTTGTGACCCCATGGATGGTAGCCCACCAGGCTCCTCTGTCCGTGGCATTTTCCAGGCAAGAATGCTGGAGTGGGTTGCTATGCCCTCCTCCAGGGGATCTTTCCAATCCAGGGACTGAACCTAGGTCTCCCGCATTGCAGGCAGATTCTTTACCATCTGGGCCACCAGAGAAGCCCTATATCAAAGTGAGTCTTTTGGAATTGGTTTGGCTTTCATCTTGGATGTTTGAGTATTTCTGTACTTGAGTCAGAATCTTATTTTTTCTTGGTTTTTACTCTCATTAGGGGGTCCTTGTTTGGGGGGAGATTCCACTGGTGAGAAAAAAAGGAACTGAGAAAATCAGGCATTCTTAGAGACAGAGGATCCTGATAACTTGTCAGGCTGTTGAATGTTCTAGGCTCATCTGCGAACTTTTTTCTGTAATCCAATTTGGTAATTTCACCGAAATCTCCCGCCTTCCAGATTTGATCACAGAGTCCTAACCACTGGACCAGCAAGCAACTCTCAAGAAGAATTCTTTTGCTTAAATTCTTCTTGAATATGAACAGGAATTTTATTTCACGAAGCATCCTGGAATAGTCTTCTTTATGGCTGCACCATAAGGGATACCGCGACACCTTGCGGCGGAACTGCAGCGCCACACTGGAGTCCAGCGCATTGATTGGTTTGGAATTCGGAGTCTGGTGAAGCTGTGGGCTGTGGTTCCCTAACTGATATAGTTAAATCCCCTTCAAGTGAACTTGGATACGAATGTGCGTTGGTATGTTCAGTCATGTATACTGTTAAGGTGTGCACCCTCTACAGCTGGTTTTGCTTTTGTGCACTTGTACAGTACAGTAATGTATAGGATATAGTAGTGCAGTATCTTTATTACAAGCCCAAAATATCCAGAAGCAAGATGGTAGAGAGAATTGAATCCAGCAATGAATCACCTATGGTGTCAACATCAGGCATGAGTGAAATTACAGCATGGCTCAGACGGGGAAAAAAAATCTGCCTGCAGTGCGGGAGACCCGGCTTTGATGCCTGGGTTGGGAAGATCCCCCGGAGAAGGGAATGGCAATCCACTCCAGTACTCTTACCTGGAGAATCCTATGGACAGAGGAGCCTGGCAGACTACAGTCCATGGGGTTGCGAAGAATCGGACACAGCTGAGTAACACTTTGACTAGTGATATATCAGCTCTACCATCCCCCAGGATTGGGGTTTGGGGCATTTATCTTTTTAATATTTATGTATTGATTTATTTTGGGCAGCATCGGGTCTTAGCCGCGGCACTGGGAAACTTGTTGCCGCATTCTTTCTTTCTTCCTTTCTTTTTTTTTAATGTGTATTTCTTGGCTACCTTGGGTCTTAGTTGCTGCACCCGGTGTCTTTAAGTTGCAGCTCATGGGCTCCTCGTTTGGGGCACTGACTCTAGAATGTTCAGGTTCAGGAGTTGTGGCTCAGGCTTATTTGCCGCTCAGCAGGTGGAATCTTAATTTCCCAACTGAACCTGTGTCTTTTGTATTGGAAGGTGGCTTCTTAACTATTGCGCCAACAAGGAATCTCCTCTGGGTACTTCCGTATGCGGTTCCCGCATGTGGCTCAGAACTGGTTTACACAGTCTGACGTTTTGACACATTTCATGCCAGAGATCCCCAACTTTTTGGCACCATGGACCGGTTTCATGGAAGACAGTTTGTCCATGAACGACAGAGTGGGCATGATGGTTCAGAGAGTAATGTGAGGGAGGGAGCAGCAGCTGAAGCTTCCCTTGTTTGCCGGCAGCTCACCTCTTGCTGTGAGGCCTGGTTCCTAACTGGCTGCGGACCAGCAAAAGGCTACTTTGAGCCGTTCCCGACATGGCCGCTGGCCATGCTCTTTAGGAAGGGAGATTTCCTATTGAACTCTCCTTTGGCAGCTTAGTCCGTGCCCTTTCTTTGGATCCTTGGGTTCATCAGCCACCAGCTCTGCATTTCTTGCAGAAACCTACAGTGGCAGTACTTTTTGATGGAGTGTGTGTGCGTGTGTGCGCGTGTCCGTGGGTGCTCAGCTGCTTAGCTGTGTCTGACTCTCTGCAACCCCATGGACTGCAGCCCACCAGGCTCCTCTGTCCGTGGGATTTCTGTGGTAAAATAAGTGCCAAACTTTCTTTCACTGAAGCCAGGAGTTCACAGAGGGGCTGGGCAGGATCCCCCCACCGAGTGCCAAACATGCCTCCACGTCAGCCAAAAACCCACAGATGGGCCCTGTGGGGTGCCCCAAGCAGTAAGTGCTGCGTGCTACTCTCCAACAGCCAGGGGGCCAAACAGGGGCTCTGCAGACTCCCCTCAAAGTGCCAGGGAGGCAGGTTCCTCCACGGCGCCAGAAGCCCGCAGTGGGGCTCAGGGGGCTCCCTCCCTGAGCTCCCTCCCTCCCAGCACTGCCTGGTCCTCCACGGCAGTAATTAGTCTGCAGACAGCTCCGCAGGCCCCGCAGAAACCTGACCAATTACACCCTGTCCTCCTCAGGCACCAGGAGCCCACAGAGGGCCTCGGCAGGATCCCCCTCCACCTGCCTAGTACTCCACGGTCTCCGTCGCCAGCCATTTTATGGAGTTGGGCTCAGCCAGGTCGCACTCCCAAATGGCTTGTGCCCCGGGGTTATCCACAGCCACAGGGAACACACAGAGTGGTTCAGAGGGCTCCGCCCACGACCGCCCAGTGTCCCAGCGTTTTACACAGTGGCCGGGAGTGCACATAGGGCTTCAAGGGTTCTGCCCACACCTGCCCAATGTCGCAGGACTTTTCAGAGTGGCCAGGGGCAGGCAGAGGGGCTCAGTGGGCTCCCCCTAAACCTGGCCAGTGCTGGAGGTTTTTTCAAAAGCAGCCAGGAGCACAGCTGCTGAGTGATACAGAGTTTTCTACAGAGGCTGGGGGTAAACAGAGCAGTTCAGAGGGCTCCCCTTACACCGGCCCAGGGCAGGAGCATTTTCCACAGTGTTCAGGGGCATGTAGGGAAGTTCAAGAGCTCCCCCCAACACCTGCCCAGTGCACTAGCATTTTCCACAGCATTCGTGGGTACACACGGGTTCAAGAGCTGCCACTAACCTGACCGATGACACAGGCTTTCTGCAGTGGCCAGGAGCGCCCAGAGGGCTTCAAGGGGCCCCATCCCACCCGCCCCCCCACNTAATACCCAACAAGAGGAGTCCTGGGTGGGTGGGTATAAGGGCCCCCATCATGGAGTGGCTTGAGTCTGCCATCACCTTTTTGGATCTGATCAGAGCAAGAGTAATACAGCACTCTGTGACTCAATCGATGCGTTAATAAATAAAGACTCAAGATGACACCACGACCAGTGCAGGAGGTACACTGGCATCATTTTAAAAGATTTTCAATAAGGGTTGAAACGCAGAGGTTTTTTTCTGGCCAACGCTCAGTTAACCAGGAAATTAAATCAACATGAACAGGAGCTTCTCGTTAATGGCGGCGTTTCTAGATTGCAGTAATCATGCTTCTTAATAATAATGATAATCCCTGACATCGGCACCGCACTTTCTTCTTCTCAAAGCACTTTCCATCCATTATCTCATTTGGTGTCTGTGCAAGCCAGGAAGGCGGGCTGGGCAGGGCAGTGCACCCCTGTCTACAGTGAGGACCCTGAAGCCCAGCGAAGTTGTGTGCCCAAAACTATGTGCCTAGCAACGGACAGAAGACAGGGCTGGAAGTCAGGGTTCTGACTCTGCTTTCAAGTCCTGCTGAGATCTGGTGGCCTCTCTTTGCCCAGTCTAACTACTTTCCCATTTCCTGTTTTACTTCATCCTTGCAATATGCCCACGAGGCAGGTGGGCTGGCTAGATCTGCCGTGCTCGTGGCCTGGATGGGGTAGTCCAAGAGGTGAGGGGCTATACACCCGCGTTCCAGCCCTGCGTCCTTCCTACCAACCAGCACGCTGGCCTCCCCAGGCTGGGAGCTCCTGCCTGAGCCTGTGCCTGGCCAGACAGCAGCGCTAGCTGCTGAGCGAGACAGAGTAAAGATCAAAGGGACACAGAGACCCCAGGGCTTCCTCTGATCCCAGCCCCAGGAGCAGGAGCCTGGCCCTGCAGGGAGGAAGCCAGGATGCCAGATGTCTGAGAGATGAAAGGCCCATAACTTCCTGCCCCACTGCCCCACTGAGCACAGCCTGGGGGCTTGGAAAAGCTGTGGGAGGGCATGGTGGTNCGTGTATTAATTTGTATGTTTTAAGTTCGATAAAATATTAAGGTTATATGTCTATATATTTTACAAATCATCTTATTGACTAATTTTTAAAAAGTTAACTCACCAACTGCTGGATCTTTTCTTATTAGGCAAGAGGACTTTTATCTTACATTGATAAAATGAAATAGTATGTTGTCTTTAAATATTCTGTTTTGGAATTATATATATTATCATATAGAGGTATTCATCATGTATGGTTAAGAGAGAGGAGACTATAAAATAGAATGGGTAGTATCATTCCATTTTAGTAAAAACATGTTTAGAACAAGATTTTATGGCAAATGTGAATGGTGGGTAGTGGGATTATGGCTGATTCCTATGTTCTTTCTTTCTTAATTTTTATAATCGTGCTATAATTTTGTTTTACTTTCATAATAAAATAAGTCAATAAATTTCATAATAAAATTAATAAAAGTCATTTCTTAAAAAAAGTTAATGTGTGTTTTCCTAATTTATAAGCATAAATGGGACTAAGTCTTTGCTCTAAGGGATACTGACTCTTTGAACTTAATGTTTTGGGTATTAACTAATTCTTCAGTATTCTAGGAAATGGTGCTGAATAGTTTAAAGCTATATTCCTAATCCTGTGAAAAACGTCTTTGAGTAGGGAAGAACTATTGTTCTAGAATTTTCTTAAAGCACTCTCTGAATGCACTGCTTTTCAAAAAATTTATATGCTGCCTAAAGATATGGTCTAAATCAGGGGTCCCTAAACTTTTTGGCACCTGGGACAGGTTTCATGGAAGACAATTTTTCCACAGACAAAGAAGGGGGTGAGGGAGATGGTTTGGGGATGATTCAAGCACACTGCACTGAATGTGCACTGATTTCTTCTTTCGTTATTGTATCAATTCCACCTCAGATCATCAGGCATTAGATCCCAGAGTTTGGGGATCCCTGGTCTAAATCTTTGGTCTGCTTTTAAATCCTATTATGTCAAACTTCAGTCTACTTTTCTTGCTCTAATGCCCCTTAAATTCTTAAGTGAAAGTGTAGCTCAAACTGAACTTGTCAACTTACCATCTCCAAAGGTACCTTGTGCTTTCTTGCTTTTATACTTTTACCTCTGTGATACTTGGAATATCTTTTCCTGACAATTGTATCAGCAAATTCTGTGCAGTTCCCAATGTCCAGTTATAAAACCATATCTGCTGTGACATCCTGGCTCCTATAGCTAAAACTGAATTTTGCAACTAAACCCATTTGCACGTATTATTTGTGCCTAGATATTTCTCAGATGCCACCTCATATGTTTGTATTTATTTCCCAGTTCCATTTAAACTTATTGAGAGCAAGAAAGCTTGTCTTATATTTCTTTCTATCCTTCATGCTCCTAGCATGGACCTTTGTCCAGGGTAGGAGCCTGATGTTTATTTCTTCATCAGACAGTGGTGTCGGGTGTTGAGTCCAAGTGTTGGAATTTTTTTGCTAACCAATGATTCTGGATAAGGGGTAGGGGGAGTCAACACTTAGCTCAGAACAATGTGGAGGGATCAAAAATCGATAATTTGGCTGAATTATCAATTGATATAGATAGCTGATAGGGAATCAACAGTATTTTTTTAAAAACTAAAACTAACACAAGAGCTAAGTGTTGGCGTGGCTAGTACAAGACCCAAACCTAAATTTCACATAAATATTTCTTNGGATCAAAAATCGATAATTTGGCTGAATTATCAATTGATATAGATAGCTGATAGGGAATCAACAGTATTTTTTTAAAAACTAAAACTAACACAAGAGCTAAGTGTTGGCGTGGCTAGTACAAGACCCAAACCTAAATTTCACATAAATATTTCTTCGAGAAGTTTCTCATAAAGTTCATTTTGGGTTTGATGGCCTCTTTGTTCTTAACCCTACCAGAGGCACAGGTGTGCCTTGCGTTCTTACAGCTACTGTTCCCAGAACCCAGACATCTGAAGTATTTGACGGTGGGTTCAGTGAACCATCAGAGTTGCTCTGTTCCAGAACATCTTAAGAGGTCATGTGGGATTCAGTGAGTTATAGTATGTAAAGTGCTTGTGTTCAAAAGTTAATTTTCTTCTGTTATTGGAAACATAATTGTGTCACTTTTCAAATTTAAACTGTGACTTGAGGGTGTTTATTTAGTTAATGGTAGACACTTAGAGGGCTTATCTTTTTTTGTTGTTGTTAAAGAGTTTTATTTTGATTTATAGATGTTTGCCAGGACTAAATATAGCTGATGAAATATCTGATCTTTTCTGCTCAAGGTAAATGATTTGTTACTTTATAAAAACAGCAGGTACCAATAGAATTCAGAGTTATATAAAAAGGGCCATTTGGTCATTTAATGTCATCCCAGGCCCCAAAGAAATGGTACCTTTAAGGATTTTGTTACTACATGAAAAATGACATGTTATTGGTTCAACCTGTATCAGAATAATCTTGGAATGTTTTAAATTTGTGTAATATGCATGTGCCTGCTTCCAACCAGGGGATTTTGGTTCCATGTTTTTGGGGTCCTAGCATGTGAATTTTTCAAAATGCCAATGGGTGCTTTTGGTTTATTGTAGGTCTGTTTCATTGTGGCATATATATGGCACTAGAGATGATGAAAATAGCAGGTAACAATGCTTTGGGAGTTACCATAAGGGTAAAAGATTTAAAAAATTTTTAATTTTGCGCACATGTATGTGAGATGGTAGACTCATACTTTCATTTTGCCTTTTATTCAATGAATGTTTTGATTATATTTAAAATAAAGCACTAAGAAGTTTATTTAACTATCTTCAGAGTTTAGGTTTAAACTCTAGAGTTATCTCAGCCTGAAAATTGCCATATCTGTGAATCCAACTTAAAATTTCTTTCATTTTGTTGCTTCAGGTTAATAAAGTAAATTAAAGGAAAAAAATCAAATTTTAAGGAAATAATTTCTTTAATATTCTTTATTTCAGAGGCTGATTTAATTGATTTATTTTCCTTATAAGTGAGAAGTCAGACACTATCAAAGTTTCTCATAATAAAAAGTAATGGGTAAGTGAATGTTATGATAGAATTTTGATTTAATGAAGCTTTGTTATTCTCATTGGTTTTAAGTTTGTGATTTCAATGTTCGAACACTAATTTTAGTGAATAAACTTGCTGTTGCAGACAGTCTTATCAGAAATACTCAATATTACAGAATTGTTCTCTTTATATTTTTTGACAGTTAAGAGTGTTTAAAAATAATTAGAATTAAAATCTTAATGAAATTATTTCTTAAAAATACTATTTCCACTTTCAAAAAACAGCAAAAAGCTACATTGTATTGGATTTATTACTTAAATTTGTCACATTTTGTATAAATGAGTATGTAANAAGTATTTCTAAGAGTGTTTAAAAATAATTAGAATTAAAATCTTAATGAAATTATTTCTTAAAAATACTATTTCCACTTTCAAAAAACAGCAAAAAGCTACATTGTATTGGATTTATTACTTAAATTTGTCACATTTTGTATAAATGAGTATGTAAGGAAATTTAAAAAATTCTAAATTCTAGGCTCTATTCTCAGATTTACTAAATCAGAATTTTGGAGGATCATTTTTATATTCAGCCTGGCTTGGAAATCACTATATTATGAAGTGTTGAAGGATTATAGTTTTGGGCTTGAGAGTTAAAACTTGGAAACTATTCTTTATTTGTTTAATAAATAAACTGTTCCTGTTTAACAAATAAACTATTCCTTTGTCTCTTATTGTTTTTCATTGAGAGAAATTTTTGTTGGATTTCCACTAGTTGGAAAAAAAATCTTCATGTTTGGTTTATGTAATTGTCAGAAGAGAAATATCTTTTGCTTCAGAGGCTGTATTGGTTGCTATTTTGTTTTTTAGCAACTTTGTTGGATAAATTACTTTAAAATCTGCCTCTTTGTGGATTAAGCAGAAAATAAATGTGGTATCTTTACTCTCATGATAGAGAATAAGGTGTTATATATGACACCAAGTGTTCACATGATCTGGGATTTTGTGTAGAAACATGATGGAAAAATTAACGAGCTTCATTAGAGTATAGTAAGTATACTATTAGTAACAATTTAGGAATAGTAATTTGTCTTTATAAATTGAGTAATGTATTCAGTACTGAACCGCTTCCTGGTAATTCTTAACAACTTACCAGGAAATAAGTAAAAATGTAGCCATCAAGGCTTCAAATATTGGCAACACATTATTATTTTAGAAGATGCATACGTCTCAGTGNATTTAGGAATAGTAATTTGTCTTTATAAATTGAGTAATGTATTCAGTACTGAACCGCTTCCTGGTAATTCTTAACAACTTACCAGGAAATCAGTAAAAATGTAGTCATCAAGGCTTCAAATATTGGCAACACATTATTATTTTAGAAGATGCATAGGTCTCAGTGAAAGACAAATACTGTATGATATCATATATATCCGCATATATGAGGAATCTAAAAAATAAACTAGTGAATATAGCAGAAAAGAAACAGACTGGTGGGCTGCCGTCTATGGGGTCGCACAGAGTCGGACACGACTGAAGCGATGCAGCAGCAGCAGCAGATATAAAGAAGAAACTAGTGGTTACGGGGTGGAAAGGGAAGAAAAGAGGGGCAAGATAAATGCAGAGAATTAAGAAGTACAAAGAATTATGTATAAAATAGAGAAGCTACATGGATATGTAGTACAATACACAGAATATAGCCAATATTTTATAATAACTATAAATGGAATATAGCCTTTAAAAATTGTGAATTGTGCTATGTTGTACACCTGAAACTTATATTGTGCATCAAATATTCCTCAGTTTAAAAAAAAGATAGAAAAGTCTCAGTTCATTGCAGGCTCACTGATTCGTTCAGTAGCACATGGTAGCCTTTTCTAGTCTCATAATTATTAGAAATACTAGTGAGTAGGACTCAAGAATGAATTTCTGTTCTATGGTGTTATCATAGCTATCTTCTTCATGGTAGTAAGGAATTACTGTGTTTTTGTCATTTTTCTTTTCTTCTAGTTTGAGTATTCAAGGACAATAGCCATCTGACTTTGGTTTTTCAACATGCAGAACAGATCAGGATATTGCGGTTTTTGTTGTGTATTCTATAATAACCTGGAGCAGGTGAGAAGATCCTGTTACTATTATTATACCACAAAGGACCTACTCATAACTTTTCCTTCTTTTACACAATCAAATTCATATGACAGACCATATTGAGAATCTACTAATGCGGAGATGTGGCTTGTAGGGATATGGCTATGAACAAAATCCGTTTCTTTTATTCATGAAGCTTACAGTTTGATGCACTAAGACAGAAAATAAGCAGTCACATAAATCTAGTACATAGTGTGTCAGATTGTGATAAGTGATATGAGGGAAGTAAAATAGGGAAGAAAGTGCGATTTTAGGTAGAGTGGCCAGGTGAGGTTACAGAAGTGACATTTGAGCCGAGATTTGAATGAATTGTGGGGATCAGGCTTGCTTATATCTTGGGGGTGCAAAATTTCTAGGTTAGAGGGACAGGATAGCAAGGAGAGAGACCCTGAGGCAGAAGGGTAGGATTACATCCTGATCATAATTTGAAAGTCTCTTAAGTTGATGATGCGTTTAAGACACCTAACTTACTGAACATCACAGCTCACCTAGCCCACACTAAAAGTACTTGGAATACTTACATCAGCCCACAGTTGAGCAAAATCGTTTAATGCAAAGCCTATTTTATAATGACTGGGTAACATGTAATTTATTGAATACTGTACTGAAAGTGAAAAGCAGAATGGTTGTATGGGTCATTTACCCTGCCATTAGAGAGACTGATTTCCCCTTGCCTTTGAATCCCCTCCCCTGAGCACAGGTACAAATCACTTGCTTGTTTTTCTTCCCTTCGTACCCTTCCTGCCCTTCCTGTGTATCTTTCTTACAGCCATGGTTGTGCAGGAGTCCTTTTACTCATTTCCAGTTAGTTTTTAGTGAGAATTGTTTCACATGTAGATGTATTTTTGATACGTTCATGGGGAGAAGGGAGCTCCATGTCCTCTAATATTCTGCATTGATTTGCGCTCCCCTTAAAAGGTCCTCTGGAGAAGGAAATGGCAATCCACTCCAGTACTCTTGCCTGGAAAATCCCATGGATGGAGGAGCGTGATAGGCTACAGTCCATGGGGTCGCAAAGGGTCAGACATGACTGAACGTCTTCACTAGATGGTTTTCAGATGCGTATTTTAGAATTGTTTTATATAAAGGGTATATCCATTTATACTTTTACTGGGAGTATGATGAATCTATATTGTGATGCTCTCACTACTAATGAGTATTACCCATTAGTATGTTTACCCATTAGAATATTTAGAAACATTCATTTTCTTTTTACTTCCTAGCATCTATCCAGTGACTATCACAGGTCCTTGATCACACAGAAAAGACAACGGATGGGTGCTGCTAGTTTGATGAAACGTTTCTTGCAGGATGTACTGCAGCACCACCCATGTCATTATCAAGAAAGCAGGTAGAGTAATTGAGTGAAATAATATTAGTATATTCATGTGTGCTAAGTTGCTTCATTTGTGTCCAACTTTGTGCGACCTTGTGGACTCTAGCCCCACCAATCTCCTCTGTCTGTGGGATTCTCCAGGCAAGAATACTGGAGAGGGTTGCCATGCCCTTCTCTAGGGGATATTAGTATGTAGTTATATCTTACAGTAGATGTTTGTGTTAACGTCCTAATACTTCCTAAAATGAATCTTTGAATCAGGAAATATAAAGTGAACCTTTATCTAGTAACTTATCTTTGCAGTTGTTTTAAATTTTTTCTTAGGTTAAGTAAAAATTTCACTCTAAAAGATATGGACTACACTATCCTTTTTCTAAAGAAAAGTCAGGCCAGTAAATATGTATCATCAAGGATGTTACAGGATTAAGCAGCGTAAAAAGGTGGGAACAAACATAACTTTAACAAGATTAGTCACCAAAAGTTGGTGATAGTAGCTAAGTAAGGATAGTCAAGGTAAAAATTAATTGCACATTAATAGAACTATTTGCTAACTTTATACTACTCTGTAAAAGAGAATTATTTTTATAATTTGTCAGTATCTTGATAGCTTACTGTTTTATTAATATATTTTGATTGTTTTAATAAAAAGAAATGTTTTGATAACATTTTAAAAAGTTAATGTCCTATGTTGAAGAACTTTGGTAGAAAATCAGATTATGTACTCTGATGAGTTTGCTGCTACAGTTGCATAAGATAAAGCATCATAGATCATTAACACACCTGTACAGTATTAGTTGACTTTAGTCCTAGCAGCAGAATAAAGGATAAACTTCTTGCACACTTTGCAAGTCACCAACTTAAAACTTAGCAAATGACAAAAAAGTTATGATGGGGAAAAGTAAGGAAAAATATTTATTTTCTTAGCTGGTGGAAAGATGGAATTAACCTATCTTGAGGTCAGTATAAATTACCAGTTTATAGTGTATATAAGCAAAGCTTCAACAAACATGTTTGTACATCCAATTCTTTCTGTGGAGTAGACATCTAGATTGTGAACTTTTGGGCTAAAGTTTATGGACATTAAAATATTTTTTAATTTTGCATTTTAGAATAATTTCAGACTTAAAAAATTTAGTTGCAAAATGTTTCTTGTGTGACGTTCACCTAGCTTTCCCAAATGTTAAATCTGACATAACCACAGTGGGCTTCCCTAGTGACAGTAGGTGGGAATCTGCCTGCCAGTGCAAGGGTCCCAGGTCTGATCCCTGGTCCAGGAAGATTCCACATGCCATGGAGCAGCTATTCCTGTGTGCCACAGCTGGGGCCTGTGAGCCGCGGCTCCTGAAGCCCACGGCTCTAGAGTCTGTGTGCTCTATTTTAAATTTTTTCTTAGGTTAAGTAACAAAAATTTCACTCTAAAAGATATGGACTACCCTATCCTTTTTCTAAAGGAAAGTCAGGCCAGTAAATATGTATCAAGAGAAGCCAGCGCAGTGAGAAGCCCGTGCCCCTCAAGGAGGAGTAGCCCTGTTCCCTGAAACTAGAGAAAGGCTGCACCCTAGCCAGGAAGACCCAGTGCAGCCACAAATAAATAAGAAAAAGAAAATAGCCACCCACTTGATCATGGTGTATGATCCATTAATGAATGGTTGGATTTGATTTGCTATTATTTTGTTGAGCGTTTTTATGTCTATGTATCAATACATAAGTGATACTGACCTGTAATTTTTTCTGTGTGTGTGATATCTTTGTTTGGTATAGCATTAGGGTGATGCTGGTTCATGTACAGTTTTCTTTCAGTACCGTGATCAAATTCATGAAATCACCGTGATACCATACTATTTTTTTTTTTTTTGCTCCCAATCCCGAATCCCCCTCCCACCTCCCACCATACNTGATATCTTTGTTTGGTATAGCATTAGGGTGATGCTGGTTCATGTACAGTTTTCTTTCAGTACCGTGATCAAATTCATGAAATCACCGTGATACCATACTATTTTTTTTTTTTTTGCTCCCAATCCTGAATCCCCCTCCCACCTCCCACCGTACTATTTATAGAACTCATTTAGATTGTGTCAGTTGTGTTTACTAATATCGTTTTTTTGGGACCAACATTCCATCTAGGACCACTTAGTGCTTTGAATGGTCACATTTCTGTACTTTCCTGTAATCTTGAGTTGCTCCTTAGTCTGTCTCTGCTTCTAAGACCTTGACACTTTTTAGAAGAGTAACTGGTCCGTTATTTTGTAGGATGTTTTCTAAATTTGGGTATGCTTGATGTCTTTTTATTTTGTTGATGGTATCCTTTGTTGTGCAAAAGTGTTAAAGTTTAATTAGGTCCTATTTGTTAATTTTTGCTTTTATTTCCATTGCTCTATGAAATGGATCCAAAAAAGTATTGCTGTGATTTATGTCAGTGTTTTGCCTATGTTTTCCTCTAGGAGTTTTATAGTATCTGGTCTTACATTTAGGGTTTTAATCCATTTTGAGTATATTTTTGTATATGGTGTTAAGAGAAAGTTTTAATTTCATTCTTTTTCATGTAGCTAGCTATTCAGTTTTCCAAGCATCACTTATTAAAGAGGATATCTTTTCTCCATTGTATAATCTTGCCTCCTTTGTCATAGATTTGGGCTTCCCTGGTGGCTCAAATGGTAAAAAATCTGCCTGCAGTACAGAAGACCCAGGTTCAATCCCTGTGTTGGGACAATGCCCTGGAGAAGGGAATGGCAACCCACTCCAATATTCTTGCCTGGAGAATTCCATGGACAGAGGAACCTGGCAGGCTACAGTCCATGGGGTCCCAAAGAGGCAGACACAATTGAGTGACTTCCACTTGTCATAGATTGAGCATAAGTGTGTAGGTTTATTTCTGAACACTGTTTTGTTTCATGGATCTATGTATCTTTTTTTTTTTTGCTTTACAATACCGTATTNAATACTGAAATGTGATATGACATGGATAAATCTCAAATACATAAAAGAAGCCAGATATGAAAAACAACCTTCTGTGTAACTCTGCTCACACTAAATCTATACGATAGGCAAATTTTTATTTATTTTATTTTATTTTATTTTTTTACTTTAAAATACTGTACTGGTTTTTCCATACATTGAAATGAATCCACCACAGGTGTTCATGAGTTCTCAACCCTGAACCCCCCTCCCACAACCCTCCCCATATCATCTCTCTGGGTCATCCCAGTGCACCAGCCCCAAGCATCCTGTATCCTGTATTGAACCTAGACTAGCGATTTGTTTCTTACATGATAGTATACATGTTTCAATGCCATTCTCCCAAATCATCCCACTAAAAAAAAAAAAAAAAGATTACTGTAGCCTGAAGTCAGGAAGCATGATTCCTCTAGCTCTGTTCTTTCTCAAGATTGTTTTGGCTGTTGAGGGTCTTTTGTGTTTCCATACAACTTTTAAAATTATTTGTTCTAGTTCTGTGAAGAAAACCTTTGGTGTTTAGATAGGGATTGCAGTGACTCTGTAGATTGCCTTGGGTAGTATGTTCATTTTAACAACATTGATTCTTCAGGAACACAGTGTATCTTTCCATCTGTTTGTACCTCTGTCAGTTTCTTTCATCAGTGTCTTATAGTTTTCTGAGTACAGATCTTTTGTTTTCTTCAGTTCAGTTCAGTTCAGTCACTCAGTCGTGTCCGACTCTGAGACCCTATGAATCGAAGCACGCCAGGCCTCCCTGTCCATCACCAGCTGTGTGTGATATCTTTGTTTGGTATAGCATTAGGGTGATGCTGGTTTCATAGAATCCTTTGGGATTTCCAACTTGTTTGATTTTCTGATTCTACCTTCCTTTCTGTCCTTAGCCAAATGTTACAAAATTAATTTATTTTGAAACTCTCTGTTCTAGGAATCTGGCCCAGGGTAGAAAGAACATAGCACTTATGCTTTGAAAAATCTTTAAATGGATGTCAAAATATTTTAATGGAATTTTCCCCCTTATTTTTTAGATCAGTGCAAAATGAGAGACTTCATATGACTACTGTGTCACCTTCAGAAGTGGCTCCTAATGATGATTTTAGTCCTGAAATAAAGGCGGAGGATGCTGCTGGAGTCAGAGAAGAGATATCTACCAAGGCATCTGAACCCATTGAAAATTTGTGTTCTAGGCCTCAGGGATATATGCATAGTGTTTCAGGTCGACCATCAGTTATTCAAAAACTGGAGAAAGGCCAACAGCATCCCTTGGAGTTCATTCATAAAATTGGGAGCAGTATGGAAGAGTTTAATCCAGTTGGTATTGGTCACAGTACAAATAATAGACAAAGTGTAATATGTTCATCAGTGATTTTTAATGCTCCTGTTAGTTGTTTACCTGAAAGTTCTCATGAAAGACCAGTTACAACTGATACTACTACTGGTTTATCACTTGGAGTCCATTTGGATTTAGTTAACGAATGTGACCCAAACAAAGCTGACAAATACCTTAAACAGCTAAACAAGGGCTCTAGAAACACTATGCTACCATCCCATCCAGAAACTTCTTCAGTTCCATATCAGAAACCTAAAGAGTTAAACAGGAAGTCTTTATGTACAAATTCAGATAAGTTGACCTTACAGGAAGATGTAAATTCTCAGACTAAAGCTTTGTCAACTGGCTTTAAAGTCCATGAATTTGTGGGTACTGAAAACTCTTTAAAATTGCAATCTCTTTCTAAATTTGCAGTAAATCCAGTAGTCAACCTGAGTAAAACTGACATGCCTTCTAATAAAGGAATCTTTGAAGATGACATTCCAAAGCACCATGAGAAATTCTTTCCTAATATGGATCATAACCAGGAAGGAAAACATTTGGTTTTTAATAAGTCAGCCTTTTTGGAACAGAAGATGGCAGTGAGTTCTGAAATGAAGTTTGCTGGTGGCTCTCCTCAGTCAGTGTCTGATCACTGTGAAGAGGCTGAACCAGACCTTTGGAAGGGGGAGCAAAATGACCAAGAAGATAAGAACTGTGAGTCAGGAGATTCTGCAGTAAGTTTTGATGGCAGTTCCTCTTTTTATTCACTGATGGACCAATCCAAAGTGACTGTTGAAGAAATAAACCTTTCAAAGGAAGTACATACTGATTTGCAATATAAGAGTAATACATCTTATATTTCTGGAATAAGCTCTGATTGTGATGACTCCCTTCAGTTGACTACCAGCAGAACTCAAGTGAAAGATGGAAGTGTTCAGAAGGTAATGCATATTAGGCTGGTTGATGAAAGCTATGAATCCAGTGATTCTGAGGTGAATTTTGATCGTGATGCCTCACTTCAGTCAACTGATGACTGCCACCAGCAGCCTGAGAAAGAAGTAAACCTTCCTGAGGGGGTGCTCGTTGGCATGGTTGATATGAACTATGGATCTAGTAGCTCTGAAATAAGTGCTGATTCTGTTTCCTCGCTTCAGTCGATGACTGGCCAATTCCCAGTGACTGTCACAGAAACAGAACTTCAGAAGAAGGTTCACATCAGCTTGGTTGATAAGAACTATGGATCAAGTTGTTCGGAAGCAAGTGTTGATTGTGATGTTTCTCTTCAGTCAGTCTTCGACCATCCTCACATGGCTGTCAGTGAAAGAAACCCGGAGGACAGGCCCATCTCTCTAAAAGATGGGAACTATAAACCCAGTAGTACTAAAGCAAATCTTGATTGTGATGTCTCTCTTGAGACCATGTCTGATGGCCCTCAGAAGGATGTTGAAAATATTAATCTTCGGAAAGAAAAGAATGGCCTTTTGGATATGAACTGTGAATTTCATGGTCCTGAGATAAAGTTTCATCTGATGAAAACAGATCCTCAGTTAGTGCCTGCCCAATCCCAAGTAGCAGTTGAAGAGGTAAATGCTCAGGAGGTAGCTACTGACCTGGAGAACAAGAGTATTAAGTCTAGCATTTCTGATCTCAGTTTTGATTCTCACCCTTTAGGTGCTTGTGGTAAAATAAATCTGAAAGCATTAAATGTTGACATGGAAGTTAAGAGCTATGGATGTTCCAGTTTTGAGTCCACTTTTGACTCTGATTCTTCTTTTATGTCAGTTTCTGAGTATCCTGAGCTGGATGTTGAAGAAACAAGTAAGAAGCGTGTTAACCTGGAAGATGAGAGCTTTGAATCAATTAGTTTTGAAAGAACTTTTTATTCTGATAGTCCTCTTCACCCAGGAGTTGACCAATCTCAAGTAACTGTNTCTGATTCTTCTTTTATGTCAGTTTCTGAGTATCCTGAGCTGGATGTTGAAGAAACAAGTAAGAAGCGTGTTAACCTGGAAGATGAGAGCTTTGAATCAATTAGTTTTGAAAGAACTTTTTATTCTGATAGTCCTCTTCACCCAGGAGTTGACCAATCTCCAGTAACTGTTTATGAGGAGAATCCTATTGATCTGGAAAATAAGGGTAGTGAATCTTGTGTTTCTGAAATAACTTTTGATTCTGATGTGCCTCTTCATTCAGGGACTTATCAACCTGAAGTAGTGGTTAAAGAAACATTCATTCAGAAAGAAGTGTGTACACACTTTGGAGAGAAAGATGATACACCCACCGGTTCTGAAATAAGTTTGGCTTCTTATATCCCTTTTCACTCAGTGATTAAGCAGCCAGAAGAAGCTGTTAAAAACCTAAAACCTCAAAAGGAAAAGTGGGTACACTTAGAAAATAAGGAAAATGAATCTAGTGATTCTGAAATTTTTGATTATGATATTTTTCGTTCAATGACTGGGCATTCTGAAGATCCAATTAAAGAAAGAAACCTTCAGAAAGGGGAGAATATACACTTAGAAAATAAGGATAATGTACCTGTTGTTTCTGAAAGCAGTTTGAAATCTGGTATTACTTTTCATTTAGTGACTGGTCATCTTTCCATAGCTATTAAAGAAATAAACCAAAAAGAAGAACACGTAAATTTAACAGATAAGAGTACTGAGTTAAAAGTTTCTGAAACAAGTTTGGATACTGATATCCCCGTTCAGTCAGTGACTCACAAACCGGAACTGATTGTGAAAGAACTAGGGCTTCAAAAAGAAAAGCATGCTAAGTCAAAAGGTCAAAGTGCTGAATATAGTGGTTCTGAAATAAGTTTAGATTCTGATTATTCAATGACTGAACCTCAAATAACTGTTAAAGAAATAAGTGTTCAAAAAGAAGAACATGTTGTTCTAGAGAACAAGAGTGATAAATATAGTAGTTCTGAAATAATTTTGGACTCTGATGTCCCTCTTCAGCCAATGAATGAAAAACCTCAAACAACTGTTTTGAAGGAGGACCATGATGACCCAGAAGATAAAAGTACTGGACCCAGAGGCTTTGAAAAAAAATTGAATACTAATAACCTTCTTCATGTCATTGACCAACCTCAACTAGCCCCTTTGAAGGAAAAACATGTTCATTTGGAAGATACAAACAATGAATCTAGTGACGGTAAAATAGATTTTGATTCTGCTGACCCTCTTCAGCCATTGACCGAACAATTTCAGGAAATGGTTGAAGAAACAAACGTGCAGAAAGAAGAGGATATGAACCTGAAGAATAAGGTTGATGAACCTAATGATTCTAAATTAATACATAATTCTGATGTTTCTCTTCCAGCTGTATCCANATAAGAACTGTGAGTCAGGAGATTCTGCAGTAAGTTTTGATGGCAGTTCCTCTTTTTATTCACTGATGGACCAATCCAAAGTGACTGTTGAAGAAATAAACCTTTCAAAGGAAGTACATACTGATTTGCAATATAAGAGTAATACATCTTATATTTCTGGAATAAGCTCTGATTGTGATGACTCCCTTCAGTTGACTACCAGCAGAACTCAAGTGAAAGATGGAAGTGTTCAGAAGGTAATGCATATTAGGCTGGTTGATGAAAGCTATGAATCCAGTGATTCTGAGGTGAATTTTGATCGTGATGCCTCACTTCAGTCAACTGATGACTGCCACCAGCAGCCTGAGAAAGAAGTAAACCTTCCTGAGGGGGTGCTCGTTGGCATGGTTGATATGAACTATGGATCTAGTAGCTCTGAAATAAGTGCTGATTCTGTTTCCTCGCTTCAGTCGATGACTGGCCAATTCCCAGTGACTGTCACAGAAACAGAACTTCAGAAGAAGGTTCACATCAGCTTGGTTGATAAGAACTATGGATCAAGTTGTTCGGAAGCAAGTGTTGATTGTGATGTTTCTCTTCAGTCAGTCTTCGACCATCCTCACATGGCTGTCAGTGAAAGAAACCCGGAGGACAGGCCCATCTCTCTAAAAGATGGGAACTATAAACCCAGTAGTACTAAAGCAAATCTTGATTGTGATGTCTCTCTTGAGACCATGTCTGATGGACCTCAGAAGGATGTTGAAAATATTAATCTTCGGAAAGAAAAGAATGGCCTTTTGGATATGAACTGTGAATTTCATGGTCCTGAGATAAAGTTTCATCTGATGAAAACAGATCCTCAGTTAGTGCCTGCCCAATCCCAAGTAGCAGTTGAAGAGGTAAATGCTCAGGAGGTAGCTACTGACCTGGAGAACAAGAGTATTAAGTCTAGCATTTCTGATCTCAGTTTTGATTCTCACCCTTTAGGTGCTTGTGGTAAAATAAATCTGAAAGCATTAAATGTTGACATGGAAGTTAAGAGCTATGGATGTTCCAGTTTTGAGTCCACTTTTGACTCTGATTCTTCTTTTATGTCAGTTTCTGAGTATCCTGAGCTGGATGTTGAAGAAACAAGTAAGAAGCGTGTTAACCTGGAAGATGAGAGCTTTGAATCAATTAGTTTTGAAAGAACTTTTTATTCTGATAGTCCTCTTCACCCAGGAGTTGACCAATCTCCAGTAACTGTTTATGAGGAGAATCCTATTGATCTGGAAAATAAGGGTAGTGAATCTTGTGTTTCTGAAATAACTTTTGATTCTGATGTGCCTCTTCATTCAGGGACTTATCAACCTGAAGTAGTGGTTAAAGAAACATTCATTCAGAAAGAAGTGTGTACACACTTTGGAGAGAAAGATGATACACCCACCGGTTCTGAAATAAGTTTGGCTTCTTATATCCCTTTTCACTCAGTGATTAAGCAGCCAGAAGAAGCTGTTAAAAACCTAAAACCTCAAAAGGAAAAGTGGGTACACTTAGAAAATAAGGAAAATGAATCTAGTGATTCTGAAATTTTTGATTATGATATTTTTCGTTCAATGACTGGGCATTCTGAAGATCCAATTAAAGAAAGAAACCTTCAGAAAGGGGAGAATATACACTTAGAAAATAAGGATAATGTACCTGTTGTTTCTGAAAGCAGTTTGAAATCTGGTATTACTTTTCATTTAGTGACTGGTCATCTTTCCATAGCTATTAAAGAAATAAACCAAAAAGAAGAACACGTAAATTTAACAGATAAGAGTACTGAGTTAAAAGTTTCTGAAACAAGTTTGGATACTGATATCCCCGTTCAGTCAGTGACTCACAAACCGGAACTGATTGTGAAAGAACTAGGGCTTCAAAAAGAAAAGCATGCTAAGTCAAAAGGTCAAAGTGCTGAATATAGTGGTTCTGAAATAAGTTTAGATTCTGATTATTCAATGACTGAACCTCAAATAACTGTTAAAGAAATAAGTGTTCAAAAAGAAGAACATGTTGTTCTAGAGAACAAGAGTGATAAATATAGTAGTTCTGAAATAATTTTGGACTCTGATGTCCCTCTTCAGCCAATGAATGAAAAACCTCAAACAACTGTTTTGAAGGAGGACCATGATGACCCAGAAGATAAAAGTACTGGACCCAGAGGCTTTGAAAAAAAATTGAATACTAATAACCTTCTTCATGTCATTGACCAACCTCAACTAGCCCCTTTGAAGGAAAAACATGTTCATTTGGAAGATACAAACAATGAATCTAGTGACGGTAAAATAGATTTTGATTCTGCTGACCCTCTTCAGCCATTGACCGAACAATTTCAGGAAATGGTTGAAGAAACAAACGTGCAGAAAGAAGAGGATATGAACCTGAAGAATAAGGTTGATGAACCTAATGATTCTAAATTAATACATAATTCTGATGTTTCTCTTCCAGCTGTATCCAGTCAACCTAAAGTGGCTGTTAAACGAATAAAGCTCAACAATGAAAATCATGTGTACTTGAAAGATAAGAACAGGCAAGATAGTGGTTTTGCAATGAGTTTGAATTCTGATCTCACAGATCAGTCAGTAGTTGATCATCCTCAGATAACTATTTTGGAGCAAAAGCATACTGAACTAGATGATAAGCACAATCACTCTTGTGGTTCTGAAACAAACTTTAAATCTGATGACCGCCTTCGATCAGTGGCCAACCAGCTTAGACAGACTGTTAAAGAAATAAGCCCTTTGAGGGATGAAGTTGACATGGAAGATAAGAGAGACGAACCTAAGCATTTTGAAATTGAATCTGACTCTGATGTCCGTGTTCAGTCAGTGGCTGGCCAAACTGAAGTTGTTAAGGAGGTAAACCTTCTGAAGGAGTATGTTGACTTGGAAGATAAGGTTGTCAAACCTAGTGATTCAAAAATAAACTTTGTTTCTGATGAAGCTTTTCAATCTGTGGCTAATGAAGTTCAAGAGGCTGTTACAGAAATGAATCTTCTGAGGGAGGGACCTGTTTGTCTGTGTGCTAAGAGCTATGGACCTAATGATTCTGAAATCATTTTTGTTTCAAATACCCCTCTCCAATCAGTGGTTGAGCCACATCACGATTTGGAAGACCAACAAGCCAATTTGGAAGATAAAAGCAATGATCCTTGTGATCCTAAGATAAATTTTGTTTCTGAATATCCTCTTCAGTCAGTGACTGGCCAGCTTCAAAGAAAAGTTGTTAAAAAAATAGGTCTTTGGGAGGAAGACCATATTTACCTGGAAGATAAGAGATACAAACTAGGTGATTTTGAAGTAAGTTATGATTCTGATGTTGACTTTGTAGCTGGTCATTCTGCTGTGGCTGTCAAAGAAATTAACTTGCAAGAGGATCAGAATGACCTAGACAATAAGAACTGTGAACTTAGTGTTTCTGAAATAAAATGTGATTCTGGTGTTCATCTTCAGTTAGGAGTTGCCCAACCTCAGGTGGTTTGCAAAGAAATAAACCTTCAGATGGAAAAGTACCTTGGCATGAAAGAAGAGGTTAGTGAACCTAGGGATTCTGAAATAATGTGTGATTCTGATGTTCCTCTTCACATAGTGATAAACAAAGAGTCAGACAGAGAAACAGATAAGATGCTGTTTGTGGACCTGACAGCAAGTGATAATGACTGTGAAGTGATTTCAGATTCTGATATCCCTTTGCAGCCAGTGATTGATTCACCTCAAAGGACTGTCAAAGAAATCAGCTGTATAAATGCAGAAAGTTTTGACGTAGATGAGAACAGTGACTCTTGTGATTCTGACCTAAGATATGTTTGTGAAGCCTCTCCTCAATCAGTGACAAACCATTCCAAAAAGGTCTTCAAAGTAGTAAAGCAGAAGCAAGACTATATTATTCTGGAAGAGACAAGCTGTGAGCCTTATGTTTCTGAACTGAGTTTTCAAATTGATTCCTCTCATCAGTCCATGACTTACCAGTCGCAAGAATCTGAAAAAAAAAAGGCAAAATATAGTGACCCCAAAGATAAGAGCTGTCAGTCTAGTGGTCCTAAAAGAAATTTTGAACGGGAGGAGACTTCTCAGCCAGTAACTCAGCAACAGCAGAAGGTTGACAAAGGAGTCAGCCTTTGGAAAGGTGTGGAAAATATTGGCTTAAAAGATAAGAACTGTGAATCTGGTGTTTCCGCAATGGATTGTAATGCATCTCCTGGATTGGTGATCCATCAAATGCCTGATCAAGAAAACCTTTTGAAGTTAAAACATACTGCTCTAGAAAGTATGAGCTGTGAACCTTGTGGTTCTGGGGTGAATTTTCAACGTGATCCTTCTCTCCAGTCTGTCAATGACTGGCCTCAAGAAGCTGTTAATAAGATCAACCTATTTAAGAAGATGTCTTTTGACCAGAGAGAAACAAACCATAATAATTCCCATTCAGACTCTGTTCCCATGGTTGATACTATAAGGACCTTGGCAAAAGCAAAGGAGATCATAGAAGATGATCTTCATGAACTATTTCCTGAAGACTTGCCTCCCGCGCCTCCTTCATTTGTGGGGAAAACGCGGTCTCAGATAATGAAAGAAGATGATGTGCAAATGAGTGCTCTTGTGAAGGAATTTAAGAAAGATCATTTCTACCGCTACTTTGTTAGCGATTGTGAGATGAGAAAAATGAAAAAAAAATTTTTGAATGAAGAAAAAAAGATGACATGGACTGACCTCAATCAGGACACCACATCAATTCAAGTTCTCTCAGATTGTGATGATAATGCGGGTGGTATTTCAGATATTGATGACTTTTCAGTGACTTTAGATAAACCTAACCATTATCCTTCAACAGGAAGGAATCATGAACAAACATGGCAAGTGGCCTCTCAAGGCCAGGCTATAAAAGTTAGCCATAGAACTCAAACCAATCTCACAAGTCAACCAGGGACAAAAAGAAGAATTAGTGGACAAGAGAAAGACTCTCCAGTAAGGAAGTGTTTACTTTTACAAAACAACGGAAAAACAAGAGAGAGAGTTAAAAAAAATGAATTTCCTGAATCATGTATTAGTGTTTTGAAGCCTTTGCAAGGAAATACCTTAATTTATATTCTTTCTTCAAATATTAAGTTGAAGAAAGGTGAATCCAACGGCTTTTCTAAAAGGAGGCACTGTAGTAGAAATAATTGGGATATTAACATACAGTACAAATTTAACCAGAGTTCCTTTAATTGTTATGACCCATTGAATAAGAAAATTGTAATTGATCCTCCTCTGAACATAGAAGTACCAGGGTCTGACAGGAATAATTGTGTTGAAATGCATGTTAGCCCCTTAAATTCTAATGCAGAAGATAATGATCCTTATGTACAAGACTCTGCTTCAGTACCTTTTATGACAGTGTCAGTAGGACATGAACTGAAGTCACGTCAGGAGGCCAGTGAATCTTCTGTGTTTCCAGAAAAATCCAAGATTTTTAGTTCTAGTGAAATTTCAAAGGAAAGTAACTTCCAGTCAACTTTTTCAAGTCATGATGTTGCCAAAACGTCATCAAAATCATTTAGAAAAAAGGTTTTGAAAAGTAAAAGCAAAAATCAGAGAAAGAAGGTATCAATAAATAATAAGCCAGATTCTCCCAAAAAAGGTTGTAGATCAGTTATTCCCCAGCAAAATATCAGAATTGCTTCAGAAAAACGGTCGATTTGGATTCAGAGCAAACTAAGTGATATAATTAAAAAGTATATTCCAAAATACTCTGTTTTTTTGCGTCACAAATATCAGCCCAGGAGCATTTTTGTTAGGATGCATATTAAGAAGAAAAAACCTAATGTTAGTAGGTTAAAGAAGGCGAAGAAACCAGCTAATATGCTGTCAAACTTCTTAGTTGTGTCAGCAGGAGCTGAAGAGCAGTCACGAGCTATAGCAGGCTCTTCTAAGCAACATGTGCAGACATCTTCCAGCGTTGCACGAAGTAAAAATGGCAATAAAAAACACCCTAGAAGACAGCAGAGAAAGCCGTGTAGACCTATTAGAACATATGATTTGAGAAGTTTGTTTTCTGGTGTACCGTATTCGGATAGAATGCAGACTCGATTCTCTAACAAATTATGAGGTAGTGAAGTAAACTAGAGCTGTTAAGGGCTGTTAAGGGCTGGTTGAAGATTCAGTGCTTCAGTTGAAAATACATTTGGTACCTAGTGTACTACCTAGTATACATAGCTTTCCTAACTTTGGTGGAAAAAATGAACCTTCAATTATTTTGCTATAGCCTTATTTTTCAGGGCTTTTAATATTCATTTAAAATTAGTGTTAGGGTCTTTTTTTTATGCCCTTTGTCCCTTTGTTGTGGAAGAGCTTTATCTTAATTTATATTACATAATTTTGCACAAGATGTATACCATTTTCTACCTTCAATCATGTCCCATTTATTTTTTTATGATTGTGTCTCATGTCAGCAGCTTAAAATATTGCAAGAATGAATGTGGCAAACAAAATGCTATCTTATTATTTACCTTTTAAAAATTGGAACAGATGAATATGTAGTTATTTTCTGTGTGTTTCAAAGTAGTGTTGTCAATATCATATTCTAATTGGGTAGTTAAGAAGAAGAAGTTCTAATAGGTTATCTCAACTTTTGAGTGGGATTAACCTAAATAATCACACACAAAATACAATTTATCTTTCTTTCAAAAGCATTACAGAGAATGAGATTTCATTTTTAACCCAGTTTTAATAAAACTGCCTGGTAATTTAAATACATAACAGACTCCTCGTGTTTCACTTAAACTGTATCTGCAGGCCTTCAACTTTCTTCAGTGAGACACATGCATATTGTATATATACAATATCTGTAGGTTTTTCTTTAGCATTACTAGATCTTAAGGGGAAAATGACCTTGCCAGTGTGATTATGCTTTTCTACCAGCTTCCCTGGTGGCTCAGGCGGTAAAGAATCCTCCTGCAATGCAGGAGACCCAGGTTCGATCCCTGGGTGGGGAAGAGTCCCTGGAGAAGGAAATGGCAATCCACTTCAGTATTCTTTCCTGGAGAATTCCATGGACAGAGAAGCCTGGCGGGCAGCAGTCCATGGGGTCGCAAGAGTTGAACACAACTTAGCAACTAAACCACCACCACCAATGAAACTGATAACCTAAGTGGAGCCCCATTTTGCTAGTGAAAAGCTGTATTTGTACATTGGTTTGGCCTTCCTTCAACTTGCTAACTGATTTTAATAGTTCAAATGAAAGATGTCAAGATATGCAGTTTAGGTCTGACGTACTCAAAAAATTTTCAGATCTTTTATTCAGGGACACTGGTTGTGCTGGTACAGTTTCATTCAGTTATCCTACTAAGTTAAGGAAACTGGATCCTTTTCTGTCATACTAAAAAGGAAACATGAATTTCAGCTTCTATATTGTATAAACCATGTTTAATTGAAACTTGATCAGTGTACCATGTTTTCAGAAATAAAAATGTGTTACTTCAGAATTAAGTACAGTGTAACGGTTTCTAAATGTAGCTTTATTTCAGGTGCTGTTATTTAGCCTGTGGGTATGTTACGGTGTTACGTTGTATTGTATTAATAATTTCTTTTAGCACGCCATGCTTTCCTGTCCATCACCAACATCGGGAGCTTACTCAAGCTCATGTCCATTGAATCGATGATGACATCCAACAATGTCATCCTTTGTCCTCTCCTTCACCTCCTGCCTTCAATCTTTCCCAGCATCAGGATCTTTTCCAATAAGTCAGTTCTTCACATTAGATGGCCAAAGTATTCCAGTTTCAGCTTCAGCATCAGTCCTTCCAATGAATATTCATGACTGATTTCTTTTAGGATGGACTGGTTGGATCTCCTTGCTGTCCAAGGGACTCATGAGAGTCTTCTCCAACACCACAGTTCAAAAGCATCAATTCTTCAGCGCTCATCTTTATAGTCCAGTTCTCACATCCATGCGTGACTCCTGGAAAAACAATACCTTTGACTAGATGGACCTTTGTCGGCAGAGTAATGTCTCTGCTTTTTAATATGCTGTCTAGGTTGGTCATAGCTTTTCTTTCAAGGAGCAACCATCTTTTAATTTCATGGCTGCAATCACCATCTGCAGTGATTTTGGAGCCCCCTAAAATAGTCTCTCATTGTTTCCATTGTTTTCCTATCTATTTGCCATAAAGTGATGGGACCAGATGCCATGATCTTAGTTTTCTGAATGTTGAGCTTTAAGCCAACTTTTTCACTCTCCTCTTTCACTTTCATCAAGAGGCTCTTTAGTTCTTTTTTGCTTTCTGCCATAAGGGTGGTGTCATCTCCATATCTGAGGTTATTGATATTTCTCCCAGCACTCTTGATTCTAGCTTGTGCTTCATCCAGCCCAGCATTTCTCGTGATGTACTCTGCCCATAAATTAAATAAGCAGGGTGACAATATAGAGCCTTAACACATTCTTTTCCTGATTTGGAACCCATCTGTTGTTCCATGTCCAGTTCTAACTGTTGCTTCTTGACCTGCATACAGATTTCTCAGGAGGCAGGTCAGGTGGTCTGATATTCCCATCTCTTTGAGAATTTTCCACAGTTGTTGTGATCTATACAGTCAAAGGCTTTGGTGTAGTCAAAGTAGATGTTTTTCTGGAACTCTCTTGCTTATTCTATGATCCAACGGATGTTGGCAATTTGATTTCTGGTTCCTCTGCCCCTGTTGAAACGTGGCTTGGAGAATTTTGAGCATTACTTTGCTAGCATATGAGATGAGTGCAATTGTGCAGTAGTTGTACATTCTGGCATTGCCTTTCTTAGGGATTGGAATGAAAACTGACCTTTTCCAGTCCTGTGGCCACTGGTGAGTTTTCCAAATAATTTCTTTACTTCTAAATTTAAAGCAGTAATTAGGTTTTAAAATGGACACATGTTTATATTTTTAGTTGCAGAGCAACTTCAACTTAACCTATATTCAAATATTTTAATTTCTTTTCTTAAAATATCACTGTCAGCTGCTAATTTGGAATAATCCTCCAAGTTTAATTTAGAAAGAAAACTGTCCTACTGATTAGGAAGTAAATAAGCAATTAATTCATAAAAATATTCTACTTGTGGTTATTGGTGTTTTTTTCCCTATGAAGTAGACATGTAATTCTCTTTAGTACTGTTAGTAGGCATTCTGCAAGCTTTTAGTGTCAGTGTAAAAGCAAGAGATCATATGGAAAAAAATGTACCATGTAATTGTGAGGTATCATATCTACTGTGATTACATCATGCAGAGAGGAAAGTTCTTATAATTCAACTGATCAAAAACTTGAAGAAAATTTACTACCATTTTCACATTGGAAACTCTTCAAAGTACCTTTTTATTTTTCTTAAGAAAAGGTTTATATCTAAAATTTAAAGTATAAAATAGTCCTGATGATTTTAAAAAGCATTTTGAATTGTTTACTAAGTTCCTGTAGTCATTGTTATTTTAGACAGGCTTGAAATCTTGAAATTGTAAATGTTATAATTTAAATAAGTAGTGAATAACTTTCAGAGTTTGGTAAGATACAAGTGTGTCCCTTTGTCAAAATTTGTTTGGGCTTAATTTACATATTAGATAAAAATTGGATTTTTCTGTGTGTGTATTCAAGTATGCATTAAATTCTTTTAATAGTAAAAAGTCAAATGATAGCCATAGTGAGTGTTTTATTAATCTTGTCCTTGCTCAGTATCTTGCATAAATGTTTATTATAATTATTCCAAATTTTGTAGTATGTAGACAGTGTGTAAAGTGTGTTTTGGACTTGTGTGTTTAAATTTTTGTGTAACTCAGGCTCTGAGTGACGTGATTTTGCTAAAGAGAAACTATATTTAAATACTCAAATGATTATATATTTCCATGTAAAATGAATGTGAAGAGTAATGTATTTTTTATAATGCAATTTAAAGAGTAAATTTGTTTCAAAGTTACCATGGTAAAATTTATCAAATATTGAAATTTGCCTCTATTTTCTCTTCACGTTAGGAACTTTATCTGGGAATACTTAAGGAATAATAGAATAAGGAAAACAGAAGTTCATTTTATAAATCATACAGATAATATAGGGGAATATAAATGTTGATGCCAGTGAGAAAATAATTTAACCAAAGATACATAGGCTATATTCGATAAAGTAGTTACTTCAAAGGATTAAAATTAAACAACTTTTTCTTTGGTGGAGTGGTGAGTTAGCAGTTTTTCACTTTGTATACCTGTATAGAAAGAGTCCGTGAACAGATTGAGTTCAGGAGGCAGTACCTGTATCATTATTTGACACCTATTGGAAGAGAACTTGGTGCCTCCAATACCATCGTGCATGTTTTAAAGAATGAGAAAATGCGGAAGAGTGTACGTATCTGTCAGTGCCTTTCTCACCAGTATTGGCTTCTAGAGTTTTGGTCCAGGATTATATTGGAGTATATAAGAAGAAGTCTCTCTTATATATGTCTCTTAAATAAGAGACTTCTCCTTATATAAAAATGTTAATAAAGTGAAAATGTTAGTTGAAGCCAATTTTCAATAAAGGACTTTTATGTATTAAAAAAAATGTGGAAAACTGTGAAAAATCCTGTAATTAAAAAAATCAGGAAATTACCCATCAAAATGTCAAGAAGATGAAAGGCTGAGGAGGAGTCTCAACATTTCTTTATACTTCATTGAGACCGCTAATATTAGGGAAATAACAGTATATTTAATAATTTTCATGTGTTCTTATACTTGATTGTACATATTTAAAAAGTTCTCCTAAAGTCTTTTAAATTATTTATCTTGATTAGGAAGAATTATACCTAATGCTGAATCTTTAAAGTATGAACTTGTACTTTTCTCTATGTTTACCATTTATTACATGCATATTTTTTTACATGCATTTTATTTTCTGAATTTTTAAGCTGGACATGTGTATGTACATGTTGAGCCCTATGTACCAGATATTGTTCTAGACTTTTGACCTGTGTTGTCTCATTTGATCTTCAAAGGGCCCTTTTGAGTTAGGAACTGTAATTGTGACTAAACAGCCAATGAGAAAATTAAGGCATTGAGCTTCATTTTGGGGATTAAAGATGAGTTGTTTTCTATAATCAAATGAGGATTACAAATAATCCCCATTCCCTTCCTCATCCCCAATTTCAGGCCACCCCTAATTTATTGTCTGTCTTTATAGTTTAGCTTTTTCTGGACTTTTCATACAAATGGCACCATATAATATGTTGTGTCTTGTGTCTGACTTTTTTTCATTTCCTGTAATGTTTTTGAGGGTTATTCATAATAGCATGTAACAGTGTTTGTTCTTTTTTAAATTGCTGAGTAGTATTTATAATTAATTTTTGATAAAAATGGCAACAGAACACTGATCTTCAGATGACAAATATGATAAAAGCTGTTAGGTGTGAGGTTAGGTGTTTATGCCTCATATGCCTGTTATCCTTGATTACTACCCCAGATCCACAACCAACTGGGTATCTGCCTTTGTGAGTGCTCTTATTCCATACTTGAATGCTTTATACTTCCTCTGTTTTTGACTCTTATTTTCTTTACTGCCGTTCTTGGCATTCTTTCATTACGCTTTGTGAATCCTCATTTTCAGTGTCAACACATTTCTTTCATTATAAATTGCTTGCAAGTAATTAAACTGAGAATCATACCCAAGTTGCCCATTTTCTTAATCTTACATGTACGATAAAGCCAGGAAGTGTTGATAATGGTACTGGTCATAGTGAAAGCTCTTGTTTAAAATGACTATCCTACCGGGACTTCCCTGCNTTAAACTGAGAATCATACCCAAGTTGCCCATTTTCTTAATCTTACATGTACGATAAAGCCAGGAAGTGTTGATAATGGTACTGGTCATAGTGAAAGCTCTTGTTTAAAATGACTATCCTACCGGGACTTCCCTGCTGGTCTGATGGTTAAGACTTCATCCTTCCACTAGAGAGGGTCTGGGTTTGATTCCCTAGTTAGGGAACTAAGATTCCGCATGTCGCTTGGTGCAGCCAAAAAAAGAAAAAAAAATTTACTCTCCTACATAACCACAGTGTACCTCATCAAAATCAGGAAACCAACATTGATATGTTTATTACCTTCTACTCGACCGGTCTCACTTGGATTTTACAGACTGCTCCAACGCATCCTCTATAGGTCCAGGATTTAATTCCGGATCACACATTGTCACAATTCTAGTTTCCTTCAATATGGAACAGTTCCTCAGCCTTTCTTTGTATTTTACAACTTGACATTTTGAAGTGTACAAACAAGTTTTTTTGTGGAATGTCCCTTAGTTTGAGTTTGTGCGTTGTTTCTTTATAATGCTTTTTCTGTGGGCGGTGGGGTGGGGCAGAAAATCTGTGAACCTCTCAGTGTATTAGAACAAAAGTCATGTGATGTCAATATGAATAAATGTGATGATTGAAAATATCTAATTTTTGTTTTTATTTTAGAGTAAAAGCATTTAATAATCTGCAGTGGAGGCTCACATATAAAGTAAATTGTCAACAAATAGTTAATTTTTTTTCACAGCTCAAGTTNCTTGAGAGTCCCTTGGACTGCAAGAAGATCCAGCTGTCAATCCTGAAGGAAATCAGTCCTGAATATTCATCGGAAGGACTGATGCTGAAGTTGAAGCTCCAATACTTTGGCCACCTGATGCAAAGAACTGACACGTTGGAAAAGACCCTGATGCTGGGAAAGATTGAAGGCAGGAGGAGAAGGGGATGACAGAAGATGAAATGGTTGGATGGCACCACCGGCTCAATGGACATGGGTTTGAACCTGCTCCGTGAGTTGGTGATGGACAGGGAAGCCTGGTGTGCTGCAGTCCATGAGGTCGCAAAGTCAGACACGACTGAGCCCCTGAACTGAGCTGAACTGAATTGCTTTACAATGTTGTGTTGGTTTCTGCTATACAACATTGCTGGTCAGTCATGACTATATATATATCTCCTCCCTTTTGAACTTCCCTCCCACCTGATTATATTCTTGAGAGTGCCCAACACTCCATGACTTTTGGCGTATTCTTAAATAAAACTGAAAATTTTAAGTGAATGGACCAGAATTTTTTATAAAAGTAATCACTTACATTTTTTTATGAAAAGCATATCTTACACAAGNCCCACCTGATTATATTCTTGAGAGTGCCCAACACTCCATGACTTTTGGTGTATTCTTAAATAAAACTGAAAATTTTAAGTGAATGGACCAGAATTTTTTATAAAAGTAATCACTTACATTTTTTTATGAAAAGCATATCTTACACAAGAACCAATTTAGACAGATGCATAATAAATGGATAGATGGAGGAATATCTAAGATTTATCCTGAAAAAAAAATGTTGTGGCATGTTGTCCTCATAGACAGCTTTGAAAATTTTAATTTTCAGGAAAATTTCCAGAGATATGAAGGAAAGCAAAATTAGGCTACATGAAATAAGCATCTTCTCCTTTTTGATGATTTTATAATTTTGATGATTTTTTTGATGATGATTATTTTTGGTTAAAATTGTTGCTGTAGTGGTTAGAGTTAATATATCTGAGACCTGAGCTTTAGATCAATATACTTTGTGTAATAGAATTTAAAATGCAAGTTTTACTGTCTTTAAAAAAGAGATTTAAGTTCTTGTTAGTTGCAAGTGGACAATTTAAAATGATTTATAAAAATTATCTCTCTTAGTGACGTAAAAGGGAACTCTGGTGCTATAGCTACTATTTTTATGTTCTAAAGTACTCTTTGAGAAAAATTTATTCTGAAGACATTAAATCTCTCTAGAACATGGGAAAATCAGCCTGAAAATTAGAAGTATGAGAGTGAGCATGGCATATTTTAGGAATAAGAAATAAAGGAAAATATTTCAATTTTATTAAAAAAATAAAACTTGATTAAAAAAATAAAAGCTTGATTATGTGCTTCTTGCTACTCTGATATCCATGTAGATGGCATTTGTGCACAATATAACTTTATGTGGATAGAAAACATCCTCAGGGGTCCTCAGTTGTGTGCATGCTGCTAAGCTGCTCAGTTGTGTCAGATTCAGTGACCCCATGGACTGCAGCCCTCCAGGTTCCTCTGTCCATGGAGTTCTCTAGGCAAGAATACAGGAATGGGTTGCTGGGCCTTCCTCCAGGGGATCTTTCTGATTCAGGGATCAAATCTCTTACATCTCCTGCACTGGCAGCCTTGTTCTTTACCACTAGCACCACCTGGGAAGCCCAGGGGTCCTCAGATGCTCCAGTAATTTCCAACCAAATCTGGCACCATGTCACAATTCTGGTAGAGTATGACACTGCTTCAGGCTCTTTTCAGTTTTGTGTTATATTCATGGTGGTTCTAAGGCCAATATAGACCTTACTTTTATCCTGGTTGTCTGGTGGCTAAGTCTACTTAATGAAGCCTTCCCTCTAGCTTTTACTAGGCCCTTACTATCTACACCTGGATCACCAAAACCCCACCTAACCAGGCCTAGACATGAAGCCAGACATGTTTCTAAAATGCAGTTCTGATCACGCCATTTATAGTTTAAAAATCATTCCCATCCAGTTTTCTGGCAGAGATGCAAGCTTGTACACATCTTTTGGATGAGTGTTGCCAATATTTATCAAGAATTTAACAAATATATCTGTCTTATGATTCAGCAGTTCTATTTCTCAGCATCCGTCTTCAGCAGATAGTCCTAAGCAAGGTGTTTTGGATACAGAGATGTTTAATGCAGCATTATTTAAGATAATAAAAATTGGAAACAAACAATATACATTTACATAGTTAAGTAGGCCATGGTCAATAAGATTTTTTTCAGCAACTAAAAATACTTAATTACACTATTTTATAGCATTGAAAGATCTCCTGTAGAAGGGAATGGCAACCCACTCCAGTATTATTGTCTGGAGAATTACGTGGACAGAGAAACCTGGTGGGCTACCATCTATAGGACTGCAAAAAGCTGGACACGACTGATTAACACTTTCACTTTTATAGCCTGGGACAGTGCTTATGCAACAATGTTTAGTAAACATCTTAAAATACAAAACTGTATCAAAATCCAAAGCCATAAAATATAGAAAAAGAGTTGAAACCTTCTCTTTCCTCTTCTCATTTCTGCATACCCTGCCCCACCCCAACCACCCAGGGTGGAGTAGGGAAGGATAAGAAACCTCATGTTGCCTTTTACTACTGACAAATCTAGTCTTGGAGATAGATGCCCTACCTAAGACAACGATTTGATATAATAGAAAAGCAAGTGATTTCAGTTCAGTTCAGTTCAGTCGCTCAACGCAGCACCCCAGGCCTCCCTGTCCATCACCAACTCCCAGAGTTCACTCAGATTCACGTCCATCGAGTCAGTGATGCCATCCAGCCATCTCATCCTCGGTCGTCCCCTTCTTCTCCTGCCCCCAATCCCTCCCAGCATCAAAGTCTTTTCCAATGAGTCAACTCTTCGCATGAGGTGGCCAAAGTACTGGAGTTTCAG
>SJYV01000422.1:437730-465105 GCA_006410875.1 Neotragus pygmaeus | reverse complement strand
TCCATGTCCAGTTCTAACTGTTGCTTCCTGGCCTGCATACAGATTTCTCAACGCCTTGCTATTTCTTTGTGGAGCCAGATGTGGCCATCTCAGATGCTTGAAAAAGATGCAGAAATTACAAACCTGGGAAGGATTTGTGAGCAGGAAGACTCACAAGAGTGAGTCCAACTCTTTGCGTCCCCTTGGACTTGTGGCCCACCAGGCTTCTCCGTCCATGGGATTTTCCAGGCAAGAATACTGGAGTGGGTTGCCATTTCCTTCTCTAAGAGATCTTTCTGACCCAGGGATTGAACCCGGGTCTCCTGCATTGTAGGCAGACACTTTACCATCTGAGCCACCAGGGAAGTCTATAATAGAAAAGCAAGTGATTTCAACGCCTTGCTGTTTCTTTGTGGAGCCAGATGTGGCCATCTCAGACGCTTGAAAAAGATGCAGAAATTACAAACCTGGGAAGGACTTGTAAGCAGGAAGACACGAAGCAGTTGTGGGGTGGTGAGGTTGTTTTGTATGATAAGGTAAACATTATCTTTGGTATATGTGAAGCCCATGTTAGCTCATGTCTAGGAAACTGTTTCTCTAACTCCTTGGTATGAACTGAGCCTGAACTCAGAATTTTCTTTGTCTCTGTGTGTGTATACATTTGATTCAATGATTACTTGCTGAATCTGTCAGGAAGAAAGCTGCCTGTTTTTACCTTACAGTGGTAGAGACACCTTTCCTGGAATATTATTCTGACTCTGGGAGGTGTTCTCCTGAGAGTGTCCCACGGACTGCTCCCGAGAGAAAGGAGCTGAAGGCAGGGGTCTGGGTCTGCCCACACACTGCTCTGGTAGTGATGGCTCTTTTCCCTTGAACTGTGGAGCCTCATCTCTGGGGTCTGGTTTGCATTTTTCTTTGCTCTGTGTTTCACTTCCATTACCTCCGACCTTCCAGGAAGTCTGTTCTCTCTTTTAGGCTTGTGCAGTACTGTTGAAGGGAGATTAAGGAGCAGATCAGTAAAAGGGGTTTCCCTGGTAGCTCAGCTGGTAAAGAATCCATCCGCAATGCAGGAGACCTCGGTTCGATTCCTGGATTAGGAAGATCCGCTGGAGAAGGGATAGGCTACCCACTCCAGTATTCTTGGGCTTCCCTGCTGGCTCAGTTGGTAATGAATCCGCCTGCAATGTGGGGGACCTAGATTCGATCCTAGATTGGGAAGATCCCCTGGAGAAGGGAACAGCTACCCACTCCAGTATTCTGGCCTGGAGAATCCCATGAACTGTATAGTCCATGGGATTGCAAAGAGTCGGACACAACTGATGACTCTAATTTTCCCAGTAAAAGCATCATGTAGATCACTACTGTAGTAGCTCACTGACTTACTATGCACGGACTCAGCAGCCAATTGCAACACTGTCCCAGGAAGGACACTAGGTGTGATTCCAGGCATTGGTGGGCGGAGGAATGGGCCACGGCCAGAGCAGGGCTGGCCGTAGGGGAGTAACTACTGCTTAGGAACAGGGGGCTGCCAAATGGGTGGCTCCATGGTGTACTGAGACCATCTGCTTCTTCACCAAAGAAATGAAACAGAGGTTCTGCTCCAGGTTGCTCTGGAACAACCTAGGAGTTTTCAAAGCTACTGATACCCGGGGCCCAATTCGTAACAACTAAATCTGAACCTCTGGAGATGGGGTCTGGGCATCAAGATTTTGTAAGAGGTCCCCAGGTGATTCTGATGTGCAGCCAGGTGGAAACCACTGCCATAGAGATGGTGATGAGGAATGGGAGAGGCTGACCTGGGTAAGAAATATATATCATACAGATCTCAACAACAATAGTGCAAAAAAACTGAAGCATATTAAAAAATCTGGGAGGAAATGCAGTCCATTTTCAAACTGGTAGTTATATTCCATAAAGTCTGGAAATGCTGAATTAGTGAATACTGAATCACTGTTGCTAGGAGAAATACGTTCTTGCATATACATCTCTCACATACATCATAATCTTAAAATACTAAAAACAAATCGTCCTCGTAGAAAACCGTGAGGTTCAGAGGTGTTAAGTGACTTGCCTGAGACCCTCCCATCACAGGTACCATAGTTGAGATTCAAACCGTGTCCGGGTGATCGCAGAACCAGAGCTTCTTTCGCTACACCACACTGCCCCCTACAGGCTCCATTCTCTGGTCTTCTTTGCAGGAGAGCTGAAATAGAAGGCAAAGAGTGATCTTCCAACTGCTCAACATTTTTCACTCCATATCATGCCCACAAGTATTGATTTTGGAGTTCCAAATAAATTTTAGAGAGTAGGTGCATTTGCAAATTTAGAATCCACTAATAATGAACATCAATTGTAAATAATCATATTACTGGCAATTGTGTTTAGACATAATTAATTGACTTTTTCTTTCTCATTTTTCTATTTTTCTAATATCCATTTAATGTGTCTGTATAAATTTTGTAAGGAGAAAAATGTAAAAAGGACAAACTAAACATGTTCCCCATTGCATTTATCTATAGCTCTTTTTCTTCCCAAAGTGTGGCTTTGACGTAGTTACATCAGAATCACTTTAACTGATAGCTGAAAAAGTTTAATACTGTCCCATCCCTTCCAAAACTACTAACCTAGAATCTCAAATGAACCCAAGAAAATCTGCATTTGGCAAATTCCCCCAGATTATCCTTATGCATGCTGTGTGAAAAACATTTGCTATTGCAGTCTCTAAAGAGTGAGGATAAAATAATGGTATTTCAGATAAAGTGACTGAAAAAATTTACCTGTCACAAACCTTTGCTAAAAGAACTACTTAAGGATATACTTTGTTTTAAGAAAAAAGTTAAAACTAAAAGGAAGGATTGGGATGCAAGAGGTAATGGTGAGCAAAATGATTGGTAAACATATGGTAAACCTGAACAATTATGTACAGCAAACAAACAAACAAAACTAATAAAAGGGGAGGAAAATAAAAATGAGGTGAAATTAAATTAAAAGACAACTGTAACAAGGAGAGTGAAAAAGTTGGCTTGAAGCTCAACATTCAGAAAACTAAGATCATGGCATCTGGTCCCATCACTTAATGGGAAATAGATCGGGAATCAGTGCAAACAGTGTCAGACTTTATTTTTTGGAGCTCCAAAATCACTGCAGATGGTGATTGCAGGCATGAAATTAAAAGACACTCCTTGGAAGGAAAGTTATGACCAACCTAGATAGCATATTCAAAAGCAGAGACATTACTTTGCCAACAAGGGTCCGTCTAGTCAAGGCTATGGTTTTTCCAGTAGTCATGTATGGATGTGAGAGTTGGACTGTGAAGAAAGCTGAGNCTCCAAAATCACTGTAGATGGTGATTGTAGCCATAAAATTAAAAGACGCTTACTTCTTGGAAGGAAAGTTATGACCAACCTAGATAGTATATTCAAAAGCAGAGACATTACTTTGCCAACAAAGGTCCGTCTAGTCAAGGCTATGGTTTTTCCAGTAGTCATGTATGGATGTGAGAGTTGGACTGTGAAGAAAGCTGAGTGCCAAAGAATGGATGCTTTTGAACTGTGGTGTTGGAGAAGACTCTTGAGAGTCCCTTGGACTGCAAGGAGATCCAACCAGTCCATTCTAAAGATCAGTCCTAGGTGTACTTTGGAAGGAATGATGCTAAAGCTGAAACTCCAGTACTTTGGCCACCTCATGCAAAGAGCTGACTCATTGGAAAAGACCCTGATGCTGGGAGGGATTGGGGACAGGAGGAAAAGGGGACAACAGAGGATGAGATGGCTGGATGGCATCACCGACTTGATGGACGTGAGTTTGAGTGAACTCTGGGAGTTGGTGATGTACATGGAGGCCTGGCGTGCTGCGATTCATGGGGTCACAAAAGAGTTGGACATGACTGAGCAACTGAACTGAACTAACAAACACATACATACATATTCAAGCAGAACTATAAATAGTCATTAATTATGAAGAAAACAAATCTTTGGTTGTAATCAAATAAATGTACATTTAAACCAGATAATATTGTTGGTCTATTAAATTGGCACAGACTACAAAAACACCCATTGTAACTAGAGTGTGAGGAAGTGGATATACTCATACATTGTTCATAGAAATAAACATCTGTACAACTTTCCAGGAGGACAAATTTGTACAATGTATCAGAAATCCTAAATAAAAGACATACCATAAAAGAAAAAAAAAAGGATTTAAGATATACAATTCTAGAGAATTAACCTGAGAATATATTTGCAGATCTATAGTGAATATCATTGTATGTGAATCATCTGCACATTTTTTTAACAACTGTGGAAAACTGGAAATGACCAATAATTGTATTTTATATTAAAAATATCATTTATATTAAATAGTAATATTTTATCAAATGATGAAGTAAAATATAGTGAATCAAGAAGTTGAGGTATTACAAAGCTATTAAAAGTCAGAGTCTACAGTGTGGAACATGTTGTCAGTAACTGTGACAATCAGACATTTTTTACAAGGCTTTTAGAAGTTTTAACCCATCCAAAATACTACTGAGTTGAGTAGTAGACTCCAGTGCTTCTCAATCTGACTGAATTCGAGGATTAACTAAGGTGATAAAGAGTTAAAAACCCCATGGCAAAGAATGCAAAAATGAGAAAAGTCTGTTACCTTGTTGGTGAGAATTCAAAATGGCAAAACTCCGGTGGAATTTCCACTATCTAGCAACATCTACAAAGTTATATTTATTATTTGCCTGAGCAACTTCAATTATAGGAATCTATTAATATCTCAAAGATACACTAGCAAAAGTAGTTCTGAAAGTAGTTTAACATATTTGTTAAAGCAAAAGAATGGGAACAATAGTAGCCACATCTACCCAGAGGAGAAATAAACAGTTTAAACGAAATAAGGAATATTTCTATTCTGAGTACACTTTACACTCTAGGATACACATTACAGATTTTAAGAGTGGAGAGGGTGAGGTGGGCAGAGAAAATATGAATAATGTGCTAGAGTTTACAAAGGGGATGGAGAAACATACAGATATACAGATACAAGTAGACTGCTTACATTTCTTTTTAAAAGAAATAAAAATTAAAAAAAATTTTTTTAAGGTTTCTTATATTAGGAGGAAGTTAAGAGAATAGAATAGACCAGGGATAGAAGTTAGCCTTCTGTAAATAGTTTGTTTTATAGATTGCTTTGAAAGCAGTAAACCTTACATATTGATAATTATATATTAGAAAATAACTTCTTAAAAACTGAAAAACAAATGAACCTAACTATTGAGTTGGTGGTTAAACCCACATAAAGTTAACTACAAATGTATTGAGAATAAATGGAACAGAGAAACATGAAACCACACCACGAGGACACAATCAGAAACATTCAGAAAGTGAGAAATGATATAGGACAGAGGACCCAGTTTCTCAGCAATAAATTACAAGGGAAAAAAAAATTGAGATTGAGAGAGAGGCCATAGATTTAAAAATTTTACAAGAGATGTATAATCCAACTGGGATGTATGGCCCTTACACGGCTCCTGCTTTGAACATTCAGTTTGTTAAAAAAATTTTTTTCTCTTTGAAACTGGAAAATCTTAACACTAAGTATTTGATGATATAAAGAAGTTTCTGTTACTTTTTCCACTTGTGACAATGGTATTCTGTTTTTTGTTTTGTTGTTTAAATCTCATCTTTTAGGGAAACATACTAAAGAAAAAACAAATGACCTAGGAATTAAAAACAAAGCAAACAAACAAAAAGCAATGTTTAGGTCCCCCAGATATAACTAGCTTGGTAGAGGGCCTACACAGAATTGTATTAAAATTGGCCCAGATGGTTCTAATGAGCAACCAGGTTTTATAAACCACTGATCTGGAGCAAGCCATATCAATAGGATAAATAACCCATAGAGATGTAAATGTAACAACATGTATCCAGAAGTACTCTTTTTGATGACAGGAATCAGTATTTATAATAACCACAAATGGCTAAAACTGACATCTCTGAATTCTACTGTACTTATTTTTTAAGGTACTTGAAGAGTTTAGTTAAAAAAATATTTACTTAGCTCTCTGATTTACTTAGTTCCCTAAGCAAACACTTCTTGGCTTCTTATACATATTGAACAAACCAGGAGAACAATAATGTCAAAAGCCTTAATGTCCAGGCACAAGGCAATTAGGGCTAGTAACAAGTTATGATCTATAAACCTAACCATCAAGAGATTAATGAGAAAGTCTTCTCCATAAAGTAACTGGAGCAGAATGTTATAAACCTGTGAACCACAGAAAAGGTGGTTTAGGCTGTATCAGACAACTTCAATCCAACTTAGTCTTATTTCACTTATCTCACAATCTCAAAACTCATGTACAAAACCAATGCTGGAAGAACTATTAAGAAATAAATAATTTAAGGGGAAAATGATCACTTTTAATCCTCAGTAAACCTGTCTCAGAAAGATAAGCAGAAAAGAGCTAATTGATAAGTAACTGATTCTTTGGTTAGTGATAAATCAAACATCCCCTTAACTTATCCTATGAGCTGCCAAGTAAAGACTGTCACATAGCAAAATGAAAAGATACTGCCATGATACATCTGGCCAGATGCTTTTTCTCTGGTTCAGGTAGCTCTCCTTAAAAGCACACACAACTGAGAAGGAATTTCCCAATCCAGACATTATATACAAGGAGCTTTAGTAGAGAAATGCTGCTTCAGCATTCAAATCATCCTCAAAATATGATAAAGTTATAGAGGCAGAGATTATACAGTTTAGGAACTAAAGTTGTAATCGCACATCTAATGGATCAATTCAAATCATAACAGTAATAATACAATGACATACAGTAAAGGTATCAGGAGGATTATGTCTTTTTTGCATTTGCCAGGTGACTCAAATACCATTTCTGATTGACTCAAAATCAGTGTCTACAATACCTGACTTTGCCCAAGACATGTTGCAAATTCAGTGGAATTTAACAATAATTGAAAGGCAAAGGGTGTGTTTCAAAAAGCAAGCCCAAAATACAAGAACTCATTGTCTAAGATCCTGACTTTAAANACGTATTTAACTTCTTCCACCTGGTGGCGGTTTCAGTGGCTACAAAACAGCTCAAAGGATGTGGTTTAGAATATTATCTGTAGCCCTTGAGGAGGAACTAAAGGGCCTTGGCTTCGTTTAATGACTGAAGTAGTGTAATTTGGTCTTGTTTTCCTTTGCTTCAACACTTTCATTTCTCCAAATTCATTCTTTGAAGTTGTTCTCCACACAAAAGGCAGGCAGAGGATGCGGGGATGGGGAGCGAGGGCCATAGGGTCTGCTCGTCCCCAGGTGCTCAGCGCCTGCAAGGGGCCAACGAGCCGCAGGTGAAAGGTTTGTTTTTACTTAGCTCTTGGCTGGCTCANTTGTTCTCCACACAAAAGGCAGGCAGAGGATGCGGGGATGGGGAGCGAGGGCCATAGGGTCTGCTCGTCCCCAGGTGCTCAGCGCCTGCAAGGGGCCAACGAGCCGCAGGTGAAAGGTTTGTTTTTACTTAGCTCTTGGCTGGCTCACCGCATCTGTTACCAAGCTAGGTTTGTCTTGCCAGACACACTGCAAGCCAAACGCTGAGATGCCAAGATCTGCAGCAAAGAGAGGGTTTATTTGCAAGGCAGGCAAACCAGAAGACAGGAAGAACAAACCTCAAACCAGCTTCCCAAGGCAAGTGGCTCCAGGTATTCACAGGATAATGAATAACACAGCATGGCAGTTGGAGGTGTGGGGAGCGTGAAGGGCATGGGGAAAGGTGCGGTGACTGGTGGATAATTTTTGCTTTGTGCAGGTGTAACTAAGCTACAGGCTTCTGTACATTTAAAAGATCACCAAGCAATGGACACCTGTGGATGCCCAGCTGGAGGGTGGGTGGCCCAATCCAGTCTCAACCAGCTGCTCAAACTAGATGCAGCTGACTCCCAGTTTCTCGACAACCACTTGGGCAATGGTTTATGGTTTATGCTCATGCTGCCTGGAGGGCATGTTAGCTTTAAAACAACCTTGACAAATGAAGGCAGGTGAAATGGACTTAATCCTCAGTTTCAAAACCTTCAAAAGTCATTCCAAAGAAAAAAANAACCATTCCATCCTAAAGGAGACCAGTCCTGGGTGTTCATTGGAAGGACTGATGCTGAGGCTGAAAATCCAATACTTTGGCCACCTCATGCAAAGAGTTGACTCATTGGAAAAGACTCTGATGCTGGGAGGGATTGTGGGCAGGAGGAGAAGGGGACGACAGAGGATGAGATGGTTGGATGGCATCACCGACTCGATGGATGTGAGTCTGAGTGAACTCTGGGAGTTGGTGATGGACAGGGAGGCCTGGCATGGTGCGATTCATGGGGTCGCAGAGTCAGACACGACTGAGCAACTGAACTGAACTGTAACAAGGAAAAAGAGATGGTATAAGTGGTGCTAAAGCATGCTGAAATCTTTATAGAGTTCAGAAGAAGAAAGGAGACACTGTTCAAACCTTTTTTTTGGAGGCACATGAGCATAATATAAGAATAATAAAAAAATTAAAACATAAAGTATAATTTTGAAGTTAGTGGGGAAAAGGGAATTTAAAAACTATGATAACCAAATAAAGAGAAAAAGAGGAAACAAAGAAGCAAAAGTAGGAAGAAAGAGTGTTTCAAAAGAATGTGTGGGCAATGGAATAGAAGTGGAGAAGAGGCTCCACCATCAGGTACATTTGATTTTACTCTACTTACATGCTAATAACTTAACCTATTATAGCTCCCTGGATGTTGACAGAAGACACAAGATTGTTGGGTAAGATACAAAGGGCAATGTTACAGCCCGGTTAATAGTGTAAGCATCAGTCAGCATATTTGTTTCCTTCCCTGTGTTTCCTAAGTCCCATAGCAGTGATACACAGGGTTCAGATGGATGTTTGCACATGTAGTGGGCTGTGTTACAGGAGAGAAACACTGAATCCACTAATGATGAACATCAACTGTAAATTGTGTTATAAGCAATTGTATTTGGTTTTATAGCAACCCGTAAGGAAGTCTGTTCTTTGTCCCAGAGGAAAACACAGCCTCATCTTCACAGGTTATAGATAACCCTGAGAAATGGTCCTGGTAAAGATCAGCTAGGGCTTTGCATTCTTGGCACAGTAGACATGTAAGAACATGAGAACCTCAGTGGAAGCGTAAGAGTAGAAAAGAAGTTGGGTGTTGTTGTTCAGTCGCTCGGTCACCTCCGATTCTTTGTGACCTCATGGACTGCAGCATGCCAGGCTTCCCTGTCCTTCGCAAAGTCATTGAAGACTCCAGTGAGAAGGGACTTGTGTGGCTACTTGGGCTGCTATAGCAAAATACCATACACTAGGTGGCTAAAACCACAAATATTTATTTCTCGTAGTCCTGGAAGCTGGGATGCCCAAGATCAAGGTGTCAGCCAGATTTTTATAGCATCTTAATAAAGAACAATGAACAGAAGAGCCTGGTGGGCTAGAGATCACGGGGTCACAAAGAATCGGACGCGACTGAGCACAATAAAGAATAATAAACTTGTAATGACAAAACAAAGGACGAGCACTGTGAGCTTCTAGGGGATAGCAAGTTATGGAAAGATAAATATATAAAGGAAAGTAACAGACCTAGACAGAGTATTAAAAAACAGAGACATTACTTTGCCAGCAAAGGTCCGTCTAGTCAAAGCTATGGTTTTTCCTGTGGTCATGTATGGATGTGAGAGTTGGACTGTGAAGAAAGCTGAGCGCTGAAGAACTGATGCTTTTGAACTGTGGTGTTGGAGAAGACTCTTGAGAGTCCCTTGGACTGCAAGAACATCCAACCAGTCCATTCTGAAGGAGATCAGTCCTGGGTGTTCTTTGGAAGGAATTATGCTAAACCTGAAACTCCAGTACTTTGGCCACCTCATGTGAAGAGTTGACTCATTGGAAAAGACTCTGATGCTGGGAAGGATTGGGAGCAGGAGGAGAAGGGGATGACAGAGGATGAGATGGCTGGATGGCATCACCGACTCAATGAACGTGAGTTTGGGTAAACTTTAGGAGTTGGTGATGGATAGGGAGGCCTGGTATGCTGTGATTCATGGGGTCGCAAAGAGTTGGACACAACTGAGCGACTGAGCTCAGGGCTGATGGTCTAAGTGGTGCTAAAGTATGTTGAAATCTTTGTAGACTTTGGAAGAAGAAAGGAGACACTGCTAACTGCTAAGTCGCTTTAGTCGTGTCCAACTTTGTGCAATTCCACAAACGGCAGCCCACCAAGCTCACCAGTCCCTGGGATTCTATAGGCAAGAACACTGGAGTGGGTTGCCATTTCCTTCTCCAATGCATGAAAGTGAAAAGTGAAAGTGAAGTCGCGTCATGTCTGATGCTTAGCAACCCCATGGACTGCAGCTTACCAGGCTCCTCCATCCATGGGAGTTTCCAGGCAAGAGTACTGGAGTGGGGTGCCATTGCCTTCGCCAAAGGAGACACTGGTCAAACCTTGTTTTGGATGGCATCACCGACTCCTTGGACAAGAGTATGAGTAAACTCTGGGCAATAGTGAAGGACAGGGAAGCCTGGCATGCTGCAGTCCATGGGGTTACAAAGAGCTTTACAAGACTGAGCAACTGAACAACTACAGAAATGGACAAGTGTTTTTAGCAATTTTTAGCAAAGTTTGTTATGTAGTATTCTCTGGCGCCATCTCTGGGCTGATAAGAGTCTAGTGTTGTCTCTAATGACTGAGTGTCTATCTGCCCTTTCTGGTAGAGAGGGGAAGACAGAAAGTTTTTCTTGCATCTGATTGTGGTTCATTTTTTATATCTTTAGTTATAGAAAACTTTTCTGGTAGGTTACGGCCTTTTCCACTGATGGTTGTTCTGAAAATAGTTGCAATTTTGGTGTACTCCGCTATCTTATCTCTAAGTGCAGACCTTTCATTGGGTTGGTGAAAAAGTTTGTTTGGGTTTCCCCGTAAGATAGTACAGAAAACCCAGAATGAATTTTTTGGCCAGCTCAATAAAATAGACTTAGTCTGTTTATATCCCATGCCAATATTTCCTTTTTGAGGAGAGATACCTCTAAGAGCTCTTTGTGAATGAAGAAAATTAGCCCTTTGTTACATGTGCTATAAATATTTTCCTGAATTTTCCTCCCCCTTTTTTTTATTGAGTTATAGTTGATATACAATATTATATAAGTTGCAGATGTACAAAATAGTGATTCAGAATTTCTTTTTTTGGCTGTGCCTTGCAGCATATGGAACTTCCCCAACTAGGGATCAAACCCTCAACGGAAGCACAGAGTCTTAACCATTGGACCACCAGGGAAGTCCTAGTGATCCACAATTTTTAAAGGTTGTATTTCATTATAAAATATTGGTTGTATTCTCTGTGTTTTGCTATATGTCCTTCTGAAGGTGAAAAGTGAAAATGAAAGTGACTCAGTAAATGTGTGACTTTGCAATCCTGTGGACTATACAGTCCATTGAATTCTCCAAGCCAGAATACTGGAGTGGGTAGCTGTTCCCTTCGCCAGGTTGATCTTCCCAACCCTAGGATCAAACCCAGGTCTCCTGCATTGCAGGCGGATTTTTTTTTTTTTTTTAACCAGCTGAGCTATCAGGGAAGCCTATATGTCCTTGTAGCTTATTTATTTTATACATAGTAGCTTGTACCTCTTAATCCCAAACCTCTATCTTGTCCCTCCACCCTTTCCCCTCCCCACCGAGTTGCCCTTTGTTTGTTGAATTGTTTGTGGCCTTGGAGAAATGTTTTTTTTTTCTTCTTCTTTTCTTAATGTAGTCAAATGTGCCATTAGATATTCGGTAGGTACTTATTCCTGGAGCAGCAAGAGGAAGTGGTAGCCACAGTATTCACTTCCTTGGGTGACAGATTAGGAGCCGGAGGGGGGGAACCTTATGGTTTGTGATGTCAGAGTTGGAGAAAGATCAGCAAAAGGGAGGCAAGTTAAGAAACTCTTAGGATAACCGGGTGGTTGGGAACACAAGGGAAATATGGAAAGAGCTCTGGAGTTAGCCTTTGTGTGTTTAAATCCCAGGATAATATTTACAGAACGACTTTAAGGATAATGAGCATTACTGTGCCTTAATTTCTTCATGTAGAAATCATTAATATATTATCTGAGGCTTAAATGAGATGCAATACTGGAATAGTGCTTGGCAGAGAGTGAGTGCTTCCTAAGAGAGAAAGAGAACTTGGGTTAGGTTTCAGGTGGACTGGAAAAGAATAGACATAGAGAGACTTGTAGATTGTAGGTGAGTGAGTTCAAGAGGAATGAATGGTCAACTGTCTTTCTGTGATTAAAATCATGACCATATTATGAAAACAACAATCAAATGCTGTGGCTTGGAGGTTCAACATAGAGACTCCAGACCCAGACCGCTTGTTCTAGCGCTAGCCCGTTACTGGTTTCATGACATTGGGTAAATCACTTAATGTTTCTCTCTCTTGGTTTCTTCAACTAAAGATGTGGAATAATAATTATACCTATCTTATAGATGAAGAAATAAAAAGTAAGCTAAAATGTGTAAAGCACCTAGAAAGCCACCTGACACAGAGTATGTGCCCTAAAAATAGTTATTATATGACTACTAATCATTTGTACATTTTGTATCATGCATTTTTACTATTACCTTATTTGAGTTTTCTGAGATACTTGTTCTTTTCAATATATATCCACCTATTGCCAAGATACTGTTCCTGATCTCACCAGGTCCTAAATTTGGGGACTGACTTAAGCCTGCTTTTCCATGTTCTGGATCTTTCATATGCTCTGCTAAGCTAATCATATTCTATGTTATTAATAGGTATTGATAACTTCATGTTATCCCTCTCAGATGACATTTGCATTTTAACAAGAATTTTCAAGGCCTTGACTCAAAGGAGTGAGTAATGTGGTTATTTTAGGGAGCTTGGCAGAGAGAACCAGTCCTTGGGTTGGGAGAGCTTTCCTAAACTCTAAATTTATATCAATCCGGCAGCTGCCTACTCTTCTCACTCAGAATATGGTGTGGGGTTGCACTGGTGACCAGGGAGTGATTTAAATCAATTAATCAATATTTTCATCACTAGTTATATGCCAGGAGCTATATTAGATAATGTGGACAAGAATATAAAAATGGATAACCCTTGTTTCAAGGAATCTACGATCTAACTGAAGAGCTTGAGATGTGGAAAAATAAAAAAACATAGTTATTCTCATTGCCAAGGTCAGAACAGACCTGTGAATCTTGCCTTCCATGCATGCGTGCTAAGTTGCTTCAGTCATATCTGACTCTGTGTGACCCTATGGACTGTAGCTCACCAGGCTCCTCTGTCCATGGGATTCTCCAGGCAAGAATACTGGTCCATATGCTGGTGTGAGGTCTTGAGGGCCAGGTCAAACCAGGAAGATGATTACCTAGAAGCTACTTATAGGATTGTTTTACCGCAGGGCCATAGTGAGAGCAACTGCTTAGAAATGGATCTGGCTCTGAAAGGGGAGATACCGCACTCAGTTATGCAGTGGATAGAGAGTCCGGATGAAGCATTATTAGAGAGGGAGAGCCTGGAACAGGATGGGAGTGCAGGGCAAGTGAAGGTGGAGGATCCACGTGACTTAGTAGGGACCTCTGTATGCATTCTGGCAAGACTTTTGAGGTAAGGACGGCATCTTCAAGAAACAAAACTGGGATGAACAAATAATATCTCTTTTCTCATTCGTGGGGTTTCCCTGATAGCTCAGTTGGTAAAGAATCCACCTACAATGCAGGAGACCCCGGTTTAATTCCTGAGTCAGGAAGATCTGCTGGAGAAGGGATAGGCTACCCACTTCAGTATACTTGGGCTTCCCTTGTGGCTCAGCTGGTAAGGAATCCTGGGTTTGATCACTGGGTTAGTAAGATCCCCTGGAAAAGGGAAAGGCTACCCACTCCAGTATTCTGGCCTGGAGCATTCTATAGTCCTTGGGGTCGCAAAGAGTCAGACATGACTGAGTGACTTTCACTTTCACTTCTCATTTGTAAAATAAAGAAGGTTGAAACACATGACTACAAATAAATTGCCCAGCTCTAGAAGTTTTTTAAGTCAAGCATTCTAGAACCAGACAAAAAGCATTAAATGGTAGTATTCAGATCAGCTATATAGACTGATGTTTCCAAATCATAGCCCATCAGAGTTCTTTTATTCATTTGCTGTGAAATCTTTTAATTTTCTTACACTATCACTTGAATGTGTTGAAGAAAGGTAGATTCATAGTTTTCCAAAATTGAAGTGATCTTCTTTTCAGAATAAAAATAAACTTAATCCAATTCAGTGATTTAAACTTAAAGTTAAGCATATTGAGTCAAAATGATAGTATCCCTTATCCATTTTTTCCATTGAGCATCAGATCACCTTTGATAATAGCATTTTTTTATTATCCTTCTCTGTTTTTAATATATTAACAGCTCATCACTTGTTTATTGTATAATTCTTCAAAAAGGCCTCCCCAAAAGTATTGCTGAAAGGAAAAACAAAAAGTATTACTGAAAAGAAAAACAAAAAGGAATCTATGAATATGAAGAAAACCAACTTAACTAATCTTATTGGTCTTTGGTCTTTCTTCATCCTTCTATTTCACTGCAAGATGGTGTCTTGGTGTATTTGCTCACATAATCTTATGGTATTGAGAGGAGAATGTCCTTATGTTCATGAACCATGTCCTCTGGCTCTTTAGTGCTATCAGTTCCCCACTTGATTAGTGCCAGACCTGAATGCACTCCACGGTGAAGCCTAGGGTAATTTGTGTTCTGGCCTCTCTAGTGTGATCAGGCCCAGTGTTTTCCCTGGTTGACAGGATCTATAGAAACCCCTTACAGTCTGGTTTTGACTCCCGTTTGGCTCTGGCCCACAACATTCTTCCCTCTCATTACACATTCAACTTCTACCCTGAGTTGTACTTTTTCTTTCAAACCCCCTTGCCAGTTTTCAATGATAAATGAATCCCATCTATACCACATCTCCCAAACGATGCTTACCACCTGATTTACTTTCAGGAGTTCGTGTCTCTGGTGGGTGCTGGGGCAACTGGAAAGGTGATTGCATTCCAGATGTTCAACAGGAAGCAGAAGGAAAGTCTTCTGCCCATGGAGGTCCCCAGCTTATATGAGTGTTTCTAAGTCTCCCTTAGTTTCTTCACTCATTCAATCAATACATATTGAGAACAAGATAAGGTCCGTATCCTCTGGGACTTTATAGAGTAATGGGCTGGGGAGTACATGTGATAAAGAGCTCAGCAAATAAGTGAATAAATGCAATTTTTAAAAGTGCTATGAAAGAAACAGGGTTTTGTGTCCCGAATAATAAGTGAGAGTTACTAAAAAATCAATTTTAGAAGTAGTTTGAAGATTTCTCTGATAAGATAATCTGTTAAGGATGAGAGGCAGCCAACCATGTGAAGATGGGAAGAGTAATGCAGGGTAAGGAACAGCAAATGCAAAGGGCCTAGATCATAAAGAGCTTCCAGATGGGTTGGGAAGTGATCTGCAGATGTAAGATTCTCCTTACATGCTTATAGAAAAGTGACATGATTTTCGAAGTATGATTAAAACTAGAAACTAGAAAATTNTAATGCAGGGTAAGGAACAGCAAATGCAAAGGGCCTAGATCATAAAGAGCTTCCAGATGGGTTGGGAAGTGATCTGCAGATGTAAGATTCTCCTTACATGCTTATAGAAAAGTGACATGATTTTCGAAGTATGATTAAAACTAGAAACTAGAAAATTGCTGAGTTTTAAACAAGGCCCAGGCTAGAGTAAGGCCAGGTACAAAATTTAAGGATGCACCAAAAAAACAAGTTTGGAAGAAATGATCTTTATGAGTGCATTACTAGGTTTGACTTGATTTGGCTATTGTTATACATATATTCATTCACTTAGCAAACATTTATTAAAATATGAAAAATTACCACTAGCTTTTCTCTTTGTTAGGTTTTCCCCTTGTATCATTTTGATGATTCTTAAATTCTTTTTCCACTGAAAATTAAGAATGAATGAAGGTCGAGTTTCCCACGTGACGCAGTGGTAAAGAATCTGCCTGCCAATGCAGGAAATGCAAGTTTGATCCCTGGTTTGGGAAGATCCCCTGGAGAAGGAAATGGCAACCCACTCCAGTATTCTTGCTGGAAAATTCTATGGGCAGAGGGTCCATGGTGTCACTAAGAGTCAGATACGGCTAAGTNTGCAGGAAATGCAAGTTTGATCCCTGGTTTGGGAAGATCCCCTGGAGAAGGAAATGGCAACCCACTCCAGTATTCTTGCTGGAAAATTCTATGGGCAGAGGGTCCATGGTGTCACTAAGAGTCAGATACGGCTAAGTAGGCTGCATAAAAAATGTTTGGGCAGTGCCAATATAGCCCCCAAATCAATGTTTGAATCATTTTAGAAAGGCTTTATGGTAATCTAAGACAGAAAGATGGCATTAAGATTTAAGCTGCTATTTGAGTCACTTGCCACTTCAACGAAGAATGAACAGAGCTGTGGCAATAGAACTGAGATGTGGAATAGGGGCTCCAACCGTATTCTGTGATGAAGCTGGAAATGCAAGTAAAGCTGAAAACTGTTGTGCAAGTTCTGAGCTTTAAGGGCTCATAAGGCAAGCTCTGGGGGTAGCCACAGCTGAAGGCAGCTAGGACAGCCATGTTTGAAGCGAGGCATGACTTCTGTAATCTCACATCCTCTGGGTAGCAGCTGGGAGCTTTACTAGACTAGGAGCCCTGAGGATATTAAGGGTGGAACCAGACCGTATCATCCACTTATTCTCCTTCAAAGCCATCTGAACTGTCACCTTCCCTTGCTCTGTCTTCATGCATGTATGTATGCGCTAGCCGCTCAGTTGTGTTCAACTCTTTGGGACCCCATAGACTGTAGCTTGCCATGGAATTCTCCAGACAAGAATACTGGGTAGCCATTCCCTTCTCCAGGGGGTCTTCCCCACCCAGGGATCCAACCTGGGTCTCTCACATTGTGGGAAGATTCTTTACCGTCTGACCCACCAGGGAAGCCTTTGTCTTCATGCCTTTGCTCAACTGTACTTAGAAAGCCAAATTATTGTAATTAGGCTAGCTGCAGAAAGGGCAGGGTAGATCTCCTGGCATATTTTTTTTTCTACTTTTCTTTCTTCTTTTTAATCCACCTTGCATTTTTGTCTTATCATACAGACTATACACCTTCACATGCACACACAGACCACACACATTGTGAGTCCCAGGACATCTGAAAACTCATGTGGACATAACTTCAGAACATACCCAACTCTCAGCACTGGTCTTCTCAGGTAGGAAGATAATATTTCCCTGCTGTTAATTTCTGACCTGAAAAAAGGAACCCGGTTTGCTTTGAGTTCAGAGTCCTTTCCACTGGCTTTACGTATGAAGACACTTGAGCCGGTAGGGTCCTGTGTACCTGATACATTGTGTACATGGGTACATATCCCATGTACTGTGGAGAGGAAAGAGATGACTGAGGGCTGCCAGAAATAGAGAACTAGGACTGGATCAGGTCTGGGACCAGGTCCTGGTATATTCTTTACCAACCTCATGACTAGAAGTCAGTGCGCTAACTCCTCATTTTCTGGATTGCTGAACTATCTCCTTTGGATAATCAGAAATCCTGAGGTATTCCCATAGACAAAGGCTTTGGATATTGGTTGGCCAAATTCAAGATACATTACTCTCTGGATCTTGCGTGTCCATATGATAACTATAATTAGCTCAGAAAGCCAGGAACTTTGCTGTTTTCCCCCTAAAACACAGCTGCAGTCCCTGTATCCTTGATTCTGAATGTTGTGCTGGGACTTAGGCCACCTGTCCCTGTATCTGTAATTTTTTTCTCAAAGAGCTGAGTGATTGCCTTGAACAGCTGTGGGTATTTGTGTTTTATTTTTATAAGCCCTAAGCAACTGAGTGAAAAGCAAAGCCAATTATGTCATTGAGTCTTTTAATATGCATGAACAGAATAGCAGAAAACTGAGTTAGCCACGGAAAATCCAAGGTTTACATAGAAGCAGCAGNGGGGACGACAGAGGATGAGATGATTGGATGGCATTACTGACTCAATGGACATGAGTTTGAGTAAACTCTGGGAGTTGGTGATGGACAAGGAGGCCTGGCGTGCTGCAGTCCATGGGGTCACAAAGATTCAGACACTACTGAGCGACTGAAGTGAACCGAACTGATTGGGGGAGACCAAGGTAATCACAAGGGTGCTGTTAAGAAGTCAAGAAGGTCAAGGGTTGTAGGACAAAGCATGACAAAAACAAAAGACTGGAGTGAAATGCTTTGAAGATGAAAAAAGGGGCCACAAGCCAAAGAATGTGAGCAGCCTCCGGGAGCTAGCAAAGGCAAGAAAATGGACTCTTCCCTACAAGCTTCCAGAGGAATGTAGCCTTGCTGACATCTTGACTTTCAGACTTCTGACTTTCAAAATGGGATAGAACCAACCTGTGTTGTTTTAAACCACAAAGTTCATGGTCATTTGTTACAGTGGAAATAGAAAACTAATACGATAGGTAAAAAAAAATGTACCTATCATATCCAACCTAACATAAGCATGAAATGTAGAAAAGTGAAATAAAAATATCAAAGATATTTTTCATGTTATTAGTTTATTTCTACTCCTAAACATGCAAAATCAAGTGTTTTAGGAGAAATTTTGAAAAAATACTATATTTTCCTTTTTAGCATTTATCTATTATGCTTAAGTAGATATATGACTAATTGATTTATCCCCAGGAGGGCTTCAGAGTCATTCTGTTTTAGAAGGGCCGAACAGTATGATCAGAGCCAGGCATTCCTTGCTGATTTGGAGGCTGGTATTGGTGCTGGATTAAGTGTTTTATAGCCGATCAGTAAGCTGATGAGGAAAAGGAGCAGAGGTTTGGGCAGTCATGTGTATTTGTATATGAATTAATATATGCATACGTTACTGTATATACATATGTAATTACTTAAAATGTCACATGGGAGAAAAAGTTAAGTTTTTTAGTTTAGTTCGAAAGTTAGAGGTAGTCTCCAGGAAGAGGTGGATATTGGGCTGAGACTTTATGTAAACAAGGTGCAGAAATCCTGTTGAGAGTAGTAAGAATGACAATTCTAATTTAAATGGTAAAGTTTCAGAAGGAAAGAGAAGAGATGGGGAAATCTAAGTATTCTGACCAGAGGTGAGAGCCTGTGGGAAGACGGAAGAATAAAGTAGAATGGGCCAACTGAATGAGAAGTTTAAAGCAGGTGCTAATGGAGATCAACATGCAGATTTCTGAAGATAGAAATGACATAAGAGAATTATTTGTGGAATTGAAGGATCAAGTATCTTAACCTGTATAAAGACCTAAAAGATTTAAAAGAAGCTTGCTCTTTGATATGCTGAACAATTACAGCATTGTATTAAAAGACACGCAGGCATGAGAAAATGGAAATTCTTTTTATTTATTTATTTGGCCTTGAGGCTGGTGGGATCTTAGTTTCCTGATCAGGAATTGAACCCAGGCCCTCAGCAATGAAAATGTGGAGTCCTAACCAATGGGCCATCATGACATTCACTATAAATTCTTTTAAATGTTTGCTATGTGTAAGCCAAACAAACTCAGTATTAACATGGAATTAAACACTATTCCTAGCACACAGGAAAATAGAAAATTTTGTATTACTTTTCCTTATGGCTGGATGGCATCACCGACTCGATGGACGTGAGTTTGAGTGAACACTGGGAGATGGTGATGGACAGGGAGGCCTGGTGTGCTGTGATTCATGGGGTTGCAAAGAGTCAGGCACGACTGAGCAACTGAACTGAATGAGCACGTTGAATGTGTACTGGGCTTCAATACCCTGTTGGGAGGAAAAGCTTACCAGTCACTATACATCCATGTAAGCCAATCAGAAGCGCAGCACTGTGGTACAAGGGTAGGGGGGTATAGATCACATCATCCCCTGTAACCTCGGAGGCAAGAGCAAGGCCAATGCCGTACCAAATGCGTTGATGATTGATCTTTGCAGCTTTCGGGAGACCTGCATAAAGGTACAAGAGAAGCATGAGTGAATCAAGAATGGTTATTCACAGACACATGGTCTGGGAGAGAGATGTGTTTTAGGAAGATTCATCATCTAGTGATTAGAAGATTGCATTTGGTGAGATCAGAAGTTCACAGTTTTTTCTGTAAAGGACCAGATGGTAAACGTTTTAGGTTTTGCAGGGTCATAAGTCTCTATTGCAACTACTCAACTCTGCTATTATAGCTGAAAGCAACTAAACACAAAAAGTAATGAACCTGGCCCTGTGGATGTGAAGCTTTATTTACAGAACTTGTGGTTGTGTGGTGTTTGTGACCCACAGGCTATGGTTTGCTGACCCCTGAGTTAGCTGGTTATTAGAGTGGTAAGATGAGGAAAAACGAGCGACTGTCTATTGAATTTCTGCTTTGGGTCTACCATCTTAATAAATATCCTTGAAGGACAGGGGTTTGAACTGCTTGGGGTCATTCATATGAGGATTTTCTCAGTGGTAAACACACCCATGGTTGGTTGAATCCATGGATGAAAAATCGCAGATGCAGAAGAACCTATATGGAGGGTCTTCTATAAGTTATATGTAGATCTTCTGCTGTGTGTACCCTTGTATTGTTCAAGGGTCAACTGTATTGCCAAATTTTCACTCAATTCTCATAATTAATGATATAAGTAGAATTATATTCTCTAGTTCACAGATGAGAAGACTGAGAATCAGAGAGAATACATAGCCCATTCATCCTATCTCTTTCCTTCATAGCCACTTCTATGAATTTCTCACATACTCTTCTAGAGTTTTTTATGTAAATACAGGCTCATTTGCTCCTATGTTCTTGCCCTTTCCCCCAATTAAAAAAAAAGCATACTATTCTGCACTTCCCCCCTTCATTAACAAAATATTTTTAAGTTCTGTCCATATTTGTATGTAGAAATTTCCCTTATTTTTTTCATCCACTTATTCTCTCTGCATTTACTCCTTTGTGTGTGTGTTTTATAGTTTATTTACATTATTTTGCAATTTCAAATGACGCTGGTCCACATGGAAAAACCTGGTCTACATGGCACGTCACACTGTGAATGATGCTCCATCTGTAGGATAAATTTGCTAATGTGAGACTGCTGGGCCAAAAGGTATCAGACCTTGTAATTTTGATAGACACTGCCACTTTGCCAGTTATTAGGGCTGTCCCCATTGACTCCCCCATCAGTAATACGGGAGTGCATCTGTTTCTTCATAGCCCTTCAAAGACATCCTTTCAAATGCTGAAATGTTTGCCAATCTGAAAGGTGAAAAAATAGTATCTCAGTGTATTTCTAGTACACTAAGTACATTTGTATTTTCTTAACTATAATTTATGTAGGTTTTTTATAAGACTCAATTGAAAGAGTATGCTTATATTGTTGCCCATGGGAGTCAGTTTAGTTGGGGAGGCCATGAAGTCATTGCAAAGCGGATGGGTCTAGAGTTTAAAACCTGAGTGGGTCAACTGGCTTTGTGAAGAGAAAGGCAAGTCTGTTTAGATTAAGATGCCTCAATATTTGATGGTATTGCCTAAACAAAAGCAATTTGTTATAAGGCAAAGCAGTATGACTGGCAACTACCATCATTGTAAACACAGTTCACAACTGATGGTTTTTGATGTCATGAGTATTATTGCTCTATTCTATACTAATAATGAGAAACAGAGGAAAGAATCAACAAATCAATTGTATTCATCTTGAAGAAAAAATTATCCAGTTAGTAAAAACTCAGAATTATATTTTTTAAAACAGAAACACACATCTTTTGCTGGTGTTAAGCACTTTCAGAAAACTTCCTGATTTAAACTTTTGTATTAATGAAGAAATATTATTTGGTAACTATTACATAATTTTGTGTTAATGACTGCCTTTGAGGCACAGGGAAAACATGTTGTTCTCTGATTGCTTAAAGGAATTCTTTTTATTAATGTTTACACTAGTAACTTCCAGTATATAATCATAAGGGATTTGATTCAGGTCATGCCTGAGTGGTCTAGAGGTTTTCCCTACTTTCTTCAATTTCACTCTGAATTTGGCAATAAGGAGTTCATGATCTGAGCCACAGTCAGCTCCCAGTCTTATTTTTGCTGACTGTAAAGAGCTTCTCCATCTTTGCCTGCAAAGAATATAATCAATCTGATTTCGGTGTTGACCATCTGGTGATGTCCATGTGTAGAGTCTTCCCTTGTGTTGTTGGAAGAGAGTGTTTGCTATGACCAGTGCGTTCTCTTGGCAAAACTCTGTTAGCCTTTGCCCTGCTTCATTCTGTACTCCAAGACCAAATTTGCCTGTTACTCCAAGTATTTCTTGACTTCCTACTTTTGCATTCCAGGCCCCTANCTCTTCCAAACCTCCTAGTGCAATCGTAAAACTCACCCCAGACAGAGTTGATAAACTGACAGATAGTATCAAATGTCAGGCAGAGCTTGTTTCCATCCCCAGGCTCTTGGGAACAGCGCGCGAACAGATTGTTCCTGCCAGAGTATCTCATTATTTTAAGCAAATTGAATTTCTCATTGACTATGTTGAAAGGTTGTCCGCTAGTTATAATTACCGGTTTTACTTAATTTCCTTTTATAAATAGGTTGGTACTCTGTACTTGAAAGTAGTCTGTTGATTACTGACTTTTTTTTTTTTTTTTTGGCCTCAGGGACTGTTTAGAGCAGAAACTGCTGACAGAGTGAATTTAATGAAACAAATACATGTCCAATTACAAGACAGTGTGAGTGTGTGCGAGGGTACATAGAGGACCACAGGTAGCAAATACACAATAAGTCAGAACCCCATGTCTGACAGTGAGTACAGAAGAGACTTGTGTTGTGATGCTGGGTTAGGTGTGTTGGAGCTGCTGGAAAAAGNGTCCAATTACAAGACAGTGTGAGTGTGTGCGAGGGTACATAGAGGACCACAGGTAGCAAATACACAATAAGTCAGAACCCCATGTCTGACAGTGAGTACAGAAGAGACTTGTGTTGTGATGCTGGGTTAGGTGTGTTGGAGCTGCTGGAAAAAGCAGCCATTTGTAGCCCTGGGAGTTGAGAGGCTGGGAAATGTTCCCTCCGTAGAATTATCTTCTTCATCTGAACAGCCAGAGATTTCTACTCATGGAAACCCTATGTCCTAATGAAAGTCAGTTTCTTGAAAAAGTGTAAGTATATTATCTGGGAAAGGGAAGAGATCAAACTGCCAGTTTCACAGCAATATTTAATAAAATATGCATTTTTGGTTTTTCTAGTTATCACAATAATGCATTTTTTGTCAGAACATTTAAAAAATGAAGAAATGCAAGGGAGAAAAATCATAGAAATGATAATTCCACCACTCAGAAACAACCACTAAAATTTCATGTATTTAAAAAACTTCCCTATATGTTTATGCTTATATGCATAACTTCATATCTGATTTTTATCACTGTTAATATACTGAAAGCATATCCCCACGTTATGTACCTTTCAGAGTATAACTTTTAGTGATCAAATATTATTCTGTATTGTGGGTGGAGTGTGGTATCTTTAGAGCCTTCCCATTATTATTTCATGTCTCATTTATTTATCATTCCTAATGTTATAAATAACTCAATATTGAACATTCCCATAATGAATCATTGTGCATAGGTTTCACTAATCCCTTTTAGTAAATTCAAAGAAATAAGATTTTTGATTCAGGAGTTTTGAGCTCTCTTAGGTCTTAATACAGATGATGAAATCGATTTTTTAGAAATCTTGTATCAGTTTATACCCATTTAAAGGTATATTAGACTGCAAGCTTTACCACATACTTGTGAACAGCAGGAATGAAATAGTCTAAGATATCATCACTGTGATAAATTCAAAGGTCTACTTTATTCTTTTAATTTGCATTTCTCTTGGTTTTTCTTGCTCTGGGATGAGTTTTAGGCACTTTCTTGCTCCTAAACTCCTCTCTGAAAGGTTAGCAAATAATGGCTAAAAGGGAGGATTGGGGATTATCTGTGGATTCCAAATAGCCTTGACCCCTGTTGCCACAAGAAAGAAAATAGCAAATTAACCTTCAGAAGCTTTTTCTCCCTATTCCATCACCCAGCGTAGAGTTTGGCATATCTGTGTGTGTAAATGTGTGTAAGTGTGTGCATGTGCTTAGGACTGCATGTCTCCCTGTGTGTTGCATTTGGGTCCTGGAGCACTTTCATAGCCCTGGAGATGCCCAAACCCCTAGAAGAGTGGCCTTACCCATGTTCGCTTCCATGGGGGTGTGGAAGGTTGCTGAGCTGCCCATGAAGAGAGGGGCACTTGGCTGCCTCAAATTCCTGCCTCGATTGAAAAGCTGCCTAGCCGGAGGTGGGCATCTCAAACCCACTAGTCTCAGGGTCCTGAGGACACTAGTGTCTGAGGAAGGGCTAGGGCTTTAGCCAGTGTTATAGCAGCAGTAAAATGTGAAACAGTAGAAAACTGAGTTGGGAAACCTGGATTATAGCTGCGTTCTCCACCACCCACAGGCTAAATGACTTTGCAGAACTCACCTAATTTCTGTGGTTCTTAACTTTTCTCACGTGAACAGTGAGGACAGTGGCTCTTGTCCTCTGGTGTGGAAAGGACATGTTTCCTTCCCCAGCTGGCCAGACCCTGGAGTATTCACTGAATGCTCACCCTCCTTGGTTTCATATCCTTTCAAATGGGAGTGAACGCTACCGCCACAGTTACCTAACCCAAGTGGTTGAACAATGTAGTGATCCAGTAAGTTGATCTGAATGAAAGCTCTAGGGGCTGCGCAGACTGATGAAAACAGCAGGGAGGGTTTAAACTGACATTTCAATGGAAGGAGGCAGTGCTCTGCTAATATTAGCATCCACACCAGAGTGGGGTGGAGGGTATGTTTTTAAATCACGTGATCAAGCCTGGAGTACCCTGAGAGTAGCTAGAGGCTTCTTAGTTCCATTAATGACTTGCAGGTAATGTTGTGGTTTAGTCCTAAGTCTTGTCTGACTCTTGCCACCCCATGGACTGTGTAGCCGGCCAGGTTCCTCTGTCTATGGGATTTTCCCAGCAAAAGGAGTGGAGTGGGTTGCCACTTCCTTCTCCAGGGGATCTTTCTGATCCAGAGATTGAACTCAGGTCTCCTGCATTGCAGGTGGGTTCTTTACTGACTGAGCCACCAGGGATGTCCATGACTTCTTTTGATAAAGGTACAGTCTAATGTATTTCTTTAATGCTGTTTGAAATGTCAAAATATATTAATTATTAAGACCAAACTTGTATCATCTACAAGCCCTGAAAGAGCTGCCCCTGGCTTGTTCCCCTGACCCAGCCACCACACTGAGCATCACTGCTCCGGAGGAAATCATAAGATGAGAGCCATGGCTCCCCAAGATGTTTCTGGGTAACCCAGGGTGGCACAGCAGTGCCTCTGGACCAACCTCGAAATCACAGAAGCTACAAGGTTCCTCTGAGGTTTGGAGGAGTGAATGACAGGTGTGGGGTCCTAGATCAGACCAACGTAATTTGTCTCACTGATCTGCCTTTTCCTTTCAGTGAAAAGCTTTCAAGCTGATGCAAATTTCCTCCCATGGCTGCAAGTTCAATAGCAATACTGGGGAGATCCCAGTGGGTGGGAGGTGGTCTCAAGCCTCCCTGAGATTTGGGGGGTGCATGGCTCATGGGGCCACCAGCCCATGAGGAGATTGACAAGTATGAAACATGTATAATTGCACAACCAATGGTTCTGTTGGAGGAAATATTTTGTGTTTCTTTAACATGGAAGCTGTTAGAAGGGTTGCATCTTTGTTTTCAACAGTTAAATTTTTGTGTTTGGTAAAAACAGAAAGATGAAATTGCTTCTTTTCCTGCTAGCTCCTCCTCTTCAGGGTGTATGGGGGCCAGCTGACATTGTGATCATCTTGCAAACTCTCGGGGCTGCGAATGTCTCTTCCTAACACACCCTGGGGTCTTCCCCACAAAGTGCAGAAAGCCAGAAGCTACTTTTCATCATCATCCAGGCCCTCATTCCTCCTTTTGGATTTCGTTAAGTCAGTCTCTTTAGTAGGAAAACCAGGAAGGGCAAAACCACTCCCATCAAGAAAAAGAATAAGAAAAAAACTGAACTACGAATCTCAGTATGCAACACTGGGACTCACCGGATAAACCGATATTTCAAGAGGGAGGGGACACACATATACCTAAGGCTGATTTATGTTGATCTATGCCAGAAACCAACAATATTGTAAAGCAATTATCCTCCAATTAAAAATAATTTAGGAATTAAAAAAAGAGTAATCTCAAGTTCAGACTCTTTGGGGTCAGGGAAGGAAGCTCATGAGTGAAATGAATAAAGCAGGTTGGTTACCAAAAAAGTGAGCTGGGGGAGATTAAAGTAACTAATATGTGCATGTCCTACCTGCAGCTGTCACCGTGACTTTTCAGCAGATCCCAGGCACGCCACATAAAGTGTGAACTGTGATCATGGTGGGGTCTGTGGGCTTCTCATCCTACTTGCTGATGTTGATGTGAACTCCTTTCCATCCTCTTGCCTTCCCTGCCTCGATCCCAAGAGTAGCTCAGCAAGGTATTTAAGAGCATGAATACTTGCAGTCCACTTATTAACTGTGTCACTCTGGACCAGATATTTCACCTCTTTGTCTTAGGTTGATTCATCTCTAAAAGGGCAGATGTGGATAAATGAGTTTCTCAAGGGCTTAGATCAGTGCCAGGGACACACAAAGCATTATATATGTGTTTTCTTTTATTATTCACTCATTATCCATTTGCAATTATTCTCATCTTCCAGGTATGGCCCTGGCTTAATTGGAAGTTCTGTCGATAGATCAGATATGAATTTTTGCTCGAGGGATGTAGGGGAATAAAGAACTAATATTTTCTACCTTTTAAGTTATGAGCTTTTCAAACATTATTGATCTAGTCTTCAGATTCCTTTATGAGATAAGTTTTATTATCCCTATTTTTTAATGAATGTGGAACAGAGAAGGCCACGTCAAGGTGACATGGCTGAGAATGGCAGGGCTGGGGTTTGAATCCAGGTCTCTGAAGTTGGCACGTGTCAGACTTCTTACAAGGTCTGAGAGCAGAACATGGGCTGGCCCTGGATGTGACCTTGCTGTCTTTCACAACACAGGGATTCAGGCTCCACCAATGATCAGTTATGGCTGGTGTGAGAAAGCAAAATCATTTCCTATCCTGAGAATATTTTAGGTTGCCTCAAGAGAAAATTTTGAGCAGTCTTACAACCTTTTACCTTGCGGTTCAGACGGTAAAGAATCTGCCTGCAATGTGGGACACCTGGGATCCATCTCTGGCTTGGGAAGATTCCCTGAAGAAGGAAATGGCAACCCACTCCAGTGTTCTTGCCTGGAGAATCCCATGGATCCTGGT
>SJYV01000422.1:408627-437662 GCA_006410875.1 Neotragus pygmaeus | reverse complement strand
TTTTGGCCTCAGGGACTGTTTAGAGCAGAAACTGCTGACAGAGTGAATTTAATGAAACAAATACATGTCCAATTACAAGACAGTGTGAGTGTGTGCGAGGGTACATAGAGGACCACAGGTAGCAAATACACAATAAGTCAGAACCCCATGTCTGACAGTGAGTACAGAAGAGACTTGTGTTGTGATGCTGGGTTAGGTGTGTTGGAGCTGCTGGAAAAAGCAGCCATTTGTAGCCCTGGGAGTTGAGAGGCTGGGAAATGTTCCCTCCGTAGAATTATCTTCTTCATCTGAACAGCCAGAGATTTCTACTCATGGAAACCCTATGTCCTAATGAAAGTCAGTTTCTTGAAAAAGTGTAAGTATATTATCTGGGAAAGGGAAGAGATCAAACTGCCAGTTTCACAGCAATATTTAATAAAATATGCATTTTTGGTTTTTCTAGTTATCACAATAACGCATTTTTTGTCAGAACATTTAAAAAATGAAGAAATGCAAGGGAGAAAAATCATAGAAATGATAATTCCACCACTCAGAAACAACCACTAAAATTTCATGTATTTAAAAAACTTCCCTATATGTTTATGCTTATATGCATAACTTCATATCTGATTTTTATCACTGTTAATATACTGAAAGCATATCCCCACGTTATGTACCTTTCAGAGTATAACTTTTAGTGATCAAATATTATTCTGTATTGTGGGTGGAGTGTGGTATCTTTAGAGCCTTCCCATTATTATTTCATGTCTCATTTATTTATCATTCCTAATGTTATAAATAACTCAATATTGAACATTCCCATAATGAATCATTGTGCATAGGTTTCACTAATCCCTTTTAGTAAATTCAAAGAAATAAGATTTTTGATTCAGGAGTTTTGAGCTCTCTTAGGTCTTAATACAGATGATGAAATCGATTTTTTAGAAATCTTGTATCAGTTTATACCCATTTAAAGGTATATTAGACTGCAAGCTTTACCACATACTTGTGAACAGCAGGAATGAAATAGTCTAAGATATCATCACTGTGATAAATTCAAAGGTCTACTTTATTCTTTTAATTTGCATTTCTCTTGGTTTTTCTTGCTCTGGGATGAGTTTTAGGCACTTTCTTGCTCCTAAACTCCTCTCTGAAAGGTTAGCAAATAATGGCTAAAAGGGAGGATTGGGGATTATCTGTGGATTCCAAATAGCCTTGACCCCTGTTGCCACAAGAAAGAAAATAGCAAATTAACCTTCAGAAGCTTTTTCTCCCCATTCCATCACCCAGCGTAGAGTTTGGTATATGTGTGTGTGTAAATGTGTGTAAGTGTGTGCATGTGCTTAGGACTGCATGTCTCCCTGTGTGTTGCATTTGGGTCCTGGAGCACTTTCATAGCCCTGGAGATGCCCAAACCCCTAGAAGAGTGGCCTTACCCATGTTCGCTTCCATGGGGGTGTGGAAGGTTGCTGAGCTGCCCATGAAGAGAGGGGCACTTGGCTGCCTCAAATTCCTGCCTCGATTGAAAAGCTGCCTAGCCGGAGGTGGGCATCTCAAACCCACTAGTCTCAGGGTCCTGAGGACACTAGTGTCTGAGGAAGGGCTAGGGCTTTAGCCAGTGTTATAGCAGCAGTAAAATGTGAAACAGTAGAAAACTGAGTTGGGAAACCTGGATTATAGCTGCGTTCTCCACCACCCACAGGCTAAATGACTTTGCAGAACTCACCTAATTTCTGTGGTTCTTAACTTTTCTCACGTGAACAGTGAGGACAGTGGCTCTTGTCCTCTGGTGTGGAAAGGACATGTTTCCTTCCCCAGCTGGCCAGACCCTGGAGTATTCATTGAATGCTCACCCTCCTTGGTTTCATATCCTTTCAAATGGGAGTGAACGCTACCGCCACAGTTACCTAACCCAAGTGGTTGAACAATGTAGTGATCCAGTAAGTTGATCTGAATGAAAGCTCTAGGGGCTGCGCAGACTGATGAAAACAGCAGGGAGGGTTTAAACTGACATTTCAATGGAAGGAGGCAGTGCTCTGCTAATATTAGCATCCACACCAGAGTGGGGTGGAGGGTATGTTTTTAAATCACGTGATCAAGCCTGGAGTACCCTGAGAGTAGCTAGAGGCTTCTTAGTTCCATTAATGACTTGCAGGTAATGTTGTGGTTTAGTCCTAAGTCTTGTCTGACTCTTGCCACCCCATGGACTGTGTAGCCGGCCAGGTTCCTCTGTCTATGGGATTTTCCCGGCAAAAGGAGTGGAGTGGGTTGCCACTTCCTTCTCCAGGGGATCTTTCTGATCCAGAGATTGAACTCAGGTCTCCTGCATTGCAGGTGGGTTCTTTACTGACTGAGCCACCAGGGATGTCCATGACTTCTTTTGATAAAGGTACAGTCTAATGTATTTCTTTAATGCTGTTTGAAATGTCAAAATATATTAATTATTAAGACCAAACTTGTATCATCTACAAGCCCTGAAAGAGCTGCCCCTGGCTTGTTCCCCTGACCCAGCCACCACACTGAGCATCACTGCTCCGGAGGAAATCATAAGATGAGAGCCATGGCTCCCCAAGATGTTTCTGGGTAACCCAGGGTGGCACAGCAGTGCCTCTGGACCAACCTCGAAATCTCAGAAGCTACAAGGTTCCTCTGAGGTTTGGAGGAGTGAATGACAGGTGTGGGGTCCTAGATCAGACCAAGGTAATTTGTCTCACTGATCTGCCTTTTCCTTTCAGTGAAAAGCTTTCAAGCTGATGCAAATTTCCTCCCATGGCTGCAAGTTCAATAGCAATACTGGGGAGATCCCAGTGGGTGGGAGGTGGTCTCAAGCCTCCCTGAGATTTGGGGGGTGAATGGCTCATGGGGCCACCAGCCCATGAGGAGATTGACAAGTATGAAACATGTATAATTGCACAACCAATGGTTCTGTTGGAGGAAATATTTTGTGTTTCTTTAACATGGAAGCTGTTAGAAGGGTTGCATCTTTGTTTTCAACAGTTAAATTTTTGTGTTTGGTAAAAACAGAAAGATGAAATTGCTTCTTTTCCTGCTAGCTCCTCCTCTTCAGGGTGTATGGGGGCCAGCTGACATTGTGATCATCTTGCAAACTCTCGGGGCTGCGAATGTCTCTTCCTAACACACCCTGGGGTCTTCCCCACAAAGTGCAGAAAGCCAGAAGCTACTTTTCATCATCATCCAGGCCCTCATTCCTCCTTTTGGATTTCGTTAAGTCAGTCTCTTTAGTAGGAAAACCAGGAAGGGCAAAACCACTCCCATCAAGAAAAAGAATAAGAAAAAAACTGAACTACGAATCTCAGTATGCAACACTGGGACTCACCGGATAAACCGATATTTCAAGAGGGAGGGGACACACATATACCTAAGGCTGATTTATGTTGATCTATGCCAGAAACCAACAATATTGTAAAGCAATTATCCTCCAATTAAAAATAATTTAGGAATTAAAAAAAGAGTAATCTCAAGTTCAGACTCTTTGGGGTCAGGGAAGGAAGCTCATGAGTGAAATGAATAAAGCAGGTTGGTTACCAAAAAAGTGAGCTGGGGGAGATGAAAGTAACTAATATGTGCATGTCCTACCTGCAGCTGTCACCGTGACTTTTCAGCAGATCCCAGGCACGCCACATAAAGTGTGAACTGTGATCATGGTGGGGTCTGTGGGCTTCTCATCCTACTTGCTGATGTTGATGTGAACTCCTTTCCATCCTCTTGCCTTCCCTGCCTCGATCCCAAGAGTAGCTCAGCAAGGTATTTAAGAGCATGAATACTTGCAGTCCACTTATTAACTGTGTCACTCTGGACCAGATATTTCACCTCTTTGTCTTAGGTTGATTCATCTCTAAAAGGGCAGATGTGGATAAATGAGTTTCTCAAGGGCTTAGATCAGTGCCAGGGACACACAAAGCATTATATATGTGTTTTCTTTTATTATTCACTCATTATCCATTTGCAATTATTCTCATCTTCCAGGTATGGCCCTGGCTTAATTGGAAGTTCTGTCGATAGATCAGATATGAATTTTTGCTCGAGGGATGTAGGGGAATAAAGAACTAATATTTTCTACCTTTTAAGTTATGAGCTTTTCAAACATTATTGATCTAGTCTTCAGATTCCTTTATGAGATAAGTTTTATTATCCCTATTTTTTAATGAATGTGGAACAGAGAAGGCCACGTCAAGGTGACATGGCTGAGAATGGCAGGGCTGGGGTTTGAATCCAGGTCTCTGAAGTTGGCACGTGTCAGACTCCTTACAAGGTCTGAGAGCAGAACATGGGCTGGCCCTGGATGTGACCTTGCTGTCTTTCACAACACAGGGATTCAGGCTCCACCAATGATCAGTTATGGCTGGTGTGAGAAAGCAAAATCATTTCCTATCCTGAGAATATTTTAGGTTGCCTCAAGAGAAAATTTTGAGCAGTCTTACAACCTTTTACCTTGCGGTTCAGACGGTAAAGAATCTGCCTGCAATGTGGGACACCTGGGATCCATCTCTGGCTTGGGAAGATTCCCTGAAGAAGGAAATGGCAACCCACTCCAGTGTTCTTGCCTGGAGAATCCCATGGATCCTGGTGGGCTATAGTCCATGGGGGTTGCAAAGAGTCGGACCTGACTGAGCAACTAACACTTCACTACTACAACCCTGTGCATTGCACAGTGAAGAATTAGCCTCAAGTGAATCAGAAAGGTCACAGCCAACCTCTGATTCTGTTCACATTTTGTATTTTATTTGCATGGTCCATATGAGCAGCCCCTTTCTTCTAGAGGTCTCCTTGATCTCCCCGAAATCAATCCATGGGAGCATTTCAGTCACAGACATAGAGAAAACAAAGGAATAGTAAAGACCACTGAATTCACCAGCTGCCGCAGAAAACCCACTTGGTTCCTTTGGGTATATGAGAACCACTAGAGGAGCTTGTCTTTAAAAATAGACACATGGGCCCTACTCCTTCAAGATTCTGATTAAATAGTACTGGAGAGAGGCCCAGGATTCTGCATGTTAATTAATGTATAGACAGATTAGGAATCCACCAAGCAAGCTGATCTCTTAATTTCAAAGAAAAANACCCTGGTTCCCATTTGTGATACATTCTTTTCCTCCATTCCTGGAGGTTATCACTATTATGAGTTTTCAGAATATTGTTTTAATATCATGTGTGTGTGACCTATTAGTCCACCAAATGGTCCACCAGGCTCCTCTGTCCATGGAATTTTCCAGGCAAGAATACTGGAGAGGGTTGCCATTTCCTACTCCAGGGGATTTTCCTGACCCAGGGACTGAACTGATGGGAGGTGAATTCTTTATCACTGTGCCACCTGGGAACCCCCCAACATATTACACATATTAGTCTGTAATTTGCCTTTTTAAATGAATGTTTATGTTTTATCCATGCTGATGCAAATTAATTTAGTGTACTCCTTTTAACTGCTATATAATACTGTAAATCTAACTTGTTTAGCTATTTCCTATTCGGCAGATAGTTAGTTCAGTTTAGTCGCTCAGTCGTGTCCGACTCTTTGCGACCCCATGAATCGCAGCATGCCAGGCCTCCCTGTTCATCACCATCTCCCGGAGTTCACTCAAACTCACATCCATCAAGTCGGTGATGCCATCCAGCCATCTCATCCTCTGTCGTCCCCTTCTTCTCCTGCCCCCAATCCCTCCCAGCATCAGAGTCTTTTCCAATGAGTCAACTCTTCGCATGAGGTGGCCAAAGTACTGGAGTTTCAGCTTTAGCATCATTCTTTCCAAAGAAATCCCAGGTTGATCTCCTTCAGAATGGACTGGTTGGATCTCCTTGCAGTCCAAGGGCAGATAGTTAAAATGTTACTAATTTCTTCTATCACAAATAGTGCTGCATGGAACCCTCATATAAGTTTCTAGGCCATATTATGATAGAAATTTATGTGTAGAATTTATGAGTTGTAGCAAAAGTACAAACTGGTTGAGCCAATTTGTATCCCCACTACTAATATCTGAAAGTACTAATTCCCCCAAACCTTGCAAAAGTTCAACAAGAAAATCAACTATTTTTGGCAATCGAATGCATAGAAAGTTTGCCATTGTTTTAACTTATATTTCTATGGTTACTAGTGAGATTGAGCATCTTTTCATGTTTAATGGCCATTTGTATTTTTTGTGAATCATCTGTTCATAGTCTCTGTTTGCACTTCTCTTATATCATTAATCTTTTTCTTATTACTCTGTAAGATAATCTTTAAAGTACATAACAAATACTGTCTCCTAATCAGGTTTGCTTATTTTTTAGATTTGTTCATGAGGTCTTTGATCATACATGCCTAAATTTGTTTTCAGTTATACTTAACTGCACACTTATTCTTGTAAATACCATTTTCGTGCTTTTAGTCAATAGAAGGAAATTGAAGTTCCATAAGAAAAAACAAATTGTGTAGAAAGAACACATAGAGTGAGAAAGGGAGAAAGGTGAGAATCAAAGCTTGCTCCAAAGAGCACCTTCATGTACAAGTGGCAAGTCTGGAACATGGACAAGAATAGATCTAACTTTAAAAATATATTTTATCTTGCAATTCAATGGAGAGAGAACATAAGGAAAATGATGACATCAATCAGACAAACAGTGTAGCCCTAGATGTTGCAGAGGAGGAATGAGAATAACTTAGGAAAGGGTGGAAGTTAGGGGGGGAAAGCCCCTAAATTTGACTCTAACTGAAAGAAAGAGGGATTCTCTAGAGGGAAATGGAAGTGGAATACAAGAGTAAGGAATTAGGTTGTGTTACTATAGGAAAATTAAGATCATGGCATCTGGTCCCATCAGTTCATGGGAAGTACATGGGGAAACAGTGTAAACAGTGTCAGACTTTATTTTTCTCAGCTCCAAAATCACTGCAGATGGTGATTGCAGCCATGAAATTAAAAGACGCTTACTCCTTGGAAGGAAAGTTATGACCAACCTAGATAGCATATCCAAAAGCAGAGACATTACTTTGCCAACAAAGTTCCGTCTAGTCAAGGCTATGGTTTTTCCAGTAGTCATGTATGGATGTGAGAATTGGACAGTGAAGAAGGCTGAGCGCCGAAGAATTGATACATTTGAACTGTGGTGTTGGAGAAGACTCTTGAGAGTCCCTTGGACTGCAAGGAGATCCAACCAGTCCATTTTGAAGGAGATCAGCCCTAGGATTTCTTTGGAAGGAATGATGCTAAAGCTGAAACTCCAGTACTTTGGCCATCTCACGCGAAGAGTTGACTCATTGGAAAAGACTCTGATGCTGGAAGGGATTGGGGGCAGGAGGAGAAGGGGACGACCGAGGATGAGATGGCTGGATGGCATCAAGGACTCGATGGATGTGAGTTTGAGTGAACTCCGGGAGTTGGTGATGGACGGGGAGGTCTGGTGTGCTGTAATTCATGGGGTCGCAAAGAGTCAGATACGACTGAGCGACTGAACTGCACTGAACTGAACTGACTATAGGAAAAGAGGTAGAGAAAGCAGTGTTCTTCTTGACCTGAAAGAAAGCTAGGAAATGCATGGGATAAGACATATTGCTCTTTCCTGCACCAGTAAAGGCTTGAGAAATGTTACCAGTGGTTAACTTCAGAAATATACTGATGAAAGTATTCTCCAGCTGGTACAAATGTGGTGGCAGAAGGAAATGCTAACCTAGGAAGCAGGATTGCTAGGACTAAAAAAACATTTAGACTCCAAAGTCTAAAACAGTAGTATCTTCAGCATCGATGACATCATAGGACTGGAAACAAACAAACACATGACAGCTGGTGGGAGAAAGAGAAACAGACATGTGCAGGAAATTGGAGGTATGGGGAAAATACACCGGGCAATGGGAGATGCCCTTTGTAAATGAGTGAGAACTGTTATAAGAGAGAACATGTGCTCTTTGATGGGGCTCAAACTCAGTTCAGCATTTGGACAGTAGGAATAAGGCAATAAATATGAAAGCAACTTAAGAACATTTCAATATGCAGAATGAACACCAAGGAGAAGAGAATCTTAGAAAGCCCTGGAGACTGGTGGACCCTCAGTGCAAATTTCTGAGTCATGCAATTAAAAGGACAGTTTACAGGGGTGATGGATTCTTTAATAAAATTTGGAATTTAGTATCATAATTAATCTCTTGGTTGCATTTCTTCTAGGTGTGAGGTCATGGGGTTGATGGAATGGACTCTGAAAAATTGCATGGATTATGCTGGCAATGCTTCTTTTTTCTCTGTTCCTTTTTGGAATGCACCTGTGTTAGTCTTACAATAAATATGCATTTGAGCATTTTTCATTCCTCGGCTGACACAGTTGTTTCCTTTGGTTAGGTTATCTTCGTGTCTTTGGAAACAAGGCCATCCTTGAGGACACTGTGATGCTCTTCAACCTCTGACTCCTGGCCAGCAGATTTATCTATAGTCACACTTTACTTTCGTTTCTTTCCAGACTTCCCCATCAAGTGGTACTGTGAGCATATCCTTAAACATTTCCTCTCTGCTCCAAACCTAAAAGATCTAGCAATGAGGAACAAAAACCCAAACAATAACTCAACATTTTCATGTGCCAGAAATGGAAACACTCGGCAGTAAGCCGGGACTGCAGCATAGGCCTGCTGGGCTCTAGGTTCAGAAATAGACAGAGTTAGGAGAGTGACTTCTGCAGCAGAAAGAAAACCAAAGTGACTGACATGTGGTGGGGGCACGAGGGCCAGCATCCCCATGTAAAGGCCAAGGCCAGGTGGGCCCACCCTGACCATGAAAGGAGGTGGAAACAGCTCTGATCACTGCTTGAAGCTGTGGCTTTATAAACCTGAGTCCCTGCAGTGGGGGGCAGGAGGAAGTAGAGCAGGCCCAGCAGCAGGACTTGGTTGGCTCTGCAGCTAGATCCAAAATAGCCCCATCACTCTGCACTTGGAACTGTCCTTCAGTCTAAAACCTGGTTCTGGACTTGAGTGGTGGGTCTCCCTGGGGGCCGAGTGGAGGCAACCACATAGTTTATAGAGAGAGGTATTGTCACAGAGAGAGAAAATAAGATAATACAAAACAGCAACAAACCTGTTCCATCTAAGATTAGCCTACCGATCCATAATACAAATTCAGCATTATGAAAACTACCACTAAATAAGAGAGCAAAATAGTCAGATGGTTCACTCCCAGTAAAATGCAAAATAATAGAAACATATTGAATGACTAAAAAAATAGGTTTCTGATCTTCAAAAAAGAAAAAGAACAAGAAATTATAGGACTTCCCTGGTGGCACAATGGATAAGAATCCACCTGCCAATGCAGAGGACATAGGTTTGATTCCTGGTCCAGGAACATTCCACATGTGATGGAGCAACTAAGCCTGTGCTCCGCAACCACTGACCTCGAGCTCAAGGGCCCGTGAGCCACAACTACTGAGCCTGAGTGCTACAATGACCGAAACCCTCGCCTAGAATCTGTGCTGTGCAACAAGAGAAGCCCCCAGAGGAGAAGCCTGCATACCTTAACAAAGAGTAGGCCTCACTCGCTGCAACTACAGAAAGCTTGTGCAAAGCAACAATGATCCAGCACAGCCGAAAATAAATAAAATTAAAGTATATGTAAAAAGAAATCACAAAATAGGAATAGGCAGATCTGAAGAACCAATAGGTCACAAATAAAAAACAATTAGGAATTGTGAGAATGAAAATACAGTTAAATAAAAAGTTTAATAGGGTAAACACTATACCAGACACTGTAAAAGGACATTTTAGGAATTAAATAATCTTACAAGTGTTACATTTCCCCTCTTCTTTTGATGGTCTTGTATGTGAATGCTCTTTAGAGCAATCTTTGATTGTCACTTTTCTCCCTTTCTCAGGCTATGTGTTCTTCCTACACAACTTGTTTTCTCCTATGGCTTTAGATTCCTCCTATAGCCTAAAGACATGAAAATATAGTTGCAAGAATAATTGTGCAATTATGTGTAATTATGCAAACATGGTCGATGATACATGAACCACTGTAGTTTTTGTTATTGGATAGTTTGCTAGAATAGTAAAGCTGTTCTTCAGACAACGTAAAATATTGGCTGAAAATATTGCCACAGATCAGCTTCCAAAGTTTCTCCTAACTTTTCTGCAACAGGCACTATGATGAACAAGCTGCAGAGGTTCCAACTATTCATGTGACATATAAGTTATAGAACTATTCTGACAGCTCATTTCTCTTTACCACTGTATTCCTTTCATAAAATTGATTTTGAACTTAAAAACTGCTTGGAAGACTTTCTAACTGACAGGAAAGTCTTAATATGCATCTACTTGAATGAATAGTTGGCTTCCCAGGTGGTGCTAGTGGTAAAGAACCACCAGTCAGTGCAGGAGATGTAAGAGATGGGGGTTCGATCCCTGGGTTTGGAAGATCCCTGGAGGAGGGTATGTCAATCCACTCCAGTATTTTTACCTGGAGAATCCCATGGACAGAGGAGCCTGGAGGGCTATAGTGCATAGAATTGCAAAGAGTCAGATACGACTGAAGCAACTTAGCAGGCATGCACAGGACTTCTAGGGTGTGACCAGTATTCTGATGACTAGGATTAGGAAGGTGTGGGAGATGCTTCTGGTTGCTTTCTAGTCTTTCTACTCCCTTCTTTGCTAACAGAGCCCCAGTTTTATTCAGGGTGGTAATGGGTTCAGTCTTAAGGGGGAAGAATTCCCAAGTAAAACCCATGGCCCAAGAAGCCAGTTGTGACAATCCTGCTTTGCTCTTTGTTCTTTCTGCAAGCCTCCCTCATCCTTCCCTGGTTTTGACCTTGTGACTCAGTTCTATTAAGTAGGATGTGAAAGGAAGACTACTAAGTAGAGGAGCCATGTGGTTAGTTCTGCTCCTGCCTCTTTTCTCCTGCCTTGAAACTGATGCTTGAAAACTGTGACAGCCATCTTGGGAATGAGGGACAGATGAAGAGAACCATAGGAATACCAGTTCTGGCCCATTGAGCTGGGTGAATGCCAGCAGTAACCTGCCATTGGACATTTTGTCACATAAGAAAAACTAGGTTCTATCAATGTGCTTTAAGCCATATGCAGTTCTAACTGATATAGTGTGGGAATAAAATAGTTGGCTCTTTCAATCTTCATTTTGAATACTAAAGTGATTAGATCAATCCTCAGTTCAGTTCAGTCGCTCAGTTGTGTCCGACTCTTTGAGACCCCATGAATCGCAGCACGCCAGGCCTCCCTGTCCATCACCAACTCCCGGAGTTCACTCAGACTCACATCCATCAAGTCAGTGATGCCATCCAGCCATCTCATCCTCTGTCGTCCTTTTTCAATGAGTCAACTCTTCACATGAGGTGGCCAAAGTACTGGAGTTTCAGCTTTAGCATCATTCCTTCCAAAGAAATCCCAGGGTTGATCTCCTTCAGAATGGACTGGTTGGATCTCCTTGCAGTCCAAGGGACTCTCAAGAGTCTTCTCCAACACCACAGTTCAAAAGCATCAATTCTTCGGCACTCAGCCTTCTTCACAGTCCAATTCTCAAATCCATACATGACCACAGGAAAACCATAGCCTTGACTAGATGGACCTTAGTTGACAAAGTAATGTCTCTGCTTTTGAATATACTATCTAGGTTGGTCATAACTTTTCTTCCAAGGAGTAAGCATCTTCTAATTTCATGGCTGCAGTCACCATCTGCAGTGATTTTGGAGCCCAAAAATATAAAGTCTGACACTGTTTCCACTGTTTCCCCATCTATTTCCCATGAAGTGATGGGACCGGATGCCATGATCTTCGCTTTCTGAATGTTGAGCTTTAAGCCAACTTTTTCACTCTCCTCTTTCACTTTCATCAAGAGGCTTTTTAGCTCCTCTTCACTTTCTGCCATAAGGGTGGTGTCATCTGCATATCTGAGGTTATTGATATTTCTCCCAGCAATCTTGATTCCAGCTTGTGTTTCTTCCAGTCCAGCGTTTCTCATGATGTACTCTGCATAGAAGTTAAATAAGCAGGGTGACAATATACAGCCTTGACGTACTCCTTTTCCTATTTGGAACCAGTCTGTTGTTCCATGTCCAGTTCTAACTGTTGCTTCCTGACCTGCATACAGATTTCTCAAGAGGCAGGTTAGGTGGTCTGGTATTCCCATCTCTTTCAGAATTTTCCACAGTTTATTGTGATCCACACAGTCAAAGGCTTTGGCATAGTCAATAAAGCAGAAATAGATGTTTTTCTGGAACTCTCTTGCTTTTTCCATGATCCAGCGGATGTTGGCAATTTGATCTCTGGTTCCTCTGCCTTTTCTAAAACCAGCTTGAACATCAGGGAGTTCACGGTTCACGTATTGCTGAAGCCTGGCTTGGAGAATTTTGAGCATTACTTTACTAGCATGTGAGATGAGTGCAATTGTGCGGTAGTTTGAGCATTCTTTGGCATTGCCTTTCTTTGGGATTGGAATGAAAACTGACCTTTTCCAGTCCTGTGGCCACTGCTGAGTTTTCCAAATTTGCTGGCATATTGAGTGCAGCACTTTCACAGCATCATCTTTCAGGATTTGAAACAGCTCAACTGGAATTCCATCACCTCCACTAGCTTTGTTCGTAGTGATGCTTTCTAAGGCCCACTTGACTTCACATTCCAGGATGTCTGGCTCTAGATGAGTGATCACACCATCGTGATTATCCAGGTTATGAAGATCTTTTTTGTACAGTTCTTCCATGTATTCTTGCCACCTCTTCTTAATATCGTTTGTTTCTGTTAGGTCCATACCATTTCTGTCCTTTTTGAGCCCATCTTTGCATGAAATGTTCCCTTGGTATCTCTAATTTTCTTGAAGAGATCTCCAGTCTTTCCCATCCTGTTCTTTTCCTCTATTTCTTTGCATTGATTGCTGAGGAAGGCTTTCTTATCTCTTCTTGCTATTCTTTGGAACTCTGCATTCAGATGCTTATATCCTTCCTTTTCTCCTTTGCTTTTCGCTTCTCTTCTTTTCACAGCTATCTGTAAGGCCTCCGCAGACAGCCATTTTGCTTTTTTGCATTTCTTTTCCATGGGGATGGTCTTGATCCCTGTCTCCTGTACAATGTCACGAACCTCATTCCATAGTTCATCAGGCAGTCTATCTATCAGATCAATTCTAGGCTAAAGTAAAATAAATACATGTTAAATAATCTGTATTAGATAAAAACATAGGCTTAAAGAAGAGAATAGGAAATATTCCCCTCACAACTCTTGTTAAAGTTTTTCAATGAATGTGATGATGGACTTTAATATTTGAGCTCCTGTGATATCTCGATTGAAATAACTGAGTTTTTTTTAAAACTATTCTTACCACTATATTTACAGAAATGAGAGTAGCATATAAAGATTAGAGAACTTAATGTGAACTGAGGGTGAATGTGTTGGGCTCTTTCTAGCAGCTTATTACTGTCATCTATTGCTTTCTTATTATTCTTATTTTGAAATAATTTTCAGTTTATAGAAATGTGGTAAGAATAATGCAAAGAGCTCCCATATACCCTTTACTAATTTCACTAATTGTTAACATTTTCCCACATTCCCTTTATCAGCCTCTCTATTTTTATTTATTTTTGGATGCAAACGTATTTCATTATATTTTTTCATGGAAAGACATTTTATTTAAAATATAGCAATGTGTGTATGCCAGTCCCAAACTCCCAGTCTATCCCTACCCACTTACCCTCTCCCCACCCCCATATCTTTATATTTGTTTTTGAAGTCTGTGAACAATCTCTCTGTTTAGAAAAGTAGATATAGAAGTAAATATTTTTTTCTGAACTATTTGAGAATAAACTGTAGACCAGATGTTCCTTTACCCTTAAACTATTCAGTGTATATTTCTAAAGAAGACAGAAATTCTCTTACATAACCGTAGTACAATTATAAACATCAGGAAATAGCATTAATGGAATATTATTTAATAATAATATGGGCCTTATTCTAATTTTGGCAATTATTCCAATAATGTGATAGAGAGATCTGTCTTTGGGTCCAGGATCAATTCAGGAATGCATATTTTTTTTAGTTGTCATGAACCTGTTAACTTTATAATTAAAAACATGCATGCGTCTATTTTACTAGATGGCTGTATATAAAAATCAAAATACAAAATGCTGTATTTACTCACTGTCTGTCGAGCTCATTATGTTGGTGAGTATAGATGAAGATGATTTTGTAAGCGTAAGTCTATTGTCTTTAATTAGGTTTTAAATTTGCACTGAAGTTTTAAACGCATGTAAAGAATCAAATAATTCTAAAAGTTTTCTTACAAGAAAAAAAAATAACAGCCTCTATCTTGACTTTTTAATCTTTTCTATTTCTCCTTTCTTAAAGCAAATATATTAAACAATCTTAGCTGATTCTTTTGATATTTACTTTCATTACCTAAATAACATGCTTATATTAGTATATATTTTTAGGAGAGATTATACAAAATCTGTTGATTTCCTGCTGTGGCAAATGAGAACATACCCTTCCCATATATCTGACCTAATTTAGTCATATCATAATTTTGGTTAGATTACTATTTGGAGTTAATGTTTTTATTGCTATAAAATGCTACTGATAGTTGATATTCTAGGATAACTTTTCTTTTTCTGCCAAAATTTGCTTTCTTTGGACTTAATAATTGTCTTTTTATATTTGCTTATTTTCTATGTACAACATATAGCACTAACTCAAGGCCACATCCCTCTAGTTGTCTGTCTCTTTTTATTATATTCAGCTGTATTATGTCTTTTATCAATTGATCTTCTTGACAAGATGTCTCCCAGAGCCCTCTGACCTTCTTCCATCTGAACCAGTTGCCCCTCTCTGTCTAAGGACCATTGTCATCAAGCATCTCTCTTTATCATCATTCTGAGGATTCTCATACCCTTTCTCTTTTGTCACATCTCCCATTTCCTATTTCTGTGTCTTAGCATGTATTTATTTTTGGCTGTGCTGAGTCTTTCTTGACACATGGGCTTTTCTCTAGTTGCAGTGCGCAGGCTTCTCACTTTGGTGGCCCCTCTCACTGAAGGACAGGCTCCAGGCATGCAGACCACAGTAGTTCAACACAGATGAACCTGGAGGACATTACTTTAATGAAATAAGCCAGTCACAACAGGCCAAATACCCTGTGATAAACACCTATATAAGTACTTAGAGTAGTCAAATTCATTGATATTTTACAGACGGTAAAATGGTGGTTAACTTTCAGGGCACCTGCCGTAGTGACCAAAAGGTTTGGACCTTGTGGGTAGGCGGATGCACCCCCCCTGGCCCAGGCAATGCCAGAGAGCTCACAAAGCCAAGATGGCAGAGTAGAAGGACGTGTGCTCATTTCCTCCTGCGAGTACACCCAAATCACAACTAGCTGTTGAACACCCATTGACAGGAGGGTGTTGGAATCCACCAAAAAAATATACCCCATGTACAAGGACAAAGGACAAAGGAGAAACCACAACGAGACTGTAGGAGGGGCGCAATCATGATAAAATAAAATCCCATGCCCACCAGGTAGGTGACCCGCAAACAGAACAAAAATGTCAAAGAAATTCTCGCACTGTTGCAAAAGTTCTAAGCCCCACGTTAGACTTCCCAACCTGGGAATCCAGCAAAGGGACTGGGAATCTCCAGGGAATCTGACTTTGAAGGTCAATGGGATTTGATTACAGAACTTCCACAGGACTGCGGGAAACAGAGACTTTTGAAAGGCACAAACAAAATCTTGTGTGCACCAGGACCCAGGGGAAAGGAGCAGTGACTCCACAGGAAACTGAGCCAGACCTGCCTGTGAGTGTTGAAGTCCTCCTGCAGAGGCCTGGATTGGCAGTGGCCTGCTATGGGGACAAGGGCACCAGCAGCAGCAGTCCTGGGAGGTGCATGTTGGCGTAAGTCCTTTCGGGGGTCACCAGTAGCCCTTCTATGGAGCCTGTAGACTCCAGGACTGGGTCACTTCAGGCCAGACAGCTAACAGAGGGAGCACAGCCGCACTGACCAGCAGGCAACTGGTTTAAAGATTTGCTGAGCATGGCCCTGCCCACTGAGCAAGACCCAGTTGTTCCCATGGCCAGATCCTCCCATCAGGAAGCTTGCACAAACCTCTTATCCTTATCCATCACAGGGCAGAATCAAGAACTATAAGAAGAAGCAAAAACTATAATCCCATTACCTCTAAAAGAAAAACCACAATCACAGAAAGCTAACCAAAATGATCACATGGGTCACAGCCTTGTGTAACTCAATGAAGCTATGAGCCATGCCATGCAGAGCCACCCAAGATGGTTGGGTCATGGTGGAGAGCTGGAACAAAACATGGTCCACTGCTTCAGTATTCTTGCCTTGAGGACCCCACGAACAGCATGAACAGGGGAGAGTGAGGAGTGGTGTATTATTGCTTAATAAGTATAGTTTCAGTTTCATGAGAAGAAAAGATCTGTGAATTGGTGGCAGTGATAATAGTGCAATGTTGTGAGTGTTTTTAATGCCACTGACGTGTGTACTTAAAAATGGCTGCGGTGGAGCAAGATGAGGGAGTAGGGAGACGTCTGTCATTTTCTCTCCCACGGACACGCTGATTCCACAACAATACACGGACCAATTTCCCCTTTTTTCCTCAAGAAATCAGTTGAGATGATTCTCTCACTAAAGAGAGCAAAACAAGCCACACTGAAGCTGGTAGGAGAATCTGAGGCTCCATTTTGCCATAATCCTTTCCTTTGGTACAGTCCCACATGATGGGAAAGTTCCAGCTCCCCGGATAAGGAAAGAAAAGATTAGACTGTGTGCCCAACATTCTGACTTTTCTGTGGGCATAGACCATATACTGGATTCTTCCTTGCCTGAATGTGAGTGCTGATCGGTCAACACCCTGCCTTGGGAGCTTTTAAAAGCAAAGGCAGTTCTTTGGATTAACATGCAAGGACTCACCATAGCCTTTCCTCTTGGCTCAGTATTGAGTTAGAGAATGAAAAAAATTCCAAATCCCAGCTTCTCTCTGGGGAGGGAAAGGATTGGGCCACGTGTCCAAAATTCCAACTTTTTTGTGGTGCTGTCTGAGAGACTGATATCTGTCTTACCTGTATCAGAGCACTGGATGGGATCAGCATATTCTAGATTTCTGAAGGCCTTTGAGAATAAAGTCAAAGGCTTGAATTAGTACACAATCATCCATTAGAGCTCCTCAAAATAGAGTGAGCAGAAAAAAAGTCCCAAATACCAGGTCCTAGCTGGGCATGGATGGAGAAGGCGATGGCACTCACTCCAGTACTCTTGCCTGGAATATCCCGTGGATGGAGGAGCCTGGTAGGCTGCAGTCCATGGGGTCGTTAGGAGTCGGACATGACTGAGCGACTTCCCTTTCACTCTTCACTTTCATGCATTAGAGAAGGAAATGGCAACCCACTCCAGTGTTCTTGCCTGGAGAATCCCAGGGATGGGGGAGCCTGGTGGGCTGCTATCTATGGGGTCACACAGAGTCGGACACAACTGAAGTGACTTAGCAGCAGCAGCAGCAGCTGGACAGGGAAAGGATTAACAAAATGGTGACATCAAGTATTAATCTACTGACAAATACTTTTTGTCTGGCAGTGATGTTCATTTTTCTGCCTGCATCCTATTGGCTAAAACTCAATCATATGTCTTCTCACAACTGCAGGGGAGGCTGAGAAGTGTAGTTTTATTTTGTGCCCAGAAAAGAGAGAGATTAGATTGCCATGGGCTAGTTGATGAGCAGCTAGGACCCTCTGTGACTATGTCCGTCTTTCTTCATATTTTACTTCATAGGCCTGTGATATTTATTTATCTGTATGTTCATTTAAAAAAATCTTAATATTAGAGGCATGTTCACCGACAGATGAATGGATAAAGAAGATGTGGTATATATAGAATGGAATGTTACTCAGCCATAATAAAGAATGAATTTGAGTCAGTAGTAATGAGGTGGATGAATCTAGAGCCTGTTATACAAAGTGAAGTAAATCAGAAAGAGAAAAATGAGTATTATATATGAACACATATATATGGAATCTAGAATAATAGTACTGATGAACCTATTTTCAAGGAAGGAATGGAGATACAAATATAGAGAAAGGACTTTTGGATTCAGTGTGGGAAAGAGAGGAAAAGACAAATTGAGAAAGTAGCATTAACATATATACACTATCATGTGTAAAACAGATAGCTGGTGAGTGATTGATATATAACACAGGGAGCCCAGCCTGGTGCTCTGTGATGTCCTAGAGGCATGGGATGGGGAGAAGGAAGGAGGCTAAAAAGGGAGAGGATGTATATATATATATATGTATACAATTATGGCTGATTCCTGCTGTTGTATGGCAGAATCCAACACAACATTATAAAGCACTTATTCTATAATTTAAAAATAAATTTTAAAAGTTTTAGAAGCATGTGAGTAGAGGGAGTGGAGAAAAATGTTTGGATGGGTTTCAAAGGATCTTCTATATCAATGAACATTTGTGTTTATGGTAGAGTGACCAGGGTTATGGCCTCAGGGTGGGATAAGGAGAAGGAGGCTTCTTGCTGAATAGTTTCTCTGATGCACTAAATGCTTCACTGGAAAAAAAAGTCTTAATTTTAAACTGATAGTTCTTTGCCAGCTAAAATGCTGCTATATATAGTAATTCCTTTAATTCTCAGCACATTAAAATCTAAAGTGATTGGCAGATTCTTCAGTTGGTAGTCTGAAGAACAGAAAAAAAAAATTTCACTGTTTGAATAATTTTGCATCTTTTATAGGTCCTTGGGTTCCTTTTTGTTTTCACTCTAAATAGCGAGAGTCCTTGGAAACACAGAATTGCTCATTTTCTAGTCCACTGGAGGTAATGCCAGTCAGTACTTTGATAATTGGACTTCCTGAGGCTCACACTGTCAGATTTATGAAGCGCGAGGAAGGAATTTCAGTAACGGGGCAAAATTCACTTCCCAGAAGGGGAAATGTCAGCCATGTTGCTAGTTCACGTCAACATAGATCGTTGGAAAGATAGTCTCCTTGATGATGTGTGGAATGTTGTGTCCTTTTTTGACTAACTCTCCACATATGTCACTAATGTAAATGAATCTTGGTAAAACATATTGATGGTGAAAAAGACAATAAGGAGACATCATATTTTTTTTTATTGCCTTTAGGTTAAACAATATCTTGTTTCTAGAAATGCTTTAAATTTGAAAACTGACTTAGCTGAAGTTGTTTGGGATGGAAAGGGTACAGAAAATGTCAAAGTTTAACTGCTGCCCTCAAGTCTACCAGTGACTGCGGACTAGATTATGAAGATGGAGTTGAATGGGGTCTTTTTCAGGCTTACAATGAGTCTGTTTTAGTCTCACTGATGTTTTTGCCAAAGATTTTTTTCCTTACATGCTAATGAGATCCTCCTCTAACTTAGCCTTACTTAATCTTCTACTTTGAAAACTCTATCAAGTATCTCCTAATGGTTGCACTTAGAATGAAAAAATAAGGGACTTTATTGTTATCAACATCAAACTCATGCCTACTACTGACTAGTTTGGGGGCAAGTTACTTAAATTCTCTGGAATTAATTCCTTTAGTCACAATGATCAATGGGCAATTTCTGAGTTGGGCTGAATCTTCAGAGTTGAGAGGGAATATGGTGGTTATACTTTTCAGAGGGCCCAATTAATAGCTCCCTAGTTCTCTAAACAGAGTCTATACAAGTCGAAAGAAGACTAGAGGCCAAAGCCTTATTCTGTTCTGATGGAGGACTTCTGTCCTCTGTGGGTCGCTCAGTCCCAGTAGGAGAAAGGAAAGCTGATCTGTGATGTCCAGTTTATTGATCTCAGATTTACTCATCAGACAAATCACTTCTGTATTCTAAAGGTGGAGCCAGGAAAGTGACAGAGAGAAGCCAGGAGCAGAATGCAGTAGACTTCCACTCCCTTGGAAAGAAACATCAGGAATGGAATTAATTCCCGCTAATAACATCCAGTTCAGTTCAGTTCAGTTCAGTCGCTCAGTTGTGTTCGATTCTTTGTGACCCCATGAATTGCAGCACACCAGGCCTCCCTGTTCATCACCAACTCCCGGAGTTCACTCAGACTCACGTCCATTGAGTCCGTGATGCCATCCAGCCATCTCATCCTCGGTCGTCCCCTTCTCCTCCTGCACCCAATCCCTATGAGTCAACTCTTCGCATGAGGTGGCCAAAGTACTGGAGTTTCAGCTTTAGCATCTTTCCTTCCAAAGAAATCCCAGGGCTTATCTCCTTCAGAATGGACTGGTAGGATCTCCTTGCAGTCCGAGGGACTCTCAAGAGTCTTCTCCAACACCACAGTTCAAAAGCATCAATTCTTCGGTTCTCAGCCTTCTTCACAGTCCAACTCTCACATCCATACATGACCACAGGAAAAGCCATAGCCTTGACTAGACGGACCTTAGGAGGCAAAGTAACGTCTCTGCTTTTGCATATACTATCTAGGTTGGTCATAACTTTTCTTCCAAGGAGTAAGCGTCTTTTAATTTCATGGCTGCAATCACCATTTGCAGTGATTTTGGAGCCCCCCNCTAGACGGACCTTAGGAGGCAAAGTAACGTCTCTGCTTTTGCATATACTATCTAGGTTGGTCATAACTTTTCTTCCAAGGAGTAAGCGTCTTTTAATTTCATGGCTGCAATCACCATTTGCAGTGATTTTGGAGCCCCCCAAAATAGTCTGACACTGTTTCTACTGTTTCCCCATCTATTTGACATGAAGTGATGGGACCAGATGCCATGATCTTTGCTTTCTGAATATTGAGCTTTAAGTCAACTTTTTCGCTCTCCTCTTTCACTTTCATCAATAGGCTTTTTAGCTCCTCTTCACTCTCTGCCATAAGGGTGGTGTCTTCTGCTAATAACATTATATACATGTTAGTCATGTATGGAGGTGATAGTTGGACCATAAGAAAGGCTGAGGGCCAAAGAATTGATGCTTTCAAACTGTGGTGCTGGAGAAGACTCTTGATAGTCCCTTGATCAGCAAGGAGATCAAATCAGTCAATCCTAAAGGAAATCAACCCTGAATATTCATTGGTAAGACTGATGCTGAAGCTGAATACTTTGGGCACCTGATGCGAAGAGCTGACTCATTGGAAAAGACCCTGATGATGGGAAAGATAGAGGGCAGGAGAAGTGGGTGACAGAGGATGAAATGGTTGGATAGCATCACTGACGTAATGGATATGAGTTTGAGCAAATTCAGGGAGACTGTGAAGGACACAGAATCCTGGTGTGCTGCAGTCCCTGGAGCCGCAAAGAGTCAGACACGACTTAGTGACTGAACAGCGACAATAACAACAACATGTTAGAGAAGAAGATATACACTAGGAGGTTTATATGCTAACCATGGGTCAGATCATGAAGGCTCTTGAAATAAAAAGCAATAGAGAGTCACTGTAGGTACTTCAGAAAGAGCAAGATGAAAACAATTTAAAGAAAAGCACAACTCAACAAAAAATTAAAGAAAAAAAGATAGTTTGGAGAACAAAGAGGGACTGGATGGATTAGAAAAGGAAAGAGGTAACAAAAGCTTAGGCATTTTGTTTTTGGAAGACATATTTCAAGAACAAAAAGGAAGTAAAGGAACAGGATTCTCCTGTGTTGATCCAGAGAATAGTTATATTAAGTGAAAGTTACACTAATATTGAAAGCTTTGGTTCAGAATAGGGAGCATTCAGGATTCAGTTCAGTTCAGTCGCTCAGTTGTGTCCAACTCTTTGCAACCCCATGAATCACAACACGCCAGGCCTCCCTGTCCATCACCAACTCCTGGAGTTCACTCAAACTCATGTCCATCGAGTCAGTGATGCCATCCAGCCATCTCATCCTTGGTCGTCCTCTTCTCCTCCTGCCCCCAATCCCTCCCAGCATCAGAGTCTTTTCCAATGAGTCAGCTCTTCGCATGAGGTGGCCAAAGTACTGGAGTTTCAGCTTTAGCATCAGTCTTTCCAAAGAAATCCCAGGGTTGATCTCCTTCAGAATGGACTGGTTGGATCTCCTTGCAGTCCAAGGGACTCTCAAGAGTCTTCTCCAACACCACAGTTCAAAAGCACCAGTTCTTCGGCGCTCAGCCTTTTTCACAGTCCAACTCTCCCATCCATACATGACTACTGGAAAAACCATAGCCTCGACTAGATGGACCTTAGGAGGCAAAGTAATGTCTCTGCTCTTGCATATACTATCTAGGTTGGTCATAACTTTTCTTCCAAGGAGTAAGCATCTTTTAATTTCATGGCTGCAATCACCATCTGCATTCAGGATTAGAGGTGTTGAAATGTTTATTGTTCTATCAGTCTGATTTTTCATGGCGAAAAAGTCACCACTGTGAATCAGGTATGGTGAACGTCCAGGTTCTCTTTAACTTCAGGCAATATTTTAAAATATTTGAATAAGTTGTTAATATTTAATAATTTTTAAAAATCACCAAAAATCTAGATTTACAGTTCTTAAAAAATTGAAAGGCCTAGCAACATTAAACTTTCATTAAACAGACAACGATTCGACTGAGCTATGGAAGGACTGCCTGATGTAGACAAGACATGCATTTTCCTGTTTAGCACCATCCCCACCATTCCTTATTGTATGGCAAATGCTTTTTTATTACCTGCTGGTACCTATACACGCATTTGACTTTTCAGCCCTTGTGCAAGAAATCTCTACACTAAGAGGGGGGATGGATTCAATAACTCTTGACTCATGGCTTCTCTGATTCCAAGGTCTTTGGTCATTTTAATCTAAATTTATCTCATTTTAAATAAGACAAGCTTCCTTCTGTGATGTGCTATTTTTATTATCATTTTTCATCTCATACTTCATTTCATTGTTCTGGTAATATTTCCTTTTACTTTGGAACAACTATGTGAGGTTTTCACCTGGTATTAAGCATAGAAATGGCGAACAGAATCTGTAGGTAGGCCTGGTGTCAAGCAAAGAGGAATGTGACCCGATTAGCTAGAGGTACTACTTCTCCCTCTCAATGTGTCATCAAGGAAGATGGGGGCTCTTCAGGACACTTGCTATAGGTATGTTGTCACAGCTTGTACTCTCAAGTCCCTTACTTAACAAGGCCTCAGAAACCCTGGGCTTCCTAGATGGCTCAAGTGGTAAAGAATCCACCTGCCAGTGTAAGAGATGCAGGTTCGATCCCTGGGTCAGGAAGATCCCCTGGAGGAGGAAATGGCAACCCACTCCATTCTTGCCTGGGAACTCCCATGGAACTCCTACCTCCCAGAGGTGCCTGGTGGGCTGTAGTCCGTGGGGTTACAAAGAGTTGGACATGACTTAGTGACTACACACACACACACACACACACACACACACACACACACAGCACACATGGTTCCTGGCTGGCCTATTGGACTACTTGCTTGTGTGCTAAGTCACTTCAGTCATGTCCAACTCTTTATGCTCTTATGGGCTGTAGCCCTCCAGGCTCCTCTGTCCATGGGATTCTCCAGGCAAGGATACTGGAGTAGGTTGCATGCCCTCCTCCAGGGGATCTTCCTGACCCAAGGATTGAACCTGTATTTTTCACATCCCCTGTATTGGCAGGCGGGTTCTTTACCACTGGTGCCGCCTGTGAAGCCCTTGGACTGCTTAGCATGGCTTAATTTCTGAGAAGTGATTCTAAAGCCATGTCAGAATGGTTACATACTCCTTAGTCAGTACAAGGAAACTTAATCCACAAGGAAATAGATAAGTCAGAAATGATTCCAGAGAAGCTAGGAAAAGATGCAAAGGACGTCAGGGGACAGAAACAGGAGGTCAGGTGGTCAAGGGGCCATCAGTAGGGCAGGGGAGGGACTGTTAGGGGTTGGAGGAAGCAAAGTATCTGCATTACAGAGTGGGTGCAGGAGAAACTTTGTCAAGTAGCGATTCTGATTACTGTTGTCACCTTTATGTATATTTTGGTACTGGACTGCAGGTGGGTTACTTTTTTGTTTACCTCACCTTGTTGACTGACCATGACTTGTATCTTATTTCTTCATAGTTATTAACAGAGAGCCAACAAATTGATGAACAGTTGATATTATGATAAAGGGAAAGGAACTCTTAGATACTAAGGAACATGTATATTGATAAAACCACTATAATATATTATATATATGCAGCACTGAACCTCAGAGGGTGGTTTTCTCACTCACAAATGTTGCCCCATGTCTGGGAGCTGTTCCAGAAAATGAAAGAGAATGCATATCCTGGGTATCAACAAACTACAGCCATGATCTGCCCCAAGGCTCATACTACCGTAAAGCCTCGTTTTCTTCCATGACATAAATATCAATTACCAGAGATGTATGTCAAATCTGTCCCTTGCCTCTAATAATTTTTATCAACCATAAACATTTAATTAAGTGTAAATTCCAAAATATGATAATTGACAAGTTTGCAGTATGTCAGAGTTTATCTAGTAATTCCATGTGTACCCCTTTAAAAATTCTTCATAAGACTGTACTGAGACAAGACCTTCAATTGTGAATTGTATGCTCCTACCACTGCATTGCACTGCCTTTGTGCTGCTCTTACCAGCTCCTGATTTTTGCCAAAATGCATTATTTATCAGCCCTTCAATATAGCAAATCACCACAAAATAGATTGTGTACTCCCCAAAGAATGTTATAAATGAGGATTGCCTTCTTTACTTAAAACATGCAATCATATTAAATAAATCAAAACCAACTACCAGTATTTCCTCTTTAAAATCCATTAACAGTAAGTCCAATAAATTGGAAAAGAATGTCTATATATGTTGATTACACAATGGCTCAAATACAGCATAAAGTTTGGAAAATTTTTAACTTTATTTTATGATAAATAGCACCCATCTAAAGTACATATGCTAGTTAAAATAACCATCAATTAAATGTGCAAGACAGACTTATGTATTTTAATGTAACAATATAAAAATATTCAGTGATAGAGTTTTAGGTTCTACATTGTAACTAACCTTTTGAAAACCAACACTCATGTAGTTTTAGTTCAGTAGCAAAGAAAAAATTCCAATTATCTAAAATGATTATGGATAGTACTCATATGCACTCATTGTGTGAGGCTGAATTTTTTTATATCCTGAAGCTCAAGGTGGAATCGAGATTGCCGGGAGAAATAGCAATAACCTCAGATATGCAGATGACACCACTCTTATGGCAGAAAGCAAAGAAACACTAAAAAGCCTCTTGATCAAAGTGAAAGAGGAGAGTGAAAAAGTTGGCTTAAAGACCAACATTCAGAAAACAAAGATCATAGTATTTGGTCCCATCACTTCATGGCAAACAGATGGGGAAACAATGGAAACAGTGACAGACTTTAATTTTGGGGGTTCCAGAATCACTGCGGCTGGTGATTGGAACCATGAAATTAAAAGATGCTTACTCCTTGGAAGGAAAGTTATGACCAACCTAGACAGCATATTCAAAAGCAGAGACTACTTTCCCAACAAAGGTCTGTCTAGTCAAGGCTATGGTTTTTCCAGTGGTCACGTATGGATGTGAGTTGGACTATAAACAAAGCTAAGTGCAGAAGAATTGATGTTTTTGAACTGTGGTGTTGGAGAAGACTCTTGAGAGTCCCTTGGACTGCANCAAAGGTCCGTCTAGTCAAGGCTATGGTTTTTCCAGTGGTCACGTATGGATGTGAGTTGGACTATAAACAAAGCTAAGTGCAGAAGAATTGATGTTTTTGAACTGTGGTGTTGGAGAAGACTCTTGAGAGTCCCTTGGACTGCAGTGAGATCCAACCAGTCCATTCTGAAGGAGATCAGTCCTGAGTGTTCATTGGAAGAACTGATGTTGAAGCTGAGACTCCAATACTTTGGCCACCTGATGCAAAGAGCTGACTCATTTGAAAAGACCCTGATGTTGGGAAAGATTAAGGGCAGGAGGAGAAGGTGACAACATAGGATGAGATGGTTGGATGGCATCACCGACTCAATGGACATGAGTTTGGGTAAACTCTGGGAGTTGGTCATAAACAGGGAGGCCTGTAGTGCTGTGGTCCATGGGGTCGCAAAGAGTCAGACATGACTGAATGACTGAGCTGAACTGAGCTGAACAACAATTAAAGTGAATATTATTCTATTTCAAAACCAGCCTCTGTAATTCAAATACTGAATACATTAAAAAAATGTATAAGAATAGCCATGATTTCTCTCATTGTTCTCTGTTGATAGCAGAGAGAGATAGACATGAGTCTGAGCTAAGGGGAACATTAGACTGGTTCCAATTAGACTGGTTGGAACAACAAACTGGTTCCAAATAGGAAAAGGAGTATGTCATGGCTGTATATTGTCACCCTGCCTATTTAACTTTTATGCAGAGTACATCATGAGAAATGCTGGGCTGGAAGCACAAGCTGGAATCAAGATTGCTGCGAGAAATATCAATAACCTCAGATATGCAGATGACACCACCCTTATGGCAGAAAGTGAAGAGGAACTAAAAAGCCTCTTGATGAAAGTGAAAGAGGAGAGTGAAAAAGTTGGCCTAAAGCTCAACATTCAGAAAACTAAGATCATGGCATCTGGTCCCATCACTTCATGGAAAATAGATGGAGAAGCAGTGGAAACAGTGGCAGACTTTATTTTTCTGGGCTCCAAAATCACTGCAGATGGTGACTGCAGCCATGAAATTAAAAGACGCTTACTCCTTGGAAGAAAAGTTATGACCAACCTAGATAGCATATTCAAAAGCAGAGACATTGCTTTGCCAACAAAGGTCCGTCTAGTCAAGGATATGGTTTTTCCTGTGGTCATGTATGGATGTGAGAGTTGGACTGTGAAGAAAGCTAAGTACCAAAGAATTGATGCTTTTGAAGTGTGGTGTTGGAGAAGACTCTTGAGAGTCCTTTGGACTGCAAGGAGATCCAACCAGTCCATCCTAAAGGAGATCAGCCCTGGGATTTCTTTGGCAGGAATGATGCTAAAGCTGAGACTCCAGTTCTTTGGCCACCTCATGCAAAGAGTTGACTCATTGGAAAAGACTCTGATGCTGGGAGGGATTGGGGGCAGGAGAAGAAGGGGCCGACCGAGGATGAGATGTCTGGATGGCATCACTGACTCGATGGACGTGAGTCTGAACTCCGGTAGTTGGTGGTGGACAGACATGAATTGTGCTGCAGTTCATGGGGTCGCAAAGAGCCAGACATGACTGAGCAACTGAACTGACTGAAGGGGAAACGTATGTCTGAGTTTTTTCAAGATATCCCAATTTATGCCAGTTCTTCTTTTGGTTTAAATATTAATCACACTACTTTCACTCTCAAAAGTTTCTTGATTTGGAAAACAAATTTTCTGTTCTCCTCAGTCAGGATCCTCCTAGTGCTTCTCATTGTGGATGGACACCATTTCTGACTTTTCAGAATGTGAACAAAGCTGCTGATCCATATATCTCCAGAGAGGGATCTACTCTCTTTTCTTAGGTCCAATTTAAGAAAAGTCCATAAAAGGCAAGGATGTCCCCTCGCACCACTCTTTTTCTACACAGTGGAAATTCTGGCTAGTGCAATAAGACTATTTTCCAAGAATAGACAGATACATACACACACATATGTATATATGTGATATATAGACAGAGACACACAGATACACAGACGTATATGTGATATATATGCTATATATATGTGTGTGTGTGTATATATATGTATATCACATGTTCAGCCCATGGGGTCGCAAAGAGTCAGACAGGACTGAGCGACTAAACAACAAAATCACATTTTCTTTATTATGTGTTGATGGACACTTGGGTGACTTCTATTGTAAACAGTGCTGCTATGTACACTGAGGTACATGGATCTTTTCAAATTACTGTTTTCATTTTCTTCAGATATTCATTAAAGTGTGAAATTGCTGGATCATATAGTAGCTCTACTTTTAGTTTTTTGAGGAACCTCCAGACCATTTTCTATAGTGGCTGCAACAATTCATATCCCCTCACCAACAAGGTACAAACATTCCTTTTTCTCCACATCCTCACTAACATTTGTTATTTGGAGATTTTTCATGATGGCCATTCTGACAAGTGTAAGGTGATAGATCATTGTAATTTTGATTTGCATTCCTCTAATAATCAGCAAAGTTGAGCATTTTTCACATGCCTGTTAATCACCTGAATGTCTTCTTTGGAAAAATGTTTAATTAGGTTTTCTGTGCATTTTTTAATCAGGTTTTTTTTTTTTTATATTGAGTTGTATGAGACTATGCATTTGTGGGAGTAGAGGGCATAGGGGAAATTACTTTAACTTAATCTCAGTTTTGCTGTGAAACTTCAGTTCAGTTCAGTTCAATTCAGTCACATCCAACTCTTTGCGAACCCATGGACCACAGCACTATAGGCCTCCCTGTTTATCACCAGCTCCCGGAGTTTAATCAAACTCATGTCCGTTGAGTTGGTGATGCCATCCAACCATCTCATCCTATGTTGTCACCTTCTCCTCCTGCTATCAATCTTTCCCAGTGTTGGGGTCTTTTCAAATGAGTCAGCTCTTCATATCAGGTGGCCAAAGTATTGGAGTTTCAGCTTCAACATCACTCCTTCCAATAAACACCCAGGACTGATCTCCTTTAGGATAGACTGGTTGGATCTCCTTGCAGACCAAGGGACTCTCAAGAGTCTTCTCTAACACCACATTTCAAAAGCATCAATTCTTCTGTGCTCAGCTTTGTTTATAGTCCAACTCTCACATCCATACATGACCACAGGAAAAACTATAGCCTTGACTAGACAGACCTTTGTTGGGAAAGTAATGTCTCTGCCTTTGAATATGCTGTCTAGGTTGGTCATAACTTTCCTTTCAAGGAATAAGTGTCTTTTAATTTCATGGTTGCAGCCGCCATCTGCAGTGATTCTGGAGCCCCCCAAAATAAAGTCAGCTACTGTTTTCACTGTTTCCCCATGTATTTGCCACGAAGTGATGGGACCAGATGCCATGATCTTAGTTTTCTGAATGTTGAGCTTTAAGCCAACTTTTTCACTCTCCTCTTTCACTTTCATCAAGAGGCTTTTTATTGTTTCTTTGTTTTCTGCCATAAGAGTGGTGTCATCTGCATATCTGAGGTTATTGATATTTCTCCCGGCAATCTTGATTCCAGC
>SJYV01000422.1:376358-402488 GCA_006410875.1 Neotragus pygmaeus | reverse complement strand
GAACAGAGATCATTCTGTCGTTTTTTAGATTGCATCCAAGTATTGCATTTCAGACTCTTCTGTTGACTATGATGGCTACTCCATTTCTTCTAAGGGATTCCTGCCACAGTAGTAGATATAATGGTCATCTGAGTTAAATTCACACAATCCAGTCCATCTTATTTCATTGATTCCTAGAATGTCGTTGTTCACTCTTGTCAGCTCCTCTTTGACCACTTCCAATTTGCCTTGATTCATGGTCCTAACATTCATGGTCCTAACATCCCAGATTCCTATGCAATATTGCTTCTTACATCATCAGACCTTGCTTCTATCACCAGTCACATCCACAACTGGGTGTTGTTTTTGCTTTGGCTCCATCCCTTCATTCTTTCTGGAGTTATTTCTCCACTGATCTCCAGTAGCATAATGGGCACCTACCCACCTGGGGAGTTCATCTTTCAGTGTCCTACCTTTTTGCATTTTTATACTGTTTATGGGGTTCTCAAGATAAGAGTACTGAAGTGGTTTGCCATTCCCTTCTGCAGTGGACCACATTTTGTCAGAACTCTCCACCATGATCTGTCCATCTTGAGTGACCCTACTTGGCATGACTTAGTTTCATTGAGTTAGACAAGTCTCTGGTCCATGTGAATAGTTTGGCTAGTTTTCTGTGATTGTGGTTTCAGTCTGTCTGCCCTCTGATGCCCTCTCTCAGTGCCTACAGTCTTAGTGGGGTTTCTCTTACCTTGAACTTGGCTGTTCCAGCAAAGCACAGCCACTGCTCCTTACCTTGGATGTGGGGTATCTCCTCACGGCTGCCACTCCTGACCTTGAATGTTGGGTATCTCCTCTTGGCTGCTCGCTGCTCCGGTGCCGCTTGCTGTTCCAGCTGTGAATCTTAAACTGCTCTATCAAATAGTCTTAATTTTTAAAATCTCAGGAAAAAACTTGATTGGGCACACTGAGCTGGGGGAGCAAGACCATGAAATATAGACATAATCATGGGCACCTACTTCTCAGAATGTTTTCAGAAGTGGGGATTTCTTAAGAGGGGTCCATGTGTGGGACTACTTGTCTGCTCAAAATCTCTCTCTCAAATTTCAGATGCCTCGCCTTCATTAAAATATTTTAGGATTTGGATGGTTATGTTCACCTTATCTACACTGTTCATGCTTTTAAATTCTTTGAAAATATTCCTTCTCATTTTTTATCTTGCCAGATGATGTGGTTCTTATCTTCACAGCAGCTTGGTCTTTTAAAATGCTCTTTCCTGAATCATGTCCAGTTGCTTTATAGAACTTGTGGATCACAGTTTGGTATAATTTTGATCATATTTTCTATTTGGTTATCAATATTGCTTTGTTGGCATTTTAAAATAAAGTCATTTTATTCAAAGGAGAGTCAGCTCCACAGTCTAACTCCCATGTTGGTGTGCAGGAGTGTGTGTGTGTGTGTGTGTGTGTTATTGCCAGCTGTGATGTGGATAATAGACTATGTGTGCTCTGATATTTGAAGGTGGGATGTATAGCTATGTAGATATATAAATAGTTTAGATTACTTTTTCCAAAACGTACTTGTTGATAATGAAATTCTTTTCTTAGTTTTTTTTGGCCAGTTCACACAGCCTCAAAAATTTTTGTTTATAGTTTATCTCAGTTCAGCCAAACATTTTATTACATGGAAAAACTTCATGTTTTCTGCAAGAGCATCTTCAGCATGCAATCTATCCCTCAGATAATTTACCAAAATAGTAAATAAAAAAGTCTTAGAATTGGATTCAGGAGAAGCCTAGAGTTTTATCGTTTCCTTCTAAAGAAGTGATTGTCTCTATCACTCATTTTCTATCTCTAAGCTATGTCTATGTCTGTGACATGAATAGTCTAATTCCATGACAGTCTTACAGAAATAATATGGCTATTTTAGCTTTAACTCATGTGCCAGAATACAGTAAGTGACAAATATTGCACCAGAGCATGCTATATGATCTAAGGAGCTGTTAGCTATTCCCTTTGCCTCAGAATAACAAAAGAATAAAAATATTTAATAGCTGCTGATCAGAGTTTAAGCTTTCTTTGTTATGTCATTAGAAATCAAATGTGTTGGCAAAAGCTAATATTATTTTATAGGAGTAGATTAATAAATGTTGCTAATTATAATTAAACTAACTTGAATAGGTAGCTATGTTGGTTAATTTGAAATTTAGAAAAAGTTGAATTCTCTAGTGAGGATCTTGGCTCTCTCTTGTGGAATGGTATTTTAGTTAGGAAACTAAATATCTGGACATAGCTAGGTTTTGTTTTGGAATTATACAAATAATTTTAGAGAATGGCTGTAGAGATTCAAAAAATCTCTACTGTGAAGTAAGGAGCACAATTCAGAACAATTCTGTGTGTGGATCAATATGTTTATGGTTTTAAACAGACAAAAACAAAAATAACAATTCTATTTATAGTCAAGTGCCATGATTTCAGGGGGCTATCAGTTCAGTTCAGTCACTCAGTCGTGTCTGACTCTTTGCAACCCCATGAATCGCAGCATGCCAGGCCTCCCTGTTCATTACCATCTCTCGGAGTTCACTCAGGCTCATGTCCATCGAGTCTGTGATGCCATCCAGCCATNTTTTTTTTTTTTTTAACAACTCAGGTATTGTTGACTATGGCTGACGCCTGTCTTCTAGCCGAATGTTATGTGATTGCTTTGTTTGGTGTGGCTTGGTTTGACTACAATATATCAGAGGTTTTATGATAGTGAGGTTGTTAAAACTTTACCCACTGCTCATATAGAAGAATGGGTTTCCCAGATGACACTAGTGGTAAAGAACCCACCTGCCAATGCAGGAGATGAAGAGATGTAAGTTCAATCCCTGTGTTGGGAAGATCCCCTGGAGGAGGGCATGGCAACCTGCTCCAGTATTCTTGCCTGGAGAATCCCATGGACAGAGAAACCTAGCAGGCTCCGTAGGGTCCACCATAGGGTCACAAAGAGTTGGACATGACTGAAGCAACTTAGCCTGCATGCACTCATGTACACCTGCAAAGGAGTGGATTTCTCACTGTGGAGCACATACTTGCTTTTGGAAGGATGTTACCTCTATTTCCACCGCCCTTAGTGGTTGAGTTTCTCCTATCTTCAAAACAAATGTTTATGCAAAAATTACATTTGAAAACATTTTTCTACTTATTAGTTTGACTCAACAAGTATTTGTTGCACTTTTTTGTGCAAAGTAGTATGCTAAAGATTCAGAGATAAGAGATAAGGAGAACAAGGATGAACAAGACATGGTCTGTCTTCTAGGAGATGCAAAAATGAGATCAGCAAGATTCCAAACAGTGCTCTTGGACAGGTGTAAGCAGTGTTCTTCCTGTATGTGGTTTCGCTGAAATTTCCCTTTGTGTCCTGTGATTTCACCTGTGCTTCTGTTTTGAAGCTTCTCTCGAACTCGTTGACAAACAGTGTTCATACGTTTTCTGCTAGATCTTTGGCTGACTTACCTAACATAGTGATGGGAGATGCATGTCAATGCAGCAGCTTTCCAAATGCTTCAGCAAGAGAGAAAGCATACAGTTTCCTTATTTTTGCTTTTATAAAATAAGTTTTGATTTTAATATCTGTGCATTTTGCACCTTTTTTTCTCTCCTGATTTCATTGCACTCAAGCACATTTTAATGAATGTCTTAGAAATGCTGAATCACTGTGCCATTCTCCTGGGTCCCTAGATTGGGGGATAGAGGTGGAGAGGGAGATTTCCAGATATAGATTGCAAGGCAGAGCTCCGTATTTACTTCCTAAATATTCAGAGTTGACCAGGCGCTACTACTTTACAGCTATGAAAGTTAAAATGTTTGTTAACTCTTTCAAAATCAGTAAGTTTAAAAGCAGACTGTGCAAAGCACTGCTGTTAACACTAGTGTTTTTGAAAATCTTAAAGTTTTCTCTGTCAAAGATTGTTTAGGAATCTTTTTGTCTCTAGATAGAGCTTTGTGTAACTCACCGTCCAAACTGTGACATTTTTTGAGAGTGAAAATAGGTGCATCTAATAATTATGCCAGGATAATTGGCATAAACCTAGATGGTTCAGGGAGGACTGGAAACTTGGTTACCTCAGACCTAAGTAGTAATGTCCCTTGATTTTTGGAACTTACCCAAATTCAAGTGTTTTTAGAGACAGCATTATTTTCTGATGATTTATTGTAATTTTTTTCTTACTAACTAGAAAGTTAGTTTACCACCATGTGGAAGTAATAGGGTCTGAATTGGAAACATAGTTTTGCTGTGTTATCAAGACTTTTCTTTACTTGTAGAGACTTTTATAAACATAAATGGAATTTATGATTACTAAACACAAGCATTTTATCAACCATTCATTCAATTTATTGATAAAATATACATTTGAAAAGGAAAAGAATCCATTTAGATAAATAAATAAATTAATTAATAGATAATCCTATGAGATCTGTTTCTGAGAAAGTTAATGAATCTGTGGAGGAAGAAAAAGAATTTTTCTTCTATTTTTCAAGATTCTTGGCTGAGACATACCCTGTGATTAAAGACAGGTTAATAGGAGAAAAATAGAAGTTTAACACCATAACACTATAATATCAATAGTTAATTGTTGTGTTTAATAATGTGTATGTCTTCTGTGTGCATGGGAGAGACCAAAGAAAACTGAGTAACTTGGAAATGGCCCAGCCATCAGGTTAAATAACTGTCCTGCTGAAGTTCAGCTGTTGGGGACTGGGGAACCACTGATGGAAGGCCGTTCAGGAAAAGCACAGTAAAGGGTAAGATTGTATGCAGATTTAAATCGTTGCCTTTTACGCTGATTAAGTGTTCTGGCGGCTTTGAGCATCCTCCTCTTTCCAGTATGGAGAGGGAAACACCTTATAAATAGAGATTTCTTATACATATAAATGTCTCTTACAAAAGAGTAACTTCTGTTTGATTTACAGAGCTTCTCCTATGTCTGCTGTTTCTTAAAAATAACCAGCCTAAAATAATGTTTATGCCAAAGAGGCATATTTTGGGATAGTATATTCTGCTCCCCTTCAAATCTTTTCCTGAAACTTGCCTTTAGTCAAAATACTTGCCTTGAATCCTACTTTTTTAGGATTCTTTTCTCTTGCAGTTGGGAAGGGGTGGAACAGGTACATTATAGACAGCACAGCTTCTTGGGGGAAGATGAAAGTCATCTCCTTGGCTCAGTTTTTTGTTACCTTCCCCACTGTGTTGAAAGTGTTGGTTGCTCAGCCATGTCTGACTCCTTGCAACTGTATGGACTGTTGCTCACTGGGCTCCTCTGTCCTTGGGATTGTCCAGGCAACAATATTGGAGCGGGATGCCGTGTTCTTCTCCAGGGGAATCTTCCTAACCCAGGGATAGAACCTGGGTCTGCCACATTGCAGGCAAATTTTTTACTGTCTGAGCCACCAAGTCAAGAATGTCCTCCGGAGGAGGGCATGACACCCCACCCCAGTATTCTTGCTTGGAGAATCCCAAGGGCAGAGGAGCCTGGTGGGCTACAGTCCATGGGGTCGCAAAGAGTCAGACACTAATAAAGTGAATTAGCACGTGCACAGGCAATGACCCTCATTACTGTGTGGAGGGGTTGGAGCTGGTGTATTGAATTACGAACATACAGGTTATGACCTGTTCAAGGAGGCGGCTTAAGCCACCCACATGGGTTGGCTAGTAACTCCCTCAAGCATCCAGTCTCCCACTTTGGGGAAGTGTAATCAATTAAGTCATTTGGATTGAAAGCGTAGTTTCAGTATATCTGTGCGAAGGAAGTAGAGTTACAAGATTATTACTTACAGATCCTAGAAAGGGTTGTGGGGCAGTGAATGAGAAGGAGGTGGGGAAGGAGAGTCCATTGTCCCAGGTCATCAGTGAACAAAAGATAGAGAGGGTGGCAAGCACCTATTACTTATAAGGTGGTTGAGTCAGAGGTCACTAACTCTTCCCAGGCTTACCTCTAAGTGATTATTATTATCATTTTAATATTTTTTTATTTGGCTGCACCAAGTCTTAGCTGAGGCATGCGGGATCTAGTTCCTTGACCAGGAATTGAACTCAGGCCCCCTGTGCTTTGAAAGTGCTGAGTCTTAATCACTAAGTGATTGTTTTGAAGGCATCTGTGGAAAGCAAAGAGGGACTTTTGGTGGGAATCCCAAAGTCAGATTTTTATCTAATTGTCCAGACCCTGGGTGTGAGCAGGATTTTCGTTCTGTAAAATGCCCCAGCAATAACCCAGAAAAACAAAAGTTGTTTTTTTGTCACACCTATTCCCACCACCCCAGGGTGAAAAGAAAGGTTTAAGTGGATTTAGGTCTCCATAGTTATTGTTACTGCCTACTCTGCTTCAGGACAAGGCTGGTTCCACATTTCTTAATCACCCAGAAGCCAGCTGCTCCACTGCTCTGGGTGTGGTTCAGCGCAAAGAAGTACAGTGCCCTCAGAACTGATAGTGTGACCACTACTAGGTTATTTGGTGAAACAGACTTTGGTATTGGCCTCAGTGGCCTTCCCACATTTTCTAGGTCTTCCTAAGCAGTCATTACAAAATTGTAATACATAGAATTCAGGCCTGTAATGATTTTCCTTATAATGCCTGGCATATAATAAGCTGTCAGTAAATATCTGTTTAATGAACTGATGGTTGAACACTCCTGTGTTAGAAAGAGTGCAGTGCTTTCTGTGAAATTTCATGTTATAATTAAATTGACATTCAAAAGAGCCTGAAGTTACTCTTAAGTATTTTTGGCACTGTGACAGAACAGCCAGAGACAGAATTTTGGTCTCGAGTTATTAGCACTGCATACATTGCACTTACATTACCTAAACTTGTGAGAATATTTGTATTAACAGTTCTTTAATTATTCCTATCCCCGTCACTCACCATTAATGTGGATAATCACGAGCTGACTGTGTGGCAGATTTTGTCATTGCAACTGGTTAATTCTCAATGGTGGAGCCCACGGTGTCCACTCATATAGTTTCCAGTCAATCAGGTTTACATCTGTGAGGTGTTCAGTTCCATTTGGTTAATGCCTGTTTTGAATGAGGCCCTGTGCTAGACTCTGGGAAAAGCGAGGAAGAGAACTACTCAGTCCCTCCCTTTGCTCTGACTTGCTAGACATCAGCAACAAGGCAGCTGGCGGTGTATGTGTGGTTCCTGTCAGAGTATTGCTAATTGTAGGAAGAAAGGGCTGCAGGGACTCAGGAAAGTCAGAGGAAACCTCAGCCAGGAAAAAATGATGGAGCTGGCCCTAAAGACCAACTAGGAGACAAGTTTTCGGGAGATGGAGAGAAGGGAGGGGTGGAGAGGGGCCCACAGTCAGCAGCTTTGGCCTTGGGGAGGCAGTGAGGTGAGTGTGAGAAGGGGAAATCCAACTGTGGGAAATTTAAAAGAAACAGGTGTTATTATTACATTCATATTGTTATTTAGTTGCCAAGGTGTGTCCAATTTTTGGTGCAACCCCATGGACTGTAGCCCCCCAGGCTTCTCTGTCCATGGGATTTCCTAGACAAGAATACCGAGTGGGTTGCCATTTCCTTCTCCAGAGGATCTTCCCAACCTAGGGATCAAACTCGCGTCTCCTGCATTGGCAGGCAGATTCTTTACTGCTGAACCACAGGGGAAGCTCATTACATTCAGAGTCAGCTTAAAAAAGACTCACTTAATTCCTCCAGAAATCCGGTAATGTACATGTTGATAGATGCAGCAGTTGAGAATTATTATTAGTAGTACAAACAGCTAGTGCATGGCTGACAGAGTCAGGATTCAAACCCAGGTCTTACCCTTTCCAGAGGCCAGGCTGGAGAGAGACTTGGGTGTGTTGGGCATGGCAGGTGGCCAAGGGGAAAGGCTATGAAGACTGTGAAGAGATCAAGCATTTTGATTTATTTTGTGTCGAATGGTTCAGTTCTGACAAGTCCAGAGGTGAGCGTGTGACTGGTTGAACATTGAAAGCCAGTTTTTGGCTCCTTAGAGAATTTGCCTTCCAGTGGGAGGAGACAGACTGTAAGCACAGTAGCAACAACAGCACAAAGATGTCAGGTATTGACAAGTGCTTGAAGAAGATAAAATGGCACATGTGGCAGAGAATCGTGGGTGGGCTGGTTGCTGTTGGCGAACTGGAAGATTGGGCCTGTGGCCTTGGGTGAGTAACTTACCCACTGTGGCTTCTCTTTAGATGGGGTGGGTGAGTGCTGTTTCAGTGCCCCCCAACCCCATCCTTGCTGCCAAATACCTACCTGTCCTTCTGTTACTTGCCGGGCCCTTGTAGGAGTTTGAGTTTGGACCCTGGTCTTTGATTCTTCTCTCCCACAAAGTCTGAACCAGTTTTGATCATTTCGCCTTGGTTTGATTTGATGGCCACAGTGCTTTCTATGGTAGGACATCCCAGGTGGCACTAGTGGTTAAGAACCCACCTCCCAATGCAGGAGATGCAAGAGATGCAGGTTTGATCCATGGGTTGGGAAGATCCCTTGGAGGAGGGCATAGTAACCCACTCCATGGGGTGGAGAATCCCATGGAGAGAGGAGTCTGTGGGCTATGGTCCTTAGGGTTGCAAAGAGTTGGACATGACTGAAGTGACTTAGCACACATGCTTTGCATGGTAAGTCATGCCCTTCAAAGTCTTCCTTCATCCTGTGTCCCTACATTATGTTTTCCACTCTTTCTGTCCCTGGGTTGCCTCCTCCCTGATGACTATATAACTACCGTGTCATTCTGTCTTCACTTACTCTCAGGTTTTGTTAACAGATTATAGGCCACTGTTGTCTCTTTTGTTGTTAGTGTTCAGTCTCTCAGTAATGCCCGACTCTTTGTGACCCATGGTCTGCAGCACATCAGGCTTCCCTGTCCTTCACCATTTTCTGGAGCTTGCTCAAACTCATGTCCATTGAGTCAGTGATGCCAGTCAGCCATCTCATCCTCTGTTGTCCCCTTCTCCTCCTGCCTTCTATTTTTCCCAGCATCAGGGTCTTTTCTGATGAGTCAGTTCTTCACATCAACTGGCCAAAGTACTGGAGCTTCATCTTCAGCATCAGTCCTTTCAATGAATTATCAGAGTTGATTTCCTTTAGGATTAACTGGTGTGATCTCCTTGCAGTCCAAGGGACTCTCAAGAGTCTTCTCCAACAACACAGTTCAAAAGCATCAATTCTTCAACGCTCAGCCTTCTTTATGGTCCAGCTTTCACATCCATACATGACNTTAGCCATCTGTATGTCTTCTTTGGAGACATGACTGAGTGACTGAACTGAACCGATGATCTACAGAGATAAGTTTATACCTTTTCCACTTAGTTTTCATGCCTTTCCCTTTAGTTTTCATGAAAAGCAATGACATTCGTTTCTTTTTCTTGTTTAAGTGTTCTGGCTAAGAATTCCAGTACTGAGTTGAATAGAAGTGGCAAAAAGTGGTATGTTTGTCTTATTCTGGATCTTAGAGAAAAAACTTCCATAAAGTATGATGTTAGCTGTGGATTTTTCTTGTGTAGCCTTTATTATGTTGAGATAGTTTCTTTCTAATGCATGTTTTCTCTCCCAGGTTTATTTATAAGGGATACCAGAATATGTATGAGTAGAAAAATGAATTGGTTGCATATCAGGTGGGCAGTTTTGGACAGTTCACTTACCTCTCTGGATTTAACTTTCTTCATTTCAAAAATAAGGAGATTGGCTTAGATGAAAAATCTCAAACTTTTGTGTGCACTGGAACTTTCTGGGTTAAGTTGTTGAAAACATTTGAGTTGGTGGTTCTGTATGGAGTCCAGTGGTTTTTTTATATCTCAGGCTATTTTCATGTGGGTGTGTTTGTTCTCTGCAGTCCTTTATCAGTTCTAAAATTCTGTAAAGTATTCTTCATTGAGAGGTGACTGGGTATTTCTAAGTGGTAATGAAATATTGGTTGAGTTAGGGATTGTTCATTATTCCAGACAAGGTCTGTGTTTGTGGAGTAGTTGCTTCCCGAGTTTCTGGCATGTTGGGAAAAGACAAGGAATTATAAAAGGTGGAGTTATTGTTTGAAAGTGTGAGAATAGCTGGCTTCAGAAGTAGTTGGAGGAAGGAAGGAAGGAAGGAAGGAAGAACTTTTGGAAAATGGAGGCAGAAGAGGGCCTAAGGAACAATTTTCAACAAAGAGACTGCTAGTGAGGTCACAATGCCCTTTGATTTATCAGCAAGAAGTCCTTGGTGGGACAGTTTCTAGTAGGGGAATTCCAAAGAGCAGTGCTGGGAATCAGAGGAAAAAAATGTTGCAATAGGTGAAAAACTGATGATCCATTTACATATACAAACATGCCCACCCTCATGGGCAAAATCTGTGTAAATATTTGTGCAAAGTTAGTCACTGCTCTACTGCATTTATTTATTTAGTCTAAGAATTCAGAGTTCATTAAAAAAAATGAAATGGAAAGTTTCTCTCCCATAATTCCCCAAGCGCTGTTAAATATTTATTTTTAGTTCTCTTAATGTTAAATAATTTATCTCTGCACTATTTTTAGACCCATCAAAAGACATTATCTTTTGTCTGCCTGTTACGAAATGTGAAGACTATATCACACTGTGTTGTGCTTCTTCCTTTCTTTCCTCTATCTCTTGATTTTTATTTCTTACATTTCAAATTTTCTGGTAGCATTAGCAGGAATGTACAGTTAAAACAGACTTGGAGAGGGAGGGCATAGGTTTAGAATTATGTGGTAAGTTGCTGTCTTCTGCCTCTGGGGAGAACCACGAAGGTCATCTCAACTACATGTACCTTCCTTTGATGAGCTGCTAACAGCTGCTGCTCAGCATACAAGGCTTTGGAAGGCTGATGGTAAGGGATGGAGAGAAGTGTTGTGGAGGAAAAAAGTTGCATTTTTTCTTCTCCATTATTTTTTAAAGGTGAGAAGGGACCAGAAGATGAAGTGCCTATTAGAATTTTGTTCTGGTTATAATGGCTAACCACTGATGGGTTTTAAAAAAGGAAATAACATTATCTGACTTATATTTTAAGAAGATCCCCTGGCAATTTATAGATGGGCTGTAGAGGGATGAGTGTTGCAGGAAGGGGATCAGTTAGGAGATGCTCACAGTTGTCCAGGGCAGAGTCTCTGTGGCCCTGCACAAAGGTGGTAGCAGAGGAATTAAAAGAAAGCAGTTCAAAGAAGGCAGAGAGCCGAAGAATTGTTGCTTCTAACTGTGGTGCTGGAGAAGACTCTTGATGGTCTCTTGGAAAGCAAGGAGATCAAACCAGTCAATCTTAAAGGAGATCAACCTTGAATACTCTTTGGAAGGACTGATGCTGAAGCTGAAGCTCCAATACTTTGGCCACCTGATGGAACAGCTGACTCACTGGAAAAGACCCTGATACTGGGAAAGATTGAAGACAGAAGGAGAAGAGGGTGACAGAGGATGAAATGGTTGGATGGCATCACTGATTCAATGGACACGAACTTGGGCAAACTCCGGGAGACGGTGAGGGACAGGGAAGCCTGGGGTGCTGCAGTCCATGGCGTTGTGAAGAGGTTGCCAAGGTTGCCAAGTTTGCCGAGACCCACGACTTAGCAACTGAACAACAACAACAGTTGATTAGAGATATATTTAGTGGTGGAGCCTCCAGACTGTTGATGTAGGGGTGGGTGAGCTAGAAAAGTCTTGCTAGAATGATAACCTTCCAAAGATGTCCACATCTTAATCCCCAGAAACTGAGTATTTTACCATATGTGGTGGTTAACAGTGGCTCTGATCACTAAATTCTATCATGTGAAGAGGGTTTCCCATAGCAGCAAGCAATTCTCAGGACACAGCAATGTATCTGATACTGCAATTCATTTCTGACATTATTTACCTGGAGATAGGTAAATAAAATCACCCTCATTTCAGATGCCAGTTGCAAGCACTGGTTATCATCTATACTTCTGACCGACTGGCTGTGAATAAGAGGTGCCCATGACCTCACTGTGTTTGATGAAGTTGCTTACAGCAGCTCAGAGCTCAGAGAAACATTTTGCTTACTAGATCATTGGTTTATTATAGAAGGAGATAACTCAGGAACAGCCAGGTGGAAGAGATGCAGAAGGCAAGATATGAGGAAAGGGTGTGGAGCCTCCATACTCTCTGAGCCACCACTCTCTCCAAATCTCCATGTGTTCACCAAACCAGAAGTTCTCTGAATCTCCCTTTTTGTTGTTTTTAAGAACACTTCATCGCATAGGAATGACTGATGAAATCATTGGCCATTGAACCTCCAGCTTTTCTCCCTTTCCCGGAAGTCAGATGGTGGAACTAAAAGCTCCAATTCTCTATTCAGGATTGGTTCCTCTGGCAACCATCCCCCTACGCTTAGATGCTTTCCAAAAGTCATCTTAATAGCAAAAACTTAGTTGTGGTGAAAAGGGGCTTGTTATGAATAACACCTTTATGGCTCTGAAATACTTTTAAGAACTAATGACAGAGACCAACTCTTATGACAAAATATGCTCCTATTGCTCTTATTGCCCAGGAAATTCCCAGGATTTGGGGAGCTGTGAACCAGCAACTGTGGATGAAAAAATATATATAAATTTTTGGTCATGTGACCAAATTCATATATTTCTTATAAATCACGATATTGCACATGGCAAATAGACCTTGTAGATGTGATCAAGTTAAAGATGAGGAGTTTATTCTTGAATATTTTAGTGGGTAGTGTCATCACAGGTCCTTATCATCACAGAAACAGAGGTTGGAGAGATGTGAGGAAGGATTATTACAGAGCTGGCTGCCTGATGTGCACAGAAGTTAGTGCTATGGCTCTGGCTTTGGAGGAAACAAAGAACTTTATTTTGAGGTCATCTGGCAAGGATACAGGAGACAGGACTCAAATCTGTATCTCCCATCCAGGGTTCAGGGCAAAATTTAAGAGCAGACTTGGCAGAAGCTGATTGTCTGGTCTCAAAACAGTCCCTCTAGAAGCCAGGTTTCCTTGCTGACGAACTTCTCCCTTCAAAAAGGGCTCTGGTGGCAGCATTTCTGTCTGTAAAATAACTCCAGGTTTGAATAATCAGCCACTTGCTTCAAGAAAGCAAAGCCAGTTTAAGGTCGTCAGTGCTGTTTTGATTTCCCCCTTTTTCTTTATACATTCCTCAGTCTTGAGGGAAATCATGTGCTGACTACTCTAGCTGCTTCCTGCTGATTAGGGGCTTGGGTTTTTATGAGAAGAATGAAATTATTTTTTACTTAATTGTGAATATTCTTGAGTCCCACCTTGAACTCTTATATCTTGGGCACTTATCATGCTAGTGGGGAGACCTTTTTAAGTATACAAGGCAGACAATATGTACAAAATTTTATAAGACCCATGAAGTTGTCTACAAATGTCAGAAAATGTCTGTAATTTCCCATGGCTTTTGGCATAGCAGTAAAGTCAATTTGCCAGTCATTGCCCTTGGTTTTGCACCCCTTATATTGTATATGGTTCTGTCCCTTGGTTTTGCACCCCTTTTATTATTGAGGGTGGCTTGGTGTTTGGATTGTTTCTGACCAAGTCAGGAAGTTTTGTGTTACCTTTTGGTTGGTCCTTTGTGTTTGTGGACCAGCAGTAAATTGTAGCCAGTGATTGGATAAGTCACTGCCATAATGGGTTCGTTGATGTAGATAAGTAATAACTCTTTTCATTAACTGCTCAGGTATAAGCACTAGTCCTTGTTTGTTATAAATACAGTCTTTGGTTTTTTGGTACCTATCTTCTAAGTCTTAAGATTCATCATGAAATCTCCCTTCATCTGCTTTCTCTAGATCCATATCTAAATACTGAGACTTAAAGAGGGATAGGTCCGCTCTCGGGATGAGTGCTAAGGCCTGAGGATCTGGATTTTTGGTTCCGGCTGCCTGTTTTGTGACCTGATCAGGTCACAAATTATTTCCTTTAGCTGTATAACATCAGTCTTTTGGTGGTCCTGGGAAATACAGTATGTTTACTCCTAACATCGTTATAATAGAGTCTAGTAAGGCCAGTATCTCCTCCATATGTTTTTTTTCTTCCAGATGTTAGTAGATTCGCTCTTCTGTGTGGCTCCATGTGTGTGCACTGTAGAGAAGGCATACTTAGAATCAGTGTAAGTGGTTATCTTTTATTTAGCCCTAAGGTACAGGGTTCTCTTAAAGGCTATGAGCTCTGCCTCTTGGGCGGACATTCCTGGAAGAAGGGCTTCCACTTCTAAGACTTCAACTTCCTGATGAGTTACTGCTCCTTATTCAGCCTTTCAGAGTCCCCAGTCCATGAAGTTGCTCCCATGTGTAAACATTTCTGTATCTGGTCGATCAGGCAGGTCAGGTCTGCTAGAATAGACTTCTTTAGTATTTGTATACAGTCCACAAGCCAAGGTAGCTTCTAGAAGCCAGAAAAGTAAGGAAACAGATTTTCTTCCAGAGCTTCCAGGAGGAACTGCCCTGCTGACACCTTAACTTTAAGCTCTAGACTGATTTTGGACTTCGGACTTCCAGAAGTGTTAAGGTAATTATTTGTGTTGTCTAAGTCACAAAATTGTGCTTCCCAGATGTCTCAGTAGTAAAGAATCCACCTGCCAATACAGGAGGTGTGGGTTTGATCCTTGTGTCAGGAAGATTCTCTGGAGAAGGAAATGGCAACCTACTCCAGAATTCTTGCCTGGGAAATCCCAGGGACAGTGGGCTACAGTCCATGGGGTCACAAAAAAATCAGACATGACTTAGCGACTAAACAACAACAGCAAGTCACAAAATTATGGAAATTTGTTATAGCAGTAATAGGAATGGGGTCAAGGATGACTGTCAGGCTTTTTCCTGGGGAATATGTTCGTAGTTTTCGGTATTTGATGTGTGCTCAGTAGTGTCCGACTCTTTGCAACCCCATGGACTACACCTGCCAGGCTCCTCAGTTTGTGAATTTTCTAAGTAAGAATGCTGGAGGGGGTTGCCATTTCCTTCTCCAGAGGATCTTCCTGACCAGGGATTGAACCCATGTCTCTTACATCTCTTGCATTGGCAGGCAGGTTATTTAACACTAGCAACACCTATGGGAATAGGCTACTATAGGAAAGGCTGGGGAGGAAAGAAGGCTGAGAAGAAATGGAACCTGCCCTCTTCAGGCAGACATCATTTGGATATGTTGATGGGTGAGTTGGCCTTGGTCTCAAGGGCAGCCTGGGGTGCAATGGAAATGTGGGAGCTACCAACATATAAATGATATTTTGAAACCTGAGGCTTTACACCCCTGGAGAAAGCATATTATATTAATCATGGAAAGACAGCTTAGTAACTTCCAAACAGAGGCAACATACAGACTTATTCCCCTTCATTTCTTGCTGTTTAAATTACAGTTGTTTTCTTTTGAGTCACCAAATGACATTTCAAAAGATAATAATAAGCTGCCACTTTGGAAGAAAAAAAAACACATTAAGCATCCTTTTAAAAGATCACATTTCTGGACTGTATGGATAGTTGCAGTATTTCTTTCTTCATTGCTTTTGAAGAATACATGTGAGCTCACTTAACAGATTTAGACCTAAAGTTTAATTCGGGGGGATTTTTATGGGTATAAGATTTTAAGAATTTGTTTCTTACCAGGTGGATAACCTTTACTTTTCAAAGAACAAATGTCCCCTTTTCTGTTGGTATCAGTTGCTTCGTGCTGTTTTGTTCCAAGGGTTTCAGTTGAAAATGAGCTTAGAAATTAAAGTTAAATTTTATGTAAAGGCAGCCCATGTAGAGCAATCTATGTAAACTCACATTTCTCCTAAACATAGATCAGGAGTTCTCAACCAGGGACACTTTTGTATTCCCTGAGGGACATTTAACAGTGTCTGGAGATATTTTTGGATGTCCTTATGGGGATGGGATGCTACTGGCATCTCTTGGGTAGAGGCCAAGGAAGCTGCCAAACATACCACAATGCACAGGATAGCCCCTCCCCCTGCTTCACATCAAAGATGTATGTAGCCTAAAATGTCAGTAGTGCTAAGGTTGGCAGACCCTGTAATAGAACTTGTACACCTACAGGTTAAGAAAATGGGAATTATTATCTTTCTGTCCCTTTGAAAGTGAAAGTCGCTCAGTCATGTCTGACTTTTTGTGACCCCATGGACTGTAGTCCATGGAATTCTCCAGGCCAGTTGGGTAGCCTTTCCCTTGCTCCAGAAGATCTTTGCAACCCAGGGATCGAACTCAGGTCTCCTGCATTGCAAGCAGATTCTTTACCAGCTGAGCCATGAGGGAAGCCTAAGAATATTGGAGGGAATAGCCTATCCCTTCTCCAGTGGATCTTCCCAACCCAGGAATTGAACCGGGGCCTCTTTTTTTTTTTTTTTTTAAATTTATTTATTTTTAAATTTGACTTTACAATACTCTATTGGGTTTGCCATACATCTGAACCGGGGCCTCTTGCAGGCAGATTCTTTACCAACTGAGCTATCAGGGAAGCCCTCTGTCCCATTACATATATACTGTTCCTACATAAATCTGATTGCTCATTGAGCTGGGAGACTTAGTTTTGCTGCCCAGTTGCAAGTACTTCAACATTCTTGCAGATTCTTTAAGTGTTATTGTGTGAGAAACTGGTTAATCTAGTGTTAACTTGTTTGGAAGGCAAAGAAGAGTTTAAAATAAATTTAAATGACTTCTTTGGGGGTTAAAATGAAAGAGCGAAATGTATTATAGTCCTGTTTTGGGGAAAATGTCATATTCTATAAGCAGTTATTATTTTGGATTGTTTATCAGGTAGCACTAACATTGCGCCCTTGCTCAGTTCAGTTCAGTTTAGTCGCTCAGTCATGTCCGACTCTTTGCAACCCCATGAATTGCAGCACGCCAGGCCTCCCTGTCCATCANAAGGACTTTTATTAGTTTCTTGCTGAACAGATATCTAGGCCCTCCAAGTAAAACCATGATGATATCCCTGTTCTCTTTTTAAAGAAATAAGTTATTATATAGGGATACATAAAGAAAGGAATCAGTCCATAAAATATTCTTCTTATTAAATATCATTCTTGATATCAATGTAATCAGCCTTAAAGATACGAAAGTAAACGAAGGTTCTTTCTGTCTTTTTGAATCCATAGGCTGTCCATCTGGCACAGGCAAGCTTCCAGATTGAAGCCTTTGGCTCCAAATTCATTCTTGACCTCACATTGAACAAGTAAGTATTTAGTTATGATCTTGTCAAGAAATAATTGCAATAAAACTCTACTTCATGATAATAGTTTTATCTGTTGTTGAAGCAACTGATATTTTTAGCTAATTATATGTCCTATAACGCCTAAAGAAAAATATAAAGCCTGAAGTTAATTATTTTCTTTTGCTGAAAGAAGAGACATTTAATGTATTAAAAATCTCAAATGGAGTACTTAAATGTGATTTTAAATGGAATAAATATTTGAAGTGATGCTCGCTAATTAAGTGCTAACTATAATCCTTACTATATATATATAGCAAGCATGATAAATTACTGACTCAAGTATAATTGGACTTCAGTCTAAAAATTCCACTTTACCTTTCAGTATGCAGTTCACATGACTTCTGTATGAAGAGTAAAGAAAATGATGACTTGCAAATAGTACCTATTTTGAGAAGGTTCTTTGCTTCCTAATTTGCTTTAATACACTTTCTTAGAAATTTTGATCCTGATGAAGATTTACCTGATTTTCCTCTGAGCATGTATTTATGTTGATATTAAATGCTATTTCCCAAGTTGGAACCAGTTGCACGGATGTCTTTGTACAAAGCATGAACAAGAGCTGCTGCCTTAAGCAGGACTCTTCAGTCTCTAATTGAGCCAGCAGCGAATATTTCTTTGGTGAAGGAGCATTCCTGCATGGTTTACTATAGTTTGAGAAGCTCCAGTCAGTATCTTAAACTCTCATCAGTATTTTGACTAAGACTGCATTTTTGCCAGAAAGATACCACATAATGCTATCAGACACTGTAATGTAGGTGACCACAGTTCAATATCTGAGAAATTACGAAAGACTCTAAAGAACAACTATTAGATTTCTTGTGTGCCAAATTCTGAGAGCTCTGCAGAAAAAAAAAAAAAAGCAGAGTCAGCTTGGGTACTCCTTACTCAAGTGTAATTGCAGCTTTAAGTCAGGATGAATCAGCAGAACTCAGAATTTCCTGTGTTACAGATACTGCAGGTTTTCGTCTTTGAGTCTGCTGAGTATTAGTTGAGTTCCTTTTCACCATGCTGGGTCAGCACTGTGCCTGCCTGAGAGATTTGTCTTGCCAATACTTAGATTATGTTGAGTAACAAGATATAGCTAATTTTAGTTTGTTTGGATCTTCTGTTCTTTTAACTCTAACTGGAATGGATGCTGTCATATCAGACTGTGCCTTGGTGATAGCAACCAACATTGCTATGTGGTTGAACATTAAAACATCCTGGCCATAGCACAGCATCCCAGATGACTGAGAAAGGATCATATGGGGATGTCCAGGGTACTTAGAGGTCTGTAGGCACATCCCAAAATTATTTACCACTAATATTTAACATTCAGAGGAATCAAGTTGAGCACCTACTGTGAGCTGCCCTTGCCTTAAGGAGCTTATTACTTGGGAGAGGCCAATAGATATAATTTTACAGGAGTGTGAAATTCATTGTGCTGGTGATAATGAGCCAGCAATCCATGTTGGTTGGAATGCTATGGAGGCACTGAAGATTGGAAGCTCTTTAGGCTGGAAGAGTGTGGAAAAGCATCTTAGGAAAGGTGAGGCTTGAGCTAAATCTTGGAAGGCAAGTGCTAGTGAGGAAGAGAAGTGTTAGGGATGGATCGGAGAGTGAGAAAATGGAGAAATGTATTCTAGGCAGAGCAGAGAGTGTATGCTGTGGAGGCAGGGCCATGCAGCAGTGTGGCAAGTTAAGTTTTGTTGAATTTCTTGGTAAATTACAAGATTGATGCAGAGGGAGATAAGTCAGGAGAGGTAGACCCAGGGACAGCTCAGTTCCTGGAAGATCTTGTATGTCATGTTTAAGTACTTGTACTTGGCTATTATAGCCTAGACTGTGAAAAATGAAGTAAGGGGAATAAACACAAGTTCTATTCTCAACAAATGCTGAAAGGCATGGAGAGGGAGTGCTTTTAAAAAATATTTGATTGATAAAAATCATTAGGATAGCTTTGATGTGGGTGACAAGGCAGAAAAAAGACTTAAAGTTAACTGGTACCTTGATTGCATAACTGGGTAGAAGATGGTATCGAGCTGAAATGGGCAGCACAAGGAACCAACAGGTTAAATGGTGAAGAGAAAAGAATGTGAAATCAGGGTAGACATCATTGATTTGGGGGCTCTGGGACATGTCTACGTGGAGGTTGGATAGAGCAGTCTGAAGTACAGGGAAGAGATGGGGACTGGAGGCTTAGCTTCCTAAGCTTTAGTTTCCTATTTAAGCTATATGTTGCTATAAGGACTAACTGAGATAATGTGTGGTACTTATACATGTCTGCTAATTGGAAAGACATGCTTGATGCTGTGGACTGAATTCCCCCTAAAATTTCTATGTTGAAACCTCAACCTGAAATATGACTATATTTAGAGACAGAGCCTCTAAGGTAATTAAGGTTGAATGAGGTCATATGGTGGAGCCTTGATCTAGTAAGATTAGTGTTATCATCAGATAGACACTAGAGAGCTCGCTGTCTCTCTCTCTATCATGTGAGGACGCAGCAAGAAGGCAGTTGTCTGTAAGCCAAGAAGAGAGCCCTCACCAGGAATTGAATCTGCCAGAATGTTGTTCTTGGAAGGTCTACAGAAGTGTGAGAAATAGATCTCTAGTTGTTTAAAGCATGCACTTTATGGTATCTTATAGTGGCAGCCTGAGTTGATTAACCCATTCAATATATATTTGTATTTATGCTTAATTATTATTGCCACAGCAAGGCTGTCATGGGGCTGGGTGTTGGGGAATTTAGGATTGAAAAAGAGAATCAGTGACCTCATGGAACTTATGGTCTAATAGGAAAAGCACAATAAGTCTTTGCTTTGTTTTCTGTCAGTACTTTTTTTTTTTTTTCTCATTTTTGTACCTGAGGGTAGTATACTCTGTGATCTTTACCTTGCTGAAAGTTAGACTGAAGGAAAACTTGAGGACAATTTGACAGGCCCAGGGTGAGATGCATTCAAGGTAATGAGCAATGAGAATTCAGACAACATACTTTTGTTGAGTTAAAAACCTGTTTGCAATACATTTGGTCCTTCTCCAGCTGCTTACCTGAAATCCATTAAAAAGCATGACAAGACTTGTAAGTCATTGACTGTTTGGATATTTAACTTTCCATTTGATTGTGTCTGATGTGGCTGCCGAAGCCTTCAGCGTGCTCTCATGTTTATTCTAAAGTGAAATCCGTGCAGTCCTTCTGGCCTTTGCCTGGCACAGAGATGGAAGAAATCTCAGGATGTCTCAGGTGCAATAAGACAGCAGATTGGTCCTGAGAGAACACTATGCAATGAGAGCATAAGGGGATCTTACAAGTCTCTCCTGTACATTTATCTGGAAACATCAGGAAAGCTCCAATTGGGTGAAATCTATGTGAGACATCAATATTGGATGGTCGTAGCTTAAAACTGAGGAGTGGACCTAAAGCAGCTTGGAGAGTAAGGACTTTGTGAACTGACAAAAATAACTCTGGGACCTAAGTGAACTGACAAAAACAACTCTGATTTTAGATGAAAGGCAGAATGCTAAAAGCTGTATCCTTATTGTCAAACAGGGACCAAACTAAAATAATTATGCATGTGTAGTTATCAGCTATCTGTGGTTTGCTTTCCACACTGCAGCCTGAGCAGAGTTCTGTCATGAATGGGTCACTCTAGGGGAAGTTCAGGGGAAGGTTGTGGATGAACAACTTGTGTGGACTTTGGTCTCTCTTTTTTAAATTAATTAATTTATTTTAACTGGAGGCAATATTGTAGTGGTTTTTGCCATACACTGACATGAATCAGCCATGGGTGTACATGTGTTCCCTATCCTGAACGCCTCCTCCCACCTCCCTCCCTATCCCATCCCTGAGGGTCATCCTGGTGCACCAGCCCTGAGCACCCTGTCTCATGCATTGAACCTGGGCTGGTGATCTGTTTCACATATGATAATATATGTTTCAATGCTATTCTCTCAAATCATCCCACCCTCGCCTTCTCCCACAGAGTCCAAAAGACTGTTCTTTACATCTGTGTCTCTTTTGTTGTCTCACATATAGGGTCATCGTTACCATCTTTCTAAATTCCATATATATGCATTAGTATATTGTATTGGTGTTTTTCTTTCTGATTTATTTCACTCTGTATATAGGCTCCACTTTCATTTACCTCATTAGAACTGATTCAAATGCATTCTTTTTAATGACTAATATTCAATTGTATATATGTACCACAGCTTTCATATCCATTTGTCTGCCAATGGACATCTAGGTTGCTCTCATGTCCTGGCTATTGCAAACAGTGCTGCAGTGAACATTGGGGTACATGTGTCTCTTTCAATTCTGGTTTCCTCGGTGTGTATGCCCAGCGGTGGGATTGCTGGGTCATCAGGCAGTGCTCTTTCCAGTTTTTTAAGGAATCTCCACACTGTTCTCCATAGTTGCTGTGCTAGTTTGCATTCCCACCAACAGTATAAGAAGGTTCCCTTTTCTCCGCACCCTCTCCAGCATTTATTGTTTGTAGACTTTTTGATAGCAGCCATTGTGACTGGTGTGAGATGGTACCTCATTGTGGTTTTGATCTGCATTTCTCTGATAATGAGTGAGATTAAGCATCTTTTCATGTGTTTGTTAGCCATCTGTGTGGAAGACACCCTTCTTTATTCCTCCATTTCCCTGGGAGGTTAGTGGCTTTGTTCTGATGTGGGGAGAACCAGGGGTATTTGATTTAAGATGAATATCTAGAAAATGTTGATTTAAAGAAGTACATGCATACAGTGGTTTGCTTATGAAAAGTAGTTCATGCAATGGTTTTAAAAGAAGAGGGGCTTCCTTGGTGGCTCAGAGGTGAATAATCTGCCTGCCAGTGCAAGAGACACAGGTTTAATCCCTGGTTTGGGAAGATCCGACATGCTGCAGAGCAACTAAACCTGTGCACTGCAGGCCCAGGAACTGTGACTTCTGAGCCCATATGCCACAACTACTGGAGCCTGCGCACCCTTGAGTCTGTGCTGTGCAACAAGAGAAAGCACTGCAATGAGAAGCCGGAACACCGTGAGTAGAGAGTTGCTCCCCCTGCTCGACGCAGCTAGAGCAAAGCCTGTGCAGCAGTGAAGACCCAGCACAGCCAAAAATAAATGAATACATAAATAATTGAAAAAAAACCACAAGCAAACAAAATCACAAAAATAATATAAAAAAGAAAGAAGGAAACAGCTACATTGATGTAGTTTCAGCTAGATTAAAACCCTGGCTTTCATGCTGATTAATATGATTAATTTATTCTTTGTTCACCCAGCAAACGTTTATTGAGCATCTAGTTTGCCTTAAGATACTGTGCTGAGCAACCCAGGGGTTTCAGGACTGTGTAAAAGAATCCCTCCTCTCTAAGAGCCCACAACAGAGAATAAGATATATACAAATTGTATTAAATATGATAGGAAGTGACTTGGGAGGCCTTAGTGCTGGAAGGTCTTATGGGGAAGATGAGATTTAGTATTTGTCTAAAGGATGCTGTCTGGGGTTTGCTTCCCCTGGTAGCAGATCCTGAGGCAGGATTTCCAGAAAATACCTTCAGGGAATTAGGAAGTGAGATGTGGCTGAGGTGGCAGCTTTAAACGAGAGATTTCCCATGTGCCCAGCTGGGGCTCATTCCCACTGAGGAAATCCTGGGAGTTCTTGGGTTCATCCTCCAGAACATGCCAGAATGTTATCCAACTGAGGATGGAGGAAACTGAAGTTTCATCCACTGACTGCAGTCTGCTGTTGGTTAAGGGCTGTTTCTGGGAGCGGTACCTCTTCAGCATGTTGCTCTTGTCTCCTGTGAGGTAGAAAAAAGCCAAGAGTCTTAGGTATTTCTAGTCACCTGCCTTCAGCGTGTTGAGGTTCCTGCTGAAGGCATGTGGACAGGGCATGTCAGGGTCTGCTACAGAAAGATGTGGGAGGGAGAAAGGTACATTCCACGTGGGAAAGTAGCGGAGCACAGGTTTGGGAGCAGGAAAGCATCGAACCCCTGGTGTGAGTGAAAACCAGTGAGCCCATTCTCTTGAAGAAGCTTGAACCACCCATTGGTGGATGGAAGGCAAGCTGCCCACCCTGAGTCACTGGATTCAGAGAGGGAATTTCAGTTTTGTTCTGTTGGGTGTTTTTTCAGCTCTTCACATTTGGAGATTGGAACTCAAAGTTGGGTTTATAAGATGCAATATGTGGAGGAGAATAGGCCTCCTGCTCCATTTTCCTTTTGTGAATGAACCAGAGAAGGAGTTCAGAACTGTGGCTGCAGAAGACTGAGGCAAATTTGCCTTCACTGCAGCCCAGGGAGGGCAATCCTGGCTTCCATCCAGGCTTTCATCTAGGCTTCTGAGTTGGCTTGACTCTTCTTTTTTTAAATAACAGGAAAAAAATTATTTATTTTTAATTGAAGGATAATTGCCTTACAGTATTGTGTTGATTTCTGCCAAACATCAACATATAACAGAAAAAAAATACTATTTAGGAAAGAAATGTAAGAAAAATATTAACTAGAAATGCAAGATAGTAAGATTAAATACTATAAATAACCAAATTTTACCCACACAGATTCTCTCTCTCTCCACATATATGTATGTATGTGTGTCTGTGTGTGTGCTCAGTTGGGTCCAACTCTTTGCACCCCTGTGGACTGTATGTAGCCCGCCATGCTCCTCTGTCCATGGAATTTTCCAGGCAAGAATACTGGAGTGGGTTGCCATTTCCTTCTCCAGGAGATCTTTCCCTATCCAGTCGGCTTGACTCTTGACCTAGGTTAGCTGGTCATGTAGCTCAGTGCTAACCCCTGCCCCACCCCTCTTCTCTCCTGCCCTCCATCCTTTATTCTCACTGCTGGAATTCCTCTCGCACATCTGGGCGAGGGAAGGCACTGGCTTTTCGGAATTCAGGCCTTTGGTCTCAGACTTGTGCCGAGGCTGCCAACTCAGGCATGTTTTCTGGGTTTGAGTCTAAAAGAGCTAGAAATGATGAGTAACATGGCTCTCCATCTCAGGATTCTGTTTCTTTAAGATGCTGCTAACTCAGAGGCTAAATACTGCATGCCTAGTTTCCAGAGTCTGTAGAAGGAAGGCTTTCAACTGCTGTCGTAATAGTAATAGAACCTCTGCTAAGCCCTTTACCCATTTTATCCAATTTAAATCCTGTGTGATCATTTCCAGCCTGAGACCTCGTGACATTCAGTTACGTGCTGGCGTTCAGTCTGTGCGGTCTGTCTGGAGTCTTCTTCTGTTGCTGCTTTGATCACTGACTGTCAGTTTACAAGGGAGCCGGACATAATTCTAGTGATTGCTCATCTCTTCACATTAAGTGAGACAAAACAATGTAGCTACTTTAGTCAATTATTTCATTTTATTTATTCGTTTTAAAGTTTTGCCTGCACAGGGTCTTCGTTACTTTGCGTAGGCTTTCTCTAGTTGCCGCAAGCGGGGGCTACACTTGGTTGTGGTGCCTGAGCGTCTCATTGTGGCGGCTTCTCTTGTTGCGGTGCCCAGCTCTCAGGTTCACGAGCTTAGCTGCTCCGTGGCATGTGAAATATTCCCATACCAGGGATTGAACCTGTGACCCCTGCATTGGCAGGTGGATTGTGCCATCAAGGAAGTCCTATTTTTTTTTTTATCAATTTTTAAAGATATAAAGAAAATACAGGAGACCAGGGTTTGATCCCTGGGTCTGGAAGATCCTCTGGAGAAGGGAACGCCAATCCACTCCAGTAATCTTGCCTGGACAACCCTATGGACAGAGAAGCCTGGCAGGCTATAGTCCTTGGGGTCAAAAAGAGTCGGACATGACTAAGCAACTAACCTACAAAGAAAATGCAGAAGAAGAGCCAGTGAGGTGGATGAAACTGGGGCCTATTATACAGAGTGAAATAAGTCAGAAAGAAAAACACCAATTCAGTATATTAACGCATATATATGGAATTTAGAAAGATGGTAATGATGACCCTATATGCGAGACAGCAAAAGAGAGACAGATATAAAGAATAGATTTTTGGACTCTGTGGGAGAAGGCAAGAGTGGGATGATTTGAGGGACTAGCACTGAAACATGTATATGGCCATATGTGAAATAGATGGCCGGTCCAAGTTCAAAGCATGAAACAGGGCACTCAAAGCCGGTGTACTGGGATAACGCAGAGGGATGGGATGGGGCGAGAGGTGGGAGGGGGGTTCAGGATGGGGGACACATGTACACCCATGGTGGATTCATGTCAGTGTATGGCAAAATCCACTATAATATTGTAAACTAATTAGCCTGCAGTTAAATAAATTAATTTAAAAAATATCATTTTTTTATTAGTNTGGGATGGGGCGAGAGGTGGGAGGGGGGTTCAGGATGGGGGACACATGTACACCCATGGTGGATTCATGTCAGTGTATGGCAAAATCCATTATAATATTGTAAACTAATTAGCCTGCAGTTAAATAAATAAATTAAAAAAATATCATTTTTTTATTAGTAACCTTGGTTTATAACATTATATAAGTTGCATATGTACCACATTATATTTCCACTCATGTATACACTATAGCATGCTCACCACCCAAAATTTAGTTGCCATTGGTCACAGTACAATTGATCCCCTTTACCCTTTTCATGCTTTCCCCTATTCCTGCGCCTTCTCCTCTGTTCAGTTCAGTTCAGTTCAGTCGCTCAGTCGTGTCCAACTCTTTGTGACCCCATGAATTGCATCACCCCAGGCCTCCCTGTCCATCACCAACTCCTGGAGTTCACCCAAACTCATGTCCATCAAGTTGGTGATGCCATCCAGCCATCTCATCCTCTATCGTCCCCTTCTCCTCCTGCCTTCAATCTTTCCCAGCATCAGGGTCTTTTCCAATGAGTCAGTTCTTCGAATCAGGTGGCCAGAGTATTGGAGTTTCAGCTTCAACAGCAGTCTTTCCAACGAATATTCAGAACTGATCTCCTTTAGGATGGACTGGCTGGATCTCCTTGCAGTCCAAGGGACTCTCAAGAGTCTTCTCCAA
>SJYV01000422.1:347018-357933 GCA_006410875.1 Neotragus pygmaeus | reverse complement strand
TGAGTAAAGTGAATATGTTATTAATTTTAGAAAATGATAAATGGAAAGGGCCACTGTACAACAGAAAGTTAATATTTGATGAGCAATGTTCATGAGGCAAATTTTAGATTTTCTTTTATGTAATTAATGAATGCTCTAAAACTACCCAAAGACTTTAAAGAAGATAAGCCACAGGAATTCCCTGGAGGTTCGAACAGTGGTTGGAACTGTGCACTTTCATTGCCATGAGCCTAAGTTCAGTCCCTGGTCAGGGAACTGGGATCTTGCAAGCCATATGGCACAACTGAAAAAAAAAAAAGGATAAACCACAGTTTTCGGAAGTAGTTATACTTTACTGTGGGAGAAGGCAATGGCACCCCACTCCAGTACTCTTGCCTGGAAAAGCCCTGGACTGAGGAGCCTGGAAGGCTGCAATCCATGGGGTCACTGAGGGTCAGACACGACTGAGCGACTTCACTTTCACATTTCACTTTCATGTATTGGAGAAGGAAATGGCAACCCACTCCAGTGTTCTTGACAGTTCTTGTTAACTGTGACAACTGTGGTTACTGAATAAAATGCAAACATGATAAACCTTGATGACATAAAAAGAGTATTATAACTAACAAAAGAAAGAGTGTGTGTTAATTTTAACTTTATCCAAATCCCATGGATGGAGGAGTCTGGTAGGCTGCAGTCCATGGGGTCGCAAAGAGTCAGACATGACTGAGCGACTTCACTTTCACTTTTCACTTTCATACATTGGAGAAGGAAATGGCAACTCACTCCAGTGTTCTTGCCTGGAGAATCCCAGGGATGGGAGAGCCTGGTGGGCTTCTGTCAGTGGGGTCGCACAGAGTCAGACATGACTGAAGCAACTTAGCAGCAGCAGCATGTTCTGTTTTTGCCTTTTTTTTCTTCCATGTGTTTTATTCTTTTCTTTGGAAATATCGACAATATACTTATGCTATCTTCTGCATCTGTTATTGCTGTATCATTTTATCATGGATTCTTGAATGTGTTTTCATTGTGTTTTTTTTGTTGTTGTTGTTTCCAACTTGATTTACATCCTTGTAATATTTATTTTCTATTAGTCCCTTTCTTCTGATCCTTACCAGCTTCTTTTCATTGATTCTATTCTTTTATCCAGTTCTTTTTTTGAAAAAAGAGGTCATTTCTGTTACTTCTTTGAGGTCATAGAGAGGTATTTGCTTTAACATTTTCAGTCTCCTTGTGATGTATATTCTTCATCTCCCCTGGCTTTAGTACTTCTCTCTTTTCTTCCTCAGTACCTCTGACCAAGTTCTTTGTTCTTTTTAGTTATGATGACTCCGTGCATGGGGCTAGCTGTTTGCCGAGCATTGGAGGAATGGCCCCGCAGGCCCCCCAGCTTCTTTGGGGTTTGTTGCCTTGATCACTCTTCAGCAGTCTGTTACCCTCCTTCGGAGAGTCACACCTCTCAGCAGGGCCATGAAAGAGTCGGGGGAACTCATTGCACAGCCTCCTTGGAGCTCTGTGTTGTGAGTGGGTGTTTGTATTTTCACCGTCCTCCCTCCATCTCCTTCACTTCACCTCTGAAAAGTGCTCTGACCTGTTCAAATTCTGGGGAGAAGTATGTTGGCTCAGATTTCCAAGTATTCAGCTTCATAGATTTTAGAAGCCTTGAAATTAGAACCTTTCTCCTTGAGGGAAATGTAGTAAATTTTCGTTCCTCTGTGATTTGTTCTTCTGTTGTGATCTATGTGGAGTTTATAATCTGTGTAAGAAACATCAAAAAAATCAATGATAGTCTAAGACAGAAAATGGGAGGGAGGAAAACATTTTCAGTCTTTGGAAGAATTCTGACCATCATGTATTTCTCTTAGGTGTTTACACTGGCATAGTAGCCTTGAATTTGTAGAATGGATGACTTGGTAACAAGTCTGTTATTAACTGGAAACTTTCACTGAGATGGAGATGACTGGGACATAGGATATTTTAGATCATTGTTTCTATGACACCTGTGGTAAAATTTAGGCAACTTTAGAAAATGATGCAGTGCCTCGAATCCAGATAAAAGAGCTCGGTTCAGTTCAGTCACTCAGTCGTGTCCAACTCTTTGCAACCCCATGGACTGCAGCATACCAGGCTTCCCTGTCCATCACCAACTCCCAGAGCTTACTCAGACTCGTGTCCATCAAGTCTGTGATGCCATCCAACCATCTCATCCTCTGTCGTCCCCTTCTCCTGCCTTCAATCTTTCCCAGCATCAGGGTCTTTTCTAATTAGTTGGTTCTTCACATCAGGTAGCCAAAGTATTGAAGTTTCAGTTTCAGCATCAGTCATTCCAATGAATATTCAGGACTGATTTCTTTAGGATTGGCTGGTTGGATCTCCTTGTAGTCCAAGGGATTCTCAAGAGTGTTCTCCAACACCACAGTTCAAAAGCATCAATTCTTTGACACTCAGCTTTCTTTAGAGTCCAACTCTCACGTCCGTACATGACATCCATACATGACTACTGGAAAAGCCGTAGCTTTGACTAGACGGGCCTTTGTTGGTAATGTCTCCACTTTTTAATATGCTGTAGAGAACTAATATCCATATGCTTGTTATCTGAGCTTATGGGATAAAAATGAGTTTTATCTTTAATTTTTAATATACGCTGTTTAATATCCTCTTAAGGGATAAGCAAACTAAAATTCTTTTCTAGTTAATTCTAAGAATGATTGTGCTTGAGACACAGAAAAAAGAAAAAAAGTCTCATTATGATATTGCTTCACTCATGCTTTCTGATATTGAGTTACAGTTTATTGTGGGTATTTAAGTTATTAGTCATCTCAAAAATATTCTCTGGTTTTAGATATTCATGCTGCTAAGTCACTTTCGTGTCGTGTCCGACTCTCTGCAACCCCAGAGACGGCCTCTCACCAGGCTCCCCCATCCCTGGGATTCTCCAGGCAAGAACACTGGAGTGGGTTGCCATTTCCTTCTCCAGTGCGGGAAAGTGAAAGGTGAAAGTGAAGTCGCTCAGTCGTGTCCGACTCTTAGCGACCCCATGGACTGCAGCCTACCAGGCCCCTCCATCCATAGGATTTTCTGGCAAGCGTACTGGAGTGGGATGCCATTGCCTTCCAAAAAGGCTAAGTGCCATTACATGGTTCTATGATTTTAAACATTGTGTATAAAAATAGAGATACTAATTTGACCCTCAGAGCATGCATGTGAATACAATCCTAGAATAACCTTTTTCAGAATTATTGGATGTTCTAAATATCCAATACACTGTCTTTGATGAAAATGAGGAACTCTGGAAAAGACTTTGTCTTGTTGAGCATAAAATGTAGCTTGTATTGTGTCACATGAGTATGCCTTTGTAAAGCTGTGACATGGGTCTTGCTTGTGCTTGGACCCAGTGTTGGTTTTGTCATCCACAAAGTCCACCTTCCTATGAACAGATTCGTCTCTTAAATGATAGGAGGATGAGGAGGCAAGAAAGGGAAGATACTTGTTGACATTATGAATTCATAAATTATTATAAATGGTTACTAAAACAACTGAGATTCATCTTTTCCAGCCATGACAGTCTTGATGACTGAAAATGAGGAATTTTTTTTTAAAGAAGTTAAATTTAAGTATTTCAGTGATGGGTATGGGATGGGATCTTTTCCGTTTTATTTGAAAAGCAGTCATTTGCCATGGCAGTGCTCTCTGGGAGGTTTACTTAACTTTGTATCACACACATTCTTCACGTTTTGAATGTGGTTCCACAGAAAATCGGTGCATAGAAGGGTTTCATTTGCCTCACACCTTAATCTTCTGTTCTGTTAGCTCTCTAGTCTCAGAGTTAAGTATTTTGATAATAAAGTCATCTGTAGTTCAGATGACTTCTGTCTAGTCTATTACATTTTATTACATTTTGGAACTTTTCTGTACTTTGATATCCAGCAAGAACTTCTTTTCCCTTTCTAAGTTTTGTTCTTTTAATAGAAATGGACTCCTACATGAACACTGGTGTCTAAAAGTGGCCTAATAAGCCTGCTATTTTTAGAGAAGGAGAAAGTTGCCTTTTGTTCTCTCTGTGCTTTTCCTCTCCCACATGTTCTTTAAAGTTTTTTTCCCCTCTGGTCTTAGTAGTGATGGCTTTCTAATTCCAGATGCCTTTTCCTTGGTCCATTTTTGGCTCACTTTGTCTCATGCTCAAATTTTTCAATGTCAGAATTGAACTGGGCTCATCTGTTTCTTGCAGAAGGCAATGGCACCCCACTCCAGTGCTCTTGCCTGGAGAATCCCAGGGACGGGGGAGCCTGGTGGGCTGCCGTCCCTGGGGTCGCACAGAGTCGGACATGACTGAAACAACTTAGCAGCAGCAGCAGCAGCAGCAGCATCTGTTTCTCTTACAGATATTTTGGATTCCTTTTTCTTTAATTTACTAAAATGATAAAATATATACGCAGAGAAGTAGAAATATATTTTTACAATTTAAAGAAGAATGATAAGATGGCTATTCATATAATACCCACCCTTTGGGTTGAAATAGAATATAGCTAGTATCTCAGAGGGGCTTCCCTAGTGACTCAGTTGTAAAGATTCTCCTGCCAATGCAGGAGACGTGGGTTTGATCCCTGTGTTGGAAAGATCCCCCGGAGAAGGAAATGGCAACTCACTCCAGTATCCTTGCCTCGGGAATTCCATGGACAGAGGAGCCTTGTGGGCTGTAGTCCATGGGGTCGCAAAAGAGTTGGGACACAACTGAGTGATGAAACAACAACAATATCTCAGAAGCTCTCTGTGTCCCTCCACCAAAGTATTTCCTCCTTCCCATCCCTCTCCCAGGTAACTGCTCATCCTAAAGCTTGTGTAGGAGATTTGGATTTTTTAACACAGACAGAAAGCAAGGTGAAAGTGAAAGTGAACTCGCTCAGTCTGTCAGACTCTTTGCGACCCCATGGACTGTAGCCTACCAGGCTCCTCTGTCCATGGGATTTTCCAGGCATTAGTACTGGAGTGGACTGCCATTTCCTTCTCCAGGAGATCTTCCTGACCCAGGGATCAAGCCCAGGTCTCCCGAATTGTAGACAAGATGCTTTATCTTCTGAGCCACCAGGGAAGTCCAGAAAGCAAGATAGTCATAATATTAATTAATAATCACAATAGAGTTTTCAGAAAAAAATAAATGTGGATGTGTGTTTATTCCCTGCATTCTGTAAAAGAAAAATTAGGTAAGGACTGTAAGGAAAATTAACTCTCTTGAAATAATTCAGCCATTCATGGTGTCTTACTGAAATGAGAGTGCAAACACATGTCATGAAAATATTCAGTGGACTGCTATGCAGCATACTCTTGTCTGATGTTATAGAGACAAATTAGAAATTTCCTATCTTCGTCTATCATTTTGAGAGCACACAACTTCTCTTTATCTTGTTGACTCTTGGTGCTCGCGATCCTTGCCACATTTCCATGTCTTAATGCTTGTTGTGGATAGCCCATTAAGAAATTACACACACACACACACACACACATGCACATGCACACACACACACCCATGCACACACAGTCTGTCACTACCTGCCTAGAGGTAGTTGTTGGGATAGTCAAGAGCACTGCTCTTAGAGTAATTTCACAGTCGCATTTGCTCTCATCCTTCGTTTTTTTCTCAGCCTTGTGGTCCCAGTCTTCATGGGCTGACTGCCTAGGATTGGCTTTTGACTTCATGGATACTTATCTATCTATAAGAGAGAGAGTCTTACTTTTTCTGTTGCTTGTGCCANTCGCATTTGCTCTCATCCTTCATTTTTTTCTCAGCCTTGTGGTCCCAGTCTTCATGGGCTGACTGCCTAGGATTGGCTTTTGACTTCATGGATACTTATCTATCTATAAGAGAGAGAGTCTTACTTTTTCTGTTGCTTGTGCCATGGACTGTCTCTGGCCCCACCTTGCTTACCTGAGGGTGCTGAGCTCTGCTTATAGGACCCTGGAGCTATGTGGATTCCTTAAGCTAAAGTGTGATCTACCATCTTGTCTTTTATTTCTTTGAGCTTCCTACTTGTGGACTCCTCGGCCACAGGACTTTATTAGATGTTTCCTCTGTGTAGGTGACAATACAAAGAGCTATGGATACAACATGGTACCTGTCATTTCTATGGAATAGTAGTTTGGAGAATCTCATTAGCTTCTGTGTTATTTATATGCTGGTGTGATCTCTGAGCCTGGAGTTTTAACTCTACTGGACCGTTAGTTTCTGGATTTTTCTCTGAGTGTAGTCCACTTCATTTTCTGTCATTGTAGTAGATTACCTATCATGGTATGGCTTTCTTTAGGATTGACTGGTTCGATCTTGCTGTCCAAGGGACTCTCAAGATGAGATGCTTGAATGACATCACTGATTCAATGGACATGAACTTGGGCAGACTCTAGGACATAGTGGGGCACAGGGAGACCTAGTGTGCTGCAGTCCATGAGGTCTCAAAGTGTCTGACATGATTCAGCAACTGAACAACAACATGACTTTCTTTGATGTCAGTCAGTTCACTTAGGATCTTTATTCTTCCCCATCATCTCCAACACTAAGTACTCATGATCCTGGAATTTTCTATTGATACTTAGTAAATTTGCCACTATGGATCACATTGTTAATTGTTAGAATTTCCTTCAGTGTTCTAAAAATGTCTGTTTTTAGGATTAAACTAAAAATAGTTTCTCTGAAAGAACCTAAATAGAATAGCTTCTTTTTTCTGTGTCAGTCTCTCTGGGATTTGGCTGCTTCTAGATTCTTATAAAGATTTCACTTTCCTCCAAACATTGAGAGGCACTTTAATTGTGAATGTGGGTAAGAATGTCTTGTTGGACTTAAAATTTTAAGACAATTTAATCAAAGTTGCCTGGCTTGAGAAAAAACCCATTTGCAGCAATTGTCTTAAAACTCTGATTTATAGGTCTATTGTTTTGCTTTTTTCTGCTACCACTGATTTTTATTTTATTACTGGCACTTTACATTTCTTAAAATTGATGAAAAGTATATGATTATACAATATTTAAAATGAATTTTAAGACACATATTCAGAGAAGTGCAAATAGCTAATGATCTGAGTAGCTTTTGAAAGATATAAATTCAGATATTGTGCAGTATATCTGGATGTTATAATAAGACTGAAAGAGATGAAATTACTCAGCTATAATCACTGTTTTATACATGTCTTTCAAAATGATATCAGATGTCATCAGATTTGCTTACCATAAGTTACTTATGCAAACAAATTCTTATTTTTTCCTGTTATCTTTGGTTTTTAGTATCTTTATGATAAAGAATGATAGTTGACTTAAGCTTTTAACTTATTTTTAGTTGTAATCAAGTAACAGGTTTATAATTGTGTTGTCTGGTTTTCAACATACCCCTTAAACGTGTGCATGTGAATGTGCTGGTTTTCAGCACACCTCTTAAACGTGTGCATGTGAATGTGCTGGTTTTCAACAAACACATCCCTTAAATGTGTGCATGTGAATGTGCTGGTTTTCAACACACCCCTTAAACATGTGCATGTGAATATGCTGGTTTTCAACACACCCCTTAAACGTGTGCATGTGAATGTGCTGGTTTTCAACACACCCCTTAAACATGTGCATGTGAATGTGCTCAGTCGCTCAGTTGTGTCCAACTCTTTGTACCCCATCAGGTTCCTCTGTCCACAGAACTTTCCAGATAAGAATACTGGAATGTATTGCCATTTCCTACTCTAGGGAATTTTCCCGTTCTAGGGATCAAACTCTTATCTTCTGTATCTCCTGCATTGGCAGGTGTATTCTTTACCACTGAGCCATCTAGGAAGCCCTATACTCCTTAAATAGATTGGTGTTAATACACTATAGATCTTAATCATCGGCTCATAGCTGAATTTCTATGTAATNCCGTTCTAGGGATCAAACTCTTATCTTCTGTGTCTCCTGCATTGGCAGGTGTATTCTTTACCACTGAGCCATCTAGGAAGCCCTATACCCCTTAAATAGATTGGTGTTAATACACTATAGATCTTAATCATCGGCTCATAGCTGAATTTCTATGTAATTTTTTTTGTTCTTTATTAATCTAATCTGTAGAAAGAGTTTATCACTTTCCTTCTTGGAAATTGAGGTGTTCTTTTTTGGTGGAGGTACATAGAAATATGTAGAATTAGATAAAAATTATAAAGCAGCGCTTTGTAGTATATATGGAACATGAATGGAACTATTCTTTTAGCAGCATTCTGGAAAAGTTGGCCTGAAGTCATCCTAGTATACAGAAAGTTGATTACTTGACAAAGCAGGTACCAAGTAGATGTGATATTATGTTCACAATCCCAAGACCCAGCTTAGCACAGCTGTGCTTTCAGGGTAGGAGATGATGGCAGTCATGCAGTCACTGTTTTGGGCGTGGAAGTTTTTTTAGAGGTCCTGTAATCCAACATTTTTGGTTTTTGTAAGGGAGAGAACTTGTTCCACAATGTTAGGGATTTCTCCCAAGACCTAGAGACAGTAAGAGTCAGGTTAGGAGTTGGATCTCCTGATTCTTATTCACCTGTTTGTTCATTAGTTCAAAGAACAGATGGCTCCTGGGTGCCTGTATAGTTTGGGTATTCATCGTTGACTAAGGGTTTAATAGCAAGCAGAAGGAAATGGCAACCCACTCCAGTGTTCTTGCCTGGAGAATCCCAGGGACAGGGGACCCTGGTTGGCGCCGTCTATGGGGTCACACAGAGTCAGACATGACTGAAGTGACGCAGCAGCAGCAGCAGCAGAGTGAAAAAAGGCCCAGTTGGCACTCAAATGAACTACATGGAATCAGAAAGTCTGCAGTAGTTGGAAGAAATTCCCTTTCCAAAGAAGTTACCAAGTAATGGCAATTTTTCCAATAAATTTGATCATTTTTAGAGGTCTGTTGTCATTATTTTGAAATGGTACATAATTTGGAAGAATGAAAAAAATCTCTTTGGTTAGAGAAATTAGGAAAATCTTGATTTTTTTTTTAAAACAATTAAAAGCCCAGTGAATAATTTCTTAATGCCATGAAATGTGCTTAGAACACTGAAGATCACTATCCCAAGTGGTAATTTATTTGTTTATTTAATGGCGCTTAAAAAATTGGAGTATAGCTGCTTTACAATGTTGTGTTAGTTTCTACTTTACAACAAAGTTAATCAGCTCTATGTATATATATATCTCCTCCTTGAGCCTCATTTCACCCCACATTCCACCCCTCTAAGTTCTCACAGAGCTCCGAGTTGAGCTCGCTATGTTATACAGCAGTTTCCCACTAGCTGTCTGTTTTACAGAGTAGTGTGTATATGGGGCTTCCCTGGCAGCTCAGCTGGTAAAGAATCTTCCTGTGATGCAGGAGATCCCAGTTCAATTCCTGGGTCAGGAAGATCCCCCTGGAGAAGGGATAGGCTACCCTCTCCAGTATTCTTGGGCTTCCCTGGTGGATTAGACGGTAAAGAATCGGTCTGCAATGGGGGAGACCTGTGTTCAATCCCCGGGTTGGGGAGATTCCCTGGAGGAGCGCGTGGCAACCCACTCCAGTATTCTTGCCTGGAGAATCCCTATGGACAGAGGAGCCTGGCGGGCTACAGTCCACGGGATCGCAAAGAGTCTAAGCGACTCAGACAGCGCAGCACAGTGTATGTATGTCAGTGCTATTCTCCCAGTTCGTCCCACTCACCTCTGCCTGCCCCCCAAGTGGTAATTTAAAAAACGGGTGCCACTTTGTTTGAGAGTAATTCTTTGGNACGGGATCGCAAAGAGTCTAAGCGACTCAGACAGCGCAGCACAGTGTATGTATGTCAGTGCTATTCTCCCAGTTCGTCCCACTCACCTCTGCCTGCCCCCCAAGTGGTAATTTAAAAAACGGGTGCCACTTTGTTTGAGAGTAATTCTTTGGTTTCTTGAAGAAACCACAAAAAAAGTTCTCCTTTTCCTTCCCCCTCCTCTTCCTACCTCTTCTTGCTGTGTGGTATTCTTGTCTTCTGTACTGGTTTGATATTAACACAGAACAGATTGCTATATTCTGACAATTTGATAAACATATCTAATATTTAGGAAGGACCATGGTTATCATCTCTAAAGGGTCCTGTGTTCTATGTGTGAAGGATCTCAGGATTGCACAGAATGTTGTTTTCTGACAGTAAGAGAAGTCTAGCGTGACAGCATCAAATGCCTCTTCCTTTATAGGGCCTTGCAGGCCTTGGTTCTCAGATCAGCCAGCAGATACCACACGTGCTCAGCTTTAGTAGCTCAAGAGAAGTAAAGGGTGAAGTTCCTCCTTGGTAGGGTAAGAAGAGAGGAAGCGAGCACACAAAGGACAATTGTGATTGTTCTACAGAGATTTTACTAAAACAGCATAAACTTGCATTTTACGCTAAAATTTGCACAACAAATTTTAGGACAGATATCTGTAATTCACAGTAAAAACATTTAAAGAAGTTCTGCCATTTACAGCAACATTCCCTGGTAACTGCTCAGCTGGTACAGAATCCACCTGCAATGCAGGAGACCCCGATTCAATCCCTGGGTGGGGAAGATCCCCTGGAGAAGGCATGGGCTACCCACTGCACTATTCTTAGGCTTCCCTGGTGGCTCAGACAGTAAAGAATCTACCTGCAATGCGGGAGACCATTTGATCCCTGGGTTGGGAAAATCCCCTGGAGAAGAGCATGGCAACCCACTCGTTTTCTTACTGGAGAATCTCCGTGGACAGAGGAGCCTGGTAGGCTATAGTCCATGGGGTCGCAAAAAGTTGGACAGCACAGCAAGGTGGATAGACTTGGAGGACTTTATGTTAATGAAGTCAGACAGAGAAAGACAAATACCGCATGGTATCACTTATATGTGGAATCTAAACAAACTAGTTAATGTAACAGAAAAGAAGGAGACTCACAGATACAGAGAACAAACTAGTGGGTACTGGCTGGGAGGGGAGGGTGGGTCA
>SJYV01000422.1:327392-346862 GCA_006410875.1 Neotragus pygmaeus | reverse complement strand
CAACATAAGGGTAGGGGAGTGGGAGGTACAAACTGTTAGGTGTAAGGTAGGCTCAAGGATGTATAGCACAACGCAGGAGAATATAGCCAATATTCTGTGATAACTGTAACGGAAAATAACCTTTAAAACTGTATAAAAATAAAAAACTGCATTAATACAAATAAAAAGGATATGGAAAATTTAAGTGAAAATGAATTAATCTTTAAATTTTGGTAATCATTTCTTTAACTTCATCTACTTTCTTTCTTCCTTTTTGCTTCTCAGTCTTCAGCCATTAATTGAATGATTGAAAGAAAGTTAAAGCTGCAGGTTTTCATATGTGGAAAGGCCTTTTCTTAATGTCTTTGTTGATCTCATGCCGTTCTCTCCTGCTGCTCACATTAATTACTTTGCAGATGGCTCTAACTGACCCAGTAAAAGAACCTTATCTGTATTCAGTTCCCAGGCTTTAAAGACTCTGCAGCTTCTGAAGACACAGAATGCAGTGCCTACACTCAGCTCTTCCTAGTCCGAGTACTTGGCCCTAGAGTTCCCTTACCTTAGGAGGTTCAAACTTCTCTGCTTGAACCTGTGTCCTGTCTGGTCCTGATCCTACCTTTTAAACACCGTCACCCCATGCCTGATGCCCTGGCCACTGGACTTCTCCCAGAATATCCTCTCTGGCTGCACATTTTGATCCCTGTCTATGTTACCCGCCCTTTCCTGCTTATTTGCCTATCTGTATTTTGTCCTGAATCTACCCTGGCCCTGTTTTCTTTTCTTTTTTCATGTTGATTTCTTTCTGGCTGCCCTGGGTCTTCAATGCTGCACATGCGTTTTCTGTAGTTATGGCAGGTGGAGGCTGCTCTCTAGTTGTCTCTCACTGCGGTGGCATCTCTTGTTGCAGAGCATGGTCTCTAGGTGCGTGGGCTTAGTTGCTCCCCAGGAAGCCCGGACCAGGGGTTGAACCTGTGTCCCCTGCATTTGCAGGTGGATTCTTAACCATTAGACCACCAGGGAAGCCCTGGCCCTATATTCTCATTGAAAAGCTCCCAATCATCTTGAAAGTGAAAGTCACTCAGTCGTGTCCAACTTTGCGACCCCATGGACTATATAGTCCATAAAATTCTCCAGGCCAGAATACTGGAGTGGGTAGCCTTTCCCTTCTCCAGGGGATCTTCCCAACCCAGGGATTGAACCCGGGTCTCCCACATTTCAGGTAGATTCTCTATCAGCTGAGCTGCAAGGGAAGCCCACGCATCATCTTAGTTGAAACTAATTTGCCCTTTGGAGGCAGCTTGATGGTTTACTGTTTATGATATTAGGATATATGCTGTCCAGTCTTATTTTAGCTGTCAGATTATAGTCACCTTGATGGTAGGGATTGCATTTTGTTTCTTTTCCTGTCCTCACCCCAACCTCCTTATGTTCAGGAATTGTTGATTGCACTCAGTTGAGGGGACAGAAGTAACCAGACTAGCTGCTGCCCCCAGCGTGGTTGGTGGTAGTTGTCATTGCCTATAACTCTTTTCTTTACCTGTGCTTGAAATTGGTCACTAATTAATTAGTTAATTAATTAATCCTCTTCCTGAAGAGCTGTGTTTCCCTTCCTTTAAGAAGATATAACTTGTGGTTTCTCAAAGAAAATGTATGTTCATTGTAAAACTTTAGGGATTATGGGCAAGAAAAGAAAGAAAATAAAAACCTTTGAAAATTCTACAGGAAGCAAGCCTACAATTATATTTGTGTATCTTTGCAGATTTTCTTTATATATGTGAATATGCCCATACAGACATACTTTTAAAAAGTTACTGAACACAATATCATAGTATTTTCTCATTAGCTTTTTTTTGATGTGGTCTTGTGAGCATCTTTCCCGTGTTTTCAAGCATCTGTAAAAAATATTTTTTAAAGTTTAGTTTTTATTAAAAAAATTTTTTTTTGGCTGCTCTGAGTCTTCGTTGTGGCATGCAGCCTTTTCTTAGTTTTAGCCACACTTGGGGGCTTCTCTAGTTGTGGAGCACAGGCTCTACAGCGCGTGGGCTTAGTTGCCCTGCCACATGTGGGATCTTAGTTCCCTGACCAAGGAATTGAACCTGAGTCCCCTGCATTGCAAGGCAGATTCTTAACCGCTGGACCACCTGCAAAGACCCCTGTAAAAACACAGTTAAACCTATTCGCATTTACGTCATCTGCAGAGAAGAGCTCCATGTATATCTGTGTGTTTGTTTTTGTCTAGTTATTTCCTCAGGAAACTTTTATGAGTAGCACTTAAAAGATTATAAGAACGTATGGATTTAAGGTGAAAGTGCATTCAGGCTTTTACTGGCTATTGATAAGCTGCCCCCTGTGTGCTCAGTTGTGTGTCCAGCAGTTTGTGGCCTTGTGGACTGCAGCCCTCCAGGCTTTTCTGTTCATGGAATTTTCCAGGCAAGAATACTGGATCCAGGCAAGAATACTCAGGGATGGAACCCATGTCTCCTACTTTTGCAGGAGAGTCACCTGGCAAGTTCAAGTTGCCCCCTCAGTTCAGTTCAGTTCAGTTCAGTCGCTCAGTCGTGTCCGACTCTTTGCGACCCCAGGAATCGCAGTATGCCAGGCCTCCCTGTTCATCACCATCTCCCGGAGTTCACTCAGACTCATGTCCATCGAGTCCATGATGCCATCCAGCCATCTCATCCTCTGTCGTCCCCTTCTCCTCCTGCCCCCAATCCCTCCCAGCATCAGAGTCTTTTCCAATGAGTCAACTCTTCGCATGAGGTGGCCAAAGTACTGGAGTTTCAGCTTTAGCATCATTCCTTCCAAAGAAATCCCAGGGCTTATCTCCTTCAGAATGGACTGGTTGGATCTCCTTGCAGTCCAAGGGACTCTCAAGAGTCTTCTCCAACACCACAGTTCAAAAGCATCAATTCTTCGGCGCTCAGCTTTCTTCACAGTCCAACTCTCACATCCATACATGACCACAGGAAAAACCATAGCCTTGACTAGACGGACCTTAGTCGGCAAAGTAATGTCTCTGCTTTTGAATATGCTATCTAGGTTGGTCATAACTTTTCTTCCAAGGAGTAAGCGTCTTTTAATTTCATGGCTGCAGTCACCATCTGCAGTGATTTTGGAGCCCAGAAAAACAAAGTCTGACACTGTTTCCACTGTTTCCCCATCTATTTCCCATGAAGTGATGGGACCAGATGCCATGATCTTCGTTTTCTGAATGTTGAGCTTTAAGCCAACTTTTTCACTCTCCTCTTTCACTTTCATCAAGAGGCTTTTTAGTTCCTCTTCACTTTCTGCCATAAGGGTGGTGTCATCTGCATATCTGAGGTTATTGATATTTCTCCCGGCAATCTTGATTCCAGCTTGTGTTTCTTCCAGTCCAGCATTTCTCATGATGTACTCTGCATATAAGTTAAATAAACATGGTGACAATATACAGCCTTGACGTACTCCTTTTCCTATTTGGAACCAGTCTGTTGTTCCATGACCAGTTCTAACTGTTGCTTCCTGACCTGCATACAGATTTCTCAAGAGGCAGGTCAGGTGGTCTGGTATTCCCATCTCTTTCAGAATTTTCCACAGTTTATTGTGATCCACACAGTCAAAGGCTTTGGCATAGTCAATAAAGCAGAAATAGATGTTTTTCTGGAACTCTCTTGCTTTTTCCATGATCCAGCGGATGTTGGCAATTTGATCTCTGGTTCCTCTGCCTTTTCTAAAACCAGCTAGAACATCGGGGAGTTCACAGTTCATGTATTGCTGAAGCCTGACTTGGAGAATTTTGAGCATTACTTTACTAGCATGTGAGATGAGTGCAATTGTGCGGTAGTTTGAGCATTCTTTTGCATTGCCTTTCTTTGGAATTGGAATGAATTGTTCCATAGTTGCCCCCTAGAAAAGCATATTAATTCATGTTCCCAACAGTACTGAAGTGCCAACTTAGCTTCAAATCTAGCTCCTATTACTCATTTTTTATTTTCTAAACTGATGGGAGAAAATAGTCTCTTACAGCTCTTTTGATTTACAGGTGTTTTATTACTAATACAATGGTAGATTTGTATATAATTCATCACCATTAGCATTTGCTTTCTTTTCTTCTGTGGATTGCATTTTTGTACATAATATTTTGTGTATCATCTGCCCATGTCATTTGCCTTCTTTTTGTTGGGTTGTTTGTTTTTGTTTTGGCGCCTTAAAAAATAGCAACTCTTTGTTTTTCATGTACTTATTTTTTCTCAATGCCTTGACATTGTTTATGTTATTTTAAAATTTAACTTGTAGAAATTAAAAAAATGTATAGTCATATCTGTTATTAAAGTTAGTTCTGAGTTTAAGATCATGCACAAAATGATCTCTTCTTCCTAGCATTCAGTTATATTTTTAATAGTAAGTTGATTTTAAAACATATGTGCCTTTAATGTATATATTATTATTTGGTGTAAGATCTACTGTAGGGATCTAATTTTCCCCAAAAGTTTAGTCAGTTGTTACAAACCTATTTACTCTTTATTGATTTTCTTCTTTACCAATTTAAAATGTCATTATTTTCATGTATTACATCTTTTATATGAACTGTACTTTCTGTTTGTCCTTCGGAGTGTCCAACTAATCAGGCCAGTGCTCTGTATTACTGTTGTAGTAATGTAAGGTCCTATTGTTATCCCTCTTTTGAAAACAAATGGGTTGTCATAAACATTTATTCTTTAAAATAAACTTCAAAATACTTTTGTCAAGTTAAACAAACTTTCTGAGATTTTGTTTGGAATTAACATTAATGGTATAGAGTATATGTTCATCTATACATATGTCTGTCAATATTCACATCCATAATACATATATAACGTTTGTTGCCACTGTTACCGTTGTTAGTAGAAACTTTTCCCCGGGATTGTTTCTAGGTTATTTTTGCTTGTGCATATAGAACTGTATTTTGTTTTTGCATGTATATCTTATAACTGGCTATCTTAGTTGCTAAGTCATTTCAGTCATATCTGACTCTGTGCAACCCCGTAGATGGCAGGCCACCAGGCTCCTCCATCCCTGGGATTCTCCAGGCAAGAACACTGGAGTGGGTTGCCATTTCCTTCTCCATACTATTTCTGATAGTTTTTCCATTTGTTTCGTCTTTGTCTTTTTGACTATTTCACGCATACCTGGGAAGACTGGACACTATATGAACAAATGGAAAGTTTATCCCTATAGACTGAAAAATAAAAGAAGTAGGGAGATCTTGTCTTGGGAGATGACAAAAACTGGAGTTGGAAGGTAGTTTTTTCTTCTAACAAAGTTCCAAGAAGACAAGACTGATAATGGATCTATGTCTATTTCTGTAAAGTTTCACTGCACGTGAAGCCAGGTTTGATAGTTTTATAAAGAAATATTGGGCAGGTCAGAAGAGAACCTGAATTAGCATTATTCAGCAAACTATAATATTCATTATCAATTTTGAAAATGGTACACCAAAGCATTTCGGTTATGTATAACTGTGTTCAAAAGATATGCTATCTTTATTTGGATTCAGTTTTCCCTATATTTAAAATTGTTCTTGTTTCATGACATATTGGGATAAAATAACTTGTGTGAAAGTAACTGCAGTTCTATCATAGAGGAATCTCAGAATTACTGATGTACTTACAGAGATAGTGGCAGCCACACTGAGAATGTGTTAACTCCCTCAAATGATGAGGCTTAAAAATTAGGGAGGAGAAATTAAGCATCTTTCATTCTTATATGGTGTCTTTCCTTGTGGCTCAGCTGGTAAAGAATCCGCCTGCAATGTGGGAGACCTGGGTTCGATCCCTGGGTTGGGAAAATCCCGTGGAGAAGGGAAGAGCTACCCACTCCAGTATTTTGGCCTGGAGAATTCTATGAACTGTATAGTCCGTGGGGTCTCAAAGAGTCAGACATGACTGAGCGACTTTCACTTTTATTCTTGGGTAATTAAAAATGTCTCTGTTGATTGATGCTACCTACCCCTCTGAGAACTCTTTTTTTTTAAATTTATTTGTTTTTAATTGAAGGATAATTGCTTTACAATATTGTGTTGATTTCTGCCATCTATCAACATGAACCAGCCATATATATATATNTTATAGTCCAACTCTCACATCCATAGATGACTACTGGAAGAACCATAGCCTTGACTAGATGGACCTTTGTTGGCAAAGTAATGTCTCTGCTTTTTAATATGCTGTCTAGGTTGGTCATAACTTTCCTTCCAAGGAATAAGTGTCTTTTAATTTCATGGCTGCAGTCACCCTCTGCAATCATTTTGGAGCGCCCCCAAATAAAGTCAGCCACTGTTTCCACTGTTTAGCCATCTATTTCCCATGAAGTGATGGGACCTAACTTGCTTATTTAAAGTGCTTTATCATAGCTGTTTTGTTTTTAAGAATATGTATTTTCGTATCGCAGACATATACCCCCATCCCTGTGGTGATGTCACTCTTTTCTCTCTCTGACAGATTGACTTTGTGGCTCACGATGACATTCCGTACTCTTCTGCTGGCTCTGATGATATTTACAAGCATATAAAGGAAGCAGGTGAGGGGTCCTCCTGTGTTCACCTGTCCCCTGTGGCATGACACTGAGGTTTAGTAAGAGACGCCAGCTCTGGGCACCAAAATACTTGACTTCTGGTTTCAGGCTCAGTTTTAGAGGACGTAAAATCACAGGACTCTTATTTATCTTTATCGAAGAATACTTGATTTACAGTGTTGTGTTAGTTTCTGGTGTACAGCGAAGTGATTCGGCTATACATATATATGTATGTATTCTTTTTCATGATAGATTACTACANTTAGAGGACGTAAAATCACAGGACTCTTATTTATCTTTATCGAAGAATACTTGATTTACAGTGTTGTGTTAGTTTCTGGTGTACAGCGAAGTGATTCGGCTATACATATATATGTATGTATTCTTTTTCATGATAGATTACTACAAGATATTGAATATAGTTCCTGTGCTATACAGTAGGACCTTGCTGTTTATCTATTTTATATATAGTAGTGCGTATCTGCTAGGGCTTTCCAGGTGGTGCAAGTGTTAAAGAATCCACCTGTCAATGCAGGAGACATAAGAGACATGGGTTCAGTCCCCGGGTCGGGAAGATCCCCTGGAGAAGGACATGGCAACCTACTCCAGTATTCTTGCCTGGAGACTCCCATGAACAGAGAGAGGAACCTGGTGAGCTAAAGTCCACGGGGTCGCAAAGAGTCAGATACAACTGAGCAACTGAGCACGCACACACTGTGTATCTATTAATCCCAGTCTCTTAATTTATCCCCCTCCCCCAACCCTGTTGTTTGAAGGGCAATCATTTTCCTCATTAACAATGAAATTACTCTATGCTTCCAAGAAAGTTCCTTCCAGAAGAGGACAGATAACTGGATAATTAATGATCTGGACTCCCTGTCTCCCTAGTCCAGTCCTACCATATGTCATCCTGTCACATGATAATATCCTCAGGCACCATATACAGAGGAAAAAAAAAAAAAAAACCAAACCAGATCCATGTATCTGTGGAATCAGGTACCCGCTTTCCTCCGGAGGCGGCTAACTCAGGGCCTGGAAGGCAGACAAGGTGCCTGGGCTTGGGCAGTCGCCCCATTTTTCACGAGGCATTTCTCTTCGGGTCAGAGACTCTGGCTGGTCCCGGGGACTCAGTGGGGGCTGTTTCCCCCGCTGCGGGCTCCCTAGAAGTGCTCCTCTTGTCAAGTGCTCTCCACGCACCCCTGCTGCTCAGACCCCAGGGCAGTGGCTGCTGGGGCATCAGAGCAGGCCTGTGGTTCGACCCTCGGCGGGGTCCTCAGTGCTCCCTGGTACCGTTTGCCTCCTTGTCCCTGCCTGCCCTGATTTGCCCATACCTCCTCGTGCCCTTGCCTCTCCCCTGCGTCCTGAGGAAGAGGGGTGTGTTTTCTGCCCCAGGCTGGCCTCTTTACCCTCCCTTCTCTGGAGCACGTTTGCCTTCATTCTTCCTCCCTTTGTGATCCCGGGCGCTCACTCTCCTGTAGTTTCTCATCAGCTTAGGAACACACGGAAGTCCGCAGAGACTGACCCCAGTCCCCCCTCCCGCCCTCCTCCTGCCTCTCCCTCCACTCACACCCCTGCTCAGTCCTCCTCTCAGTGGCGACCGTCGTTCCTCAGCCACGGGCGCTGACTTTTGTCCCATCCTGGCTCAGTTCTCAGAGGGCCCCTGGGCCACCCAGTCCAGTGGTCTCAGCTCAGTCCCTCCAGGCATAATGACCCTGCTTNAGCTCGTATACACCTGTGGTGGATTCATGTCGATATATGGCAAAACCAATACAGTATTGTAAAGTAGAATAAAGTAAAAAAATATTAAAAAAATGAAAAAAAATAAAGAAACCATAAAAAAATAAATAAAAATAAAATAAAATAAAAAATTTATATAAAAAAAATAAAGTCTGTATCTCTCCTCATTACAACTTAGAGTGATGATTTAATTAATTAAAAGTTAGGTGTATAAAGGAAAAAAGGTAAAACTGATGGAAAGAGGGAGCAAGCATGGTGCTTCGTTGTCCAATACTGTTCTCCTTGATGCCCCATGAAGCTGAGACTCTCCATAGTGCTCACTGTTTATTGTTATCAAATAAATGAATGTCCTGGGTCCTTGGACTTTTCCATCAGTAGAAATTGATAAGAGGGCAGATGAGAATTCCAGGCAAGGCTTTATTGAAACTTGTGCTGTAGCATGAGAGAGCTAAAACAACAGGTACTCTTGCTTGCTCTCCAAGGAGGGCAGGCTGGTTCCTCAAATGGAGTGACCGGTGGGGGAGTGTGCACCAGTGAGTGAGTGGGGCTGGAGGGGTAGCTTAGGAGGTCTACCCACCCGCTTGCTGATGCTGCGTGCAGGGATCACGTGCAGTACCTTGCTTTTGCTCCCGGCACCTCCATAGTGGTAGTTGGTTTGTGGCCTTTTTGTATGTTATTGCTCATAATTGCTCCTGCTGCAGCAGGCATGTAGTTATTTTTAGTCTCTTATGGTTTCTTGTATTTTGTTGTGCAGGTGCACATTGCAAGCACCTGGAAAAGGGTCCCAGGTCCCAGACTGCTTCAAGTGTAAGACCTGGTGGGGTGAAGGGCAGACCTCCAGGGTGAATCTGTTAGGAGCCATGTAGGATGCTCAGGGATCCTAATGCTGAGGAGTTAAACATTGTCAAGCAGAAGATAATCAGATGAGTGAATTTCCATTATGAAAATGGGCATCAGTGACACTCCTTTCTTCTCTAGACATAATCTTTCACTGTTCATGCAAATATTGACCTCTGTTCCAGTCCCAGTTTGAAAACTTATGGAAGTAATTTACATATTTTACCACTGAGAATGGAATTAGGATATTAGTGATACTGTTTCTTTAAGATCAAAGACATTGAGTGACAAGGAGCATGGCTGGTCAGGACCTGACAAGTCCAGTGTATTGTGGTGAATAGAGATTCACAACTTTCTGGTTTCTGTATCTCAAACTGCTCATTCCCCTCTCATGTACTTCCTGACATCAAGCGCTGACAGAGAGAGAGAGAGAGAGAGAGAGATATCCTAAGTCTGTCCAAAAACAGTGGCCATGTAAAACCCAGAAGCAGCTGGAGAAGGTGACATATTCACAGTCTACTGGCTTAGTAACATCTCAGCTTTGGGGTATTTTTTGCCTCATAGACTGGCCTAACCTTCTCTTTAGAACTTAATGTGTGTACCTTAAATTTGACCCTTAGGTAGAGTAACTGTATGTCCCCATTTTTCCAGGACAGGCCTTCCTGGTTTATGTCTGATGTCTTGGGATAATTATATAATATGCCTCTTTCTGTATCCTGATTTGGATGATAAATCATATGGCCAGCCAGTGCTTCAGCCTTGGTGCTTGCTACTGTTCTTCTAGAATTTTCCCCTAGCTCTGATGGTGAAGGAATGCCCTATTGGCCTCACGTCCCTCCAAAAGAGATTGTTCTCAATTTCCTAATCAGAGTTGTAGACTGAGGGTTCATCTCATTATTGCAGTGAATGCAGATTTCAGAACTGGAAGAGACTTTAGAGGCTGGTAGTTTGACTACTTTTTAAAGGAAGTAAATGATCTTTAACGGACATAGAACAAATGACCTTCTTGTGGTCCCAAGTTTGTCTTTCCTAGTCGTCTTCCTTAGAGTGCAAGGGTCTTGTTCTCTATGTCATCTCTTTCTAAACAACTTAGTTTGCTTGTTGAAAACACTGATAGCCTGTCATGGCTAGGATTGTCCAAAAGAAAGCATATAGTTCTTTCTTTAAAGTAAGGGATTCAAGTTATTTTCCAAAGAAGTCATTCACTCTTCTTCATTAATGACTTTTCCAGGCTCTAGGGATTCTTGGTAAGTAAACTTTTCCAGTTACTCAGATCCATCCTTGGCTTTTCCATAATGAACCTCCCTGGAGGAAAGTAAGATACAAACTTTTGGAGTTTTGACCGCCTGACTGTTCATATATCTTCTTTCATTAGACACACCATCTCAAACTCAAGGACGCCAACAAATATTTATATAGGCAAAACTTCTTTTTGTATGAATTTTCAATGTCTAGCTCTTAATAGCAGTTCTCTTTGTATATTTGTTGATGATTCTGAAATTCTTTCAACATAAATTTCTAAAACTTTTTCTTGTGACACATGCTGGCTGCTGCTGCTGCTAAGTTGCCTCAGTCATGTCCGACTCTGTGCAGTCCACTAAGCTCCCCCGTCCCTGGGATTCTCCAGGCAAGAACAATGGAGTGGGTTGCCATTTCTTTCTCCAATGCATGAAAGTGAAAAGTGAAAGCGAAGTCGCTCAGTCATGACTGACTCTAATCGATCCCATGGACTGCAGCCTACCAGGCTTCTCCATCCATGGGATTTTCCAGGCAAGAGTACTGGAGTAGGGTGCCATTGCCTTCTCCTGACACATGCTAGAATTAGGATCTTTTTGAGCATATTTCAATAATAAAAAGGAAATCTGCGAATTAGCAGTGTAATATTTTGTCTTTTACCCATAGTTCAATTCAGTTCAGTTCAGTCGCTCAGTCGTGTCCGACTCTTTGCGACCCCATGAATCGCAGCACGCCAGGCCTCCCCGTCCATCACCTACTCCCGGAGTTCACTCAAACTCATGTCCATCGAGTCAGTGATGCCATCCAGTCATCTCATCCTCTGTCGTCCCCTTCTCCGCCTGCCCCCAATCCCTCCTAGCATCAGAGTCTTTTCCAATCTTCACATGATGTGGCTGAAGTACTGGAGTTTCAGCTTTAGCATCATTCCTTCCAAAGGTCTAATAAAAACTGAGTGACTTTCCTAAGAAGCTGTTCTCCAAATCACGATGTAGGAACGCTAGACTGCAACTACCTTGTAGCTGTGCCATCTGGGACAAATGATTTTCAGGATTCCAGGGAAGAGAAAGCTCTGATAGTTATGGCTGGATTTTAATGTTCAAATTGGAAGAGTGGACATCACTTCCACCCATATCTCTTGAGCCTAAATTCAATCTCTTGATCCCATTCTAAGTGTGGGAAAGCTATGAAATGTAGTCTTACCATGCCAGGAAGAAAGACAAAATGCAACTGGGTGGATACTCAGCATTATTTCTGCCACAGTCTCCTCTATCATTGCTATGACTCTTGGTTCACCACTATGTTTAAATAGTTTTTCTATTCTCTTGCTCTTGGAGTTCAGCATCTTCAAGGTGTTTACATCTGTTCCTCATATGTTGAATAAAATCATATTGTCTGACTTTAGAGTTCAAGTTCTCTTCATTACCTTTGTGCAGATTCACCATGAAGGTGCTGAGTGAGAGGATTCCATAACAATATCAAAAGAGAATTTCCTTATTCCAGTTCTTCCACTCTCTTCCATCTTGCTTTGAACTTCCATCCTACATTTATCTCTTTACTTCTAAAGTCCACCTCTCTTTCACCAGATAACCTGCATGAGAAGCACTGTAGTAGCTGGGGTGTATAGCTTTTCTTTAACTTAAATGCCTAGAAAAAGGATGTATATTTCAGAATTTAGAATGTTCAGAAATTCCTTTTCATCAATTCCCTCACATTATCAGATAACTCAGAACCAAGCGCCCAGTTGGCTGATCATCAAAGTAAAATGACAGTTTATACTTGGAACTGTAATTGTTAAGTGGATAAGTATTGGACTGTTAGAACAGTCTGTTCCCGACAGGAAATTCTGCTAGGGAAACTGCAGAGGGCAGAGGTGGAGGAAAGGCCTTGGAGAGCATCTGCAGGCAGAGATTGCCAGACAGCTTATCTTCAGGCGTACAGAGATACAGATGACCTGCTTTTTCTTTGCAGGGTGCGGCTGGAGACAGGCCACCACACCACTAGCTGTTCAGTTCTTTTTCTTCAGTGTTACTTGTCCCTCACTGAAAAGTCTTATTTTGAAATGATGTTAAGACTTTAATAATGAGATTACATTTCAGTTGGCATTAATTCGCCTTCAGGAAGATTACAAATGCCATTGTAGGATGAGATGGCGAGTCTCATACGTTTGTGCTGATTTGCTTAGCGTTAGTTTCGGAGAGTGGCATTCTTCATCCCACCTTCCCAGCACATGGTGTGGGCCTGGCTTGGAGTGGATGTTCGTAGATGTTCGCTCACTCAGAAAATGTTGATTAGGCACCTGCTATGCACCAGGCATCATGCCAGGTGCTGGGGACACTGTGATAAGTAAAAGAAATGGTTTTAAGGTAGGGATGGCTCTGGTCAGACAGGAGGAAAGGATGGTGAAAGTGAGGATGTGGTGCTATTTATAGGAGGCAAGAGAGAGGAGCGCCTCTGTCACAGGGAGCATATGGTCTTAGGTCTATCTCTATCTGTCATAGGCTCCTAGAAGAGTGACTATTTCTCTTCTTTAAGATTCTCACATGCAGGAGATAGTAGAAATAGGTATGTCTGTGGTGGGCAAAAGACCTTGAAAAGAGAGAAACACGGTAAAGTGACCTTTTTCATATTTGGTGGTTAGTGGTTAGAATGTTATTATCTGCTTTTGTAATTATAAGCAAAAGTTGGGGATCTAAAATAGCTTTGTTTTCAACTGTTAGACATGCTCCAGGGATGGTGTGGTTGAGAATTTTGAAAATAGCGAATTACCTATATAGAGAGGTAATTAAAATGCAGTTAGTGCAGCCTCTCTGCTTCTCGGTGTTGTGGAAATATTCCTCAGAGAAATGTTGTCATCCACAACCCTGCTTATGCACATTCACAGCGCTGACTTCATTAACTAGAACTGAAAGGAGTTTCTGCACCGTGTCAGGTTCTCCCAAGTATAGAGAGCTGAGAACTGTCACTGAAGAAGGTGAACGTGAAAGTTGCTCAGTCGTGTCCGACTCTTTGTGACCTAATTCTCCAGGCCAGAATACTGGGGTGGGTAGCCTTTCTTCCCAACCCAGGGATCGAACCCAGGTTTCCCACATAGCAGATGGATTCGTTACCAGCTGAGCCACAAGGGAAGCCCAAGAATACTGGAGTGGGTAGCCTATCCCTTCTCTAGCGGCTCTTCCTGACCCAGGAATTGAACAGGGGTCTCCTGCACTGCAGGTGGGTTTTTTACCAGCTGAGCCCCAAGGGAAGCCCCTGTCATTACTTCTGCTATTACTGAGATTTTGAGAAGGGATTGAGTAGATGGTACCGTAAGTGAAGTTAATTTCAAATGTAGAATTTTCAATAGACACACATTTGATTAGTAATTTCAATAGAAAAACCTGTCCAAGATATAAGCATCTGCCTTATTTCTGTGTTGTAAAGATTGTCTTTCAGCTCACACCAGAAACCAAGCTGGATCAGACGCTCATGTGACTCCCAGTTACTCTGTTGATTGGCTCCAAGCCTCCTCCAGACCCTCCACACTGGGTTATAGTAGAACCACATCAGGTGCAGCTCTCAAAATGATGCAAAATCCTTGAGTCCTCCCATCCTTTTGTTAAAGAAGCAGTGTCGAGATTTCCCAACAGAAAACCTACTGGTAGGCAGAGTTATGGAAGACAGAATGTCAGAGCAGGCCTTCCTGAGACATCGTCTGCTCCAGCCTTTTTTCTTACAGAAGAAATGGAGACTGAAACATAGGACACACCCTTGGCTCGTTGTTGAACCTACTGCTGTCCTTCAGTTACCATTAGGACTAAGTGAGTTCTCCCTTGATAGTCCCTAGAACAGTGGCGGGGATATAGTGAGTACTCGGTCAATGTGAGTGATCTCTTGTTACCATTATTTCTAGTGGTGCAGCTGAAACAGGAACCCAGATGCCCTAGCAGTTCTGCGCTCGTTTGGAGGCACATATTTTGTGTTTCCTACCTTGTAAAAAGGGAAATGTGTTGGAGGAAGCTGAGTTAAAAATAGTGACAGCTGCAGTGCCCGTTACTGGGCACGTACTCAGCGCTGAGTTCTCATATGGGTGGTTTCATTTAATCCTGTTAGTGTCTAAGCGATACATACTCTTTGTTGTCTTCATGTGACTCATGTAAAGGCTGAGTTGGGTACCTTGCCCATGGTCACACTACTAATAAGGAGCTGGGCTAGGTTTTAAACCTCGCTCTGACTTCAAAATCTAGGTTCTTAACTATTATTTTATTCCAGGAGTCAGCAAACTGTGGACTGCAGGCCATATCTGGCATTTCTGCTTTTGTAATCCTCGAGCGAAGAATGTTTATTAAACTTCCAAATGGTTGCAAAATATTAAAGAAGAAAAATATTTCCTGATGGATGAAAATTATGTGAAATTCAGATTTCAGTGTCCATGAGGTGTTATTGGAACACAACTGTACAGCCTGTAGTGACTTACATGATAAAATAGCAGAGTTGAATAGTGGTTATACAGACCCTGTGACTTGAAAAGCCTAAAATATTTTCTATTTGGTCTTTTCTCTGTACTCTTCCTCAATAATTGTTTTGAGTTTCCAATTAGTTAGAGTGTAATTGTGAATTTTTATAGCGCTCATCTTCTGTTACTTGCCTCTTTGTTTGTTCCGTATTAACGTATCAATCAAATGAGGAATGTGTGTATAAAAAGAGTTCATCTTTAAATTATCTGTATTTTACCCTTTTTAACAGATGGAGGAGTGATTTGTTGCTGGATAACATTTGGCACTGTTGATGACATCTGTTCTGCCCTTACTGTGGACAGGAGAGCTTTGTGGTTTACATAGCTCTCACATCCATTTATTGAACTGGTTATTTTTAAAACCTCCAAGTGTCTTAGATGTGGAAATCACTGTATTTTCTTTCCTTTGTAGTGGTTTGCTCTCTTCTGATTATGTGGAGATTCACTATGAAAATGGGAAACCGCAGTACTCTAAGGTATGGTCAGCAGCATATGGACATCCTATAGTATAAATATTCTTATTAATAGAACGCTGTTCATTGCACACTGCATTGTTTTGCTGTCTGTCTCACTGGCATTGAGAAAATACTGTGGCCTCTTATAAAAGCTATTATTTTTAAATTTAATGTACATTTAGGAGAAATTTATTAAAATTTACACGTTTGAGATAACATTAAATGCTCCAGTCAGTAAAGAAATGTTCATTGTCTTGGCTATGCATACGGTATCTATGTAAGTGGACAGTATCAAGACTTCTCCAGTTCCATGGCAGCACCAGGCTCATGGTCAGAGAAACTGAATGATCAGACTGGAGGGGCTGTTAGAGTGACAGTTTAGTCCAAGGGACTTTGGTGCTCAAGGATGGAGGACAGATGGGGAAAGGAAGGTGTAGGGAACATCCTCCCTCTCAATCTTCACAATAGTTCTGTGACGTGAGTATTATTCCTGTTGTGCAAAGGAAGAAATGGAGGCAGAAAGAGGACAAATAAACCTCATGGCCACCAAGCACTGTAATATCAATGCAGTTGGGTGCTTGATTTCCTTCATTGGAGATTAACTGTTCTTTTCATAGACAATCAATAAGGAAAAGTGGATTTAGATTAGACAAGAGAGAGATTACTTGTAAGGAACACAGTTGATCTCCCCCAGTCAGGGTGAAAATTCCTGGAATGGCTGCATCCAGAGAGAGACTTGAGTTGTAGGAAGGTTCCGGAGCACCTCTGAGCATAAGGTGTGTCCATGGATGCGTCAGGCATGGTATGCAAGCAGAGAAACAAAACAAGGTGGGGAAACATTACTGGATTTTGTTTCTTGATTGCTAATGAGCACTGGCACAAAAATGTGGGCTTGCTGGGTTGTACAGTGTGGGGAACTGGGCTAGTCCATCTTGTATCCTCTCCACAGGTATTTCTAGATAGCCTGAACTAATTACTGTCCAAGGGTCATGGCATTTCTTAGGATTTATAATTGCCCACCTAACAGTCCGTTATCGAGCCCATCTGGATGAGATGGCATCATGGACTCGATGGACGTGAGTCTGAGTGAACTCCGAGAGATGGTAATGAACAAGCAGGCCTGGCGTGCTGCGATTCATGGGGTCGCAGAGTCGGACACGACTGAGCGACTGAACTGAACTGAACCTAACAGTGGGCACATTTGTAATTTGATGTGTGTTGCAAACCTTTGAATTTTATGTCTCAGATTAAGAACTTCCGTGTATTACTCTTACTAGTCTGTCACTTCTCACCTTAGGCTGCATCTTGGCCGGGGGTGGGGGGTTGTCGAATCTCCCTGAAAGTTAATGTTGTGGAAAGTGAGCAGAAATGCTAAATCAAGCTCGGGAACAGTGCTGCCTGGCATTTGTACAAACCAAAGCTTGTCAGCTGTGCCGGTGCCGCGAGCACTGCAGATGCTGAATCATGAGTCTGGAGAAGAGAAGATTGCAGGAGACCTTTACAGACTCAGCAAATGAGCCACCTTTGCAGGCCTCTGTAACCTGATCCAAACTTCTCACTAAGAAAGTTTTTTTTTTAAGGAAATGGAATAGGTAATTGGCCTCCAGAGGTCACTTGAGGTCCCAAATGGAGGTCCTATCATGGATTAGATATGTCAAATCTTGTATCAATTGTAACTGAAATCTAAAACAAAGAGTATTTTAGCACTGACAAGTGTTCATTGGAGTTTGTTTCATGTTTATTTCTTTTTTTCTTATTTATGACCCATTTTCTCCAAACAGCTTATATACTCAAACTTACTTGCTTCATATCTAATGAATAAGTGGTAACAGTCTGTTTTTTATTTGTATATTATAGATACATATATAATGGCTTCCCAGGTGCCACTAGTGGTAAAGAACCCACCTGCCAATGCCAGGAGCCATAAGAGATGAGGGTTTGATCCCTGGGTCAGGAAGATCCCCTGGAGAAGGGCACAGCAACCCACTCCAGTATTCTCCCCTGGAGAATCCCATGGACAGAGGAGCCTGGTGTGCTATAGTCCATAGGGTTGCAAAGAGTTGGACACGATTGAAGTGACTTAGCTTACACGTATACCTCTCACACTCCCAAACCCGAGTTGATATGATATACACTATCCTGTGGGAGAAATTAAAAATATATATATATATATACATATTTTATTTCATTAAGCAATATAAAGCAAATTTTTAATAAAATATTTCAGATTAGAACATTTTTAACAAACATGGCAATGTTCTGTGCCAATTTGTACATGCTTTGAATTAATCTAAATTGCATATTGATAAAAGATAAACCATTTAAGCATAAATGGATGAGTGACATAAATGTATATTTCACAAAAGAAAAATACAAATGGCTGGTAAAATTTTTATAAGCAAGTTAAAATGAGAATACAAATGGCATCTTTTAAAATGTTAAATTATCAAATTTAAAAAATTATTCAATAGAAGTCACAATAATATTGGTGGGAGTATAAATTTGAGGAACATGTCTAGAAACAACTTGATTACTGTTATCAGGAGTCTGAAAAAAAAGTTCAAATCAAACAAATGGATCTTGAGAACTTGTTTAGAGTTTCCAGGAAGGGAATACAATTATTTATATATCCCTGATGGAAGAACGGTCATTCTTTCAACTTCCAGGAAAATGACATTAGGATTGATGAAGGAATAAAGAAATATCCAGCTCCTCAGACCAGCAGAATACTGGAAATAACCTAGGCGATGAAAACTACAACCAGATCACTTATATAACCCCTTTTGAACTGTTCATTTTCCTTCTGAGAATCAAGTGCTAGGTAACAATCAGAACTTATACCCATATGTTTACTTGCAAAGTTTTGGTAATTTACAGTAGAACAGAGAAAATAAAATTGTTTTTAGCCTAACAATATTATAAATATTTTAACAGGCATTAAAATTTATGCTAAACTTTTGTTTTTAAAAGATGTATAATGTTGTATCCAATTCATTTTCTATAACTTGTTTAATCCCACAATGATAGACATTTAAAATTGCTTCTAATATTTCACTGTACAAATAACTTTTAAGTGCTGGTGCTTAGTCACTCAGTTGTGTCCGGCTCTTTGTGACCCCATGGACTGTGGCCCACCAGCTCCACTGTCCATGGGGATTCTCCAGGCAAGAAAACTGGAGTGGATTGCCATAACTTTAAGTAAAACCCTTCTAAATATATTTTGTGTACTTCTTTAATAATTGCTTAAGGATTACTTTCAAGAATGGAATTTTCTGGGTTAAAGAGTTGGTACATTTTTAAGGCTTTTGCCACATATTCACAGTTTTTCTTTCTAAAATTTTGTATAAATTCATACTCCTACTATCATTTCATATCTATTTTTAAAAGTGTGTCTTTAAAGTTCACATTGTGTTCCACGTTAAGAAAGTCTTCATACCGAATACCAGGAAAGAAAATTAGTATCTAAGAATGGCAAGTTAAATAAGCCTGTTTTTACACCTTGCAAACTTTCTTCCAAATATCTCAAATTATTTAGACAAAAGTACACACATGCATGCATACACACGCACACACACACTATTATTCATATGACTAGGGAGGAACAGAATCACTAATAGCTTATTTGGCTTTAAAGTGAAATATAAATGTGGACATTTAAAATATTCTGGGATTTAGTTTCCAACAAAATGATGAGTCACACTTCAGAGCTACTACATGTCTAGGTGTTCCCATTTCATGACTACCAAGCCCCCACCTAGTTCCCACTTTTAAATAAGAAGAGGTTAATGTCCTATGCTTTTACTTTTGGTGAGTGAAAGTGAATTAAAGGGGCTTCTTTCCTTGTGAAGTGAATATAGGAACTGAGAGGTCAACAGATTAAGTAGGCAGGATAGAATTCAGTTTAGTTCAGTTCAGTCGCTCAGAGGCGCCAGGTATTAGTAAATGCATATGAAAGAGCTTTGCTTCTGCACCAACAGTTCCTAGCATGATGCTTTGAACACAAATACGACAAAACAACTTTGTTGATTTTTTGGTCAACTTTATTGATGAACCTATTAACATAAGTTATTTTTTAGTGTATCAGTTCTAAAGGGGTTAGGCATCAATATAAAGGTATAATAGTTCTTTTTCAATTTAGTATATTTCTATTAAATCCCTTTTAGGTGAACCATTCACTTTAAATGCTTGCTAATACTTTGGTTT